>QANY01005488.1:655472-1002541 GCA_003255025.1 Datisca glomerata | reverse complement strand
AAATTAGCCATTCACTAGTGGAATAATGATACTTAAAGATCAATAGGTAATTAGAAGGGTAAAATGGTAATTTTGACCAGTTCTAATTTACGAACCAATAATTAGAGGACAGATCTACATGAATTGATTAAATCAGTGGACTACACGAGAATACTCTGTAAATATAATCTATAATCTTTAAGAGTGCAGTTTTCATATTTATAGTGGAGTAATAATGGAATTAATAAATAAGATTATTTAATTAATAATCTGAGTTATTGGAGCTTAAGATTACATGTCTATGGTCTCCAAGTCACATCTATACTACGCAGTCTAGGGTGTGAATATTTTAGGACATGGGAAAAAGACTAACTTGTAAAGAAATTTTTATTTTAGGGCAAGTACATAATTATGTGTGATGAATTAATTAAGAATTAATTAATTTGATTAATTATATATAAATATAATTTTCAGAATTAGTATATACATAAATAATTATCGATTATTTTTTAATTATCGATAAGTGAGACAGAATGTCTAATTTGTGAAATTAGATAATTAAATTATTATTAGATAATATTTTAGATCAATTAAACCTGTTATTTGTGAAATAAGATATAATTTAGTTGATAAGAATAATCAGATATGTTAATTTTGAATTAATTGATATCTAGATATTTATCTGATTAAAATAAATATTTAATTTATAGTAATTGGCACGTATCAATCATTGATTGGGTATCAGAGATTGACATTGACTACTATAGTGTCACGTGGCGCTATAGTACTGAGGGTGCAACACTATGGTGTCACACTGCATACAGGGGTGCTGTGAGGCACTGTGCTGTCTCACGGCACACTACAGTGCCCTGTGACACTGCAGTTGTGCACCATTATACAGTAGGTCCCACTGAATTGAGTAATTTAAAATTAAATATTTTTTTTAATTTTTAATTATCCCTAAATATCTTATACAACATTATCTAGAATAAGATACATATTTTATTCGAAAGGCCTAAGTTGATGAATGAGTTGATCAGATCATCAATTGACCAATCAGAGAATTGAGTTGTGAACACAATTTCTCAAAGTGATTTTTTTCTATGATTAGTAGTTAATCAAATCTCTAAAAGAATAACCATCATGTTCTTTTAGAGAATCGCCTCACAAATATATTTCTGAATAAATCTCTAAATCTTATGTGTTGAGAACATCTAGAGACCGAAAAGTGTCTTGTAATATTCTACATACCCACACACGTCTTAGTGTGTTGAGGATTGACTTGAAGATCTTTGTGTAGATCTCGTAGTCTATTGATCATTGAAATGATTTTAGGGGGACTGATGATCGATCGGTTTTGCAAGGATATTTGATTAAGACTACAAGAGCTATATGATTCCTAATCTTATATGTTGTAGATTTAATATATAAATATATAATGGATCCTGACTAATTGAAAAAAAATTCAATAAAAAGTTTTTTTTGTTATCGTGGCGTTGCGTAATTTTTGTTTTATTAAAAAATTCAATTTTTATTAAAAGTTTAATTTTCAAAAATCCATTAAGTGGTATCAAAACGGTCTTTCTATATTTATATGTTAAATGTTGTGTGAGTTTTTTTGCATTATTCATATAATATAAGATATGTATGAATGAATAGATGGTTATGTTTTTTGAATGTATGAAAAAAATGGATCGTTAATTGTATGGTGATTATTGGATTAGGCTTTGTTATTTAATTTTTTTTCTTAGATCTTATTTAATTTTTTTCTGTAGGAATTTTTATAATTTTATTTTGAATATTTATTTTAATTATTTCAATCGCGAGAAAATAAAGAACGCACGAGACAAACGATAGAGGAAAAAGAAAAGTAATAGGAATTCTCTTAGAATTCTGGTGCGGGTACTAGAAATTGGATTTCTGGTGCTGGCCCCATCGATCGGCGACAGAGGACGGCGGCCGGTAGCGGTTGTGGCTGGCCGACGGTGACAGGCAGCGGTAGGGGTGTCCTATCACTGGTGGCAACTGTGGTCACTATAGAGTTTGATGGTAACTCTATCTCTATTTATTATCCTTTTAAATTTTGAAAGTAATGTAATTTGAAAAATAAAATTTTTAAGTTTTAATTTTATAAAAATTAGAAATTAATAGGTTAATTAGATTTTATCCAAGTTTGATCATATCAAATAAAATATTTATTTGACTAAGTCAAAGTCAACTAATTTTAAATGTATAATTATAAAAATTAATTTTAATTAAGAAAAATAGTTTTTCTTAAATAAATAGAATTTTGTTTAAAGCTTGAAGATTATGAAGATGGACATCAGGAGGAGATGACAATATTTGACAAATATGTATTCTTGAAATTTACTTTGTAATTTTTTTTTATTTCAAGGGCTGTAATTTAGAAATACTCAATAGTCACTCGGTCTATTATTATTTTATTTAATTGTTAAATAACTATTTTAATTGTTATGTTTGATAACATATCTATGTATTAGTCGATCACATGTCAAACATGAAAATCTCACACAGTTTTATTTGATCATGCATCTCATCAGTAGAAATATGATTTATTAGGATTTCCAAAATATGTTTATATGTAATATTTTATGAAATCAGTAGCATGTAAACTACTAGGTTTTAATTAGTTAAAAACTTGGTAATTGCACCACACTAAAGGCTATAGTAACATTTAGGATAACCGATTTTAATAAAAGAGTTTTTTTAAAGTTTGATGAATATAATTAATTAGTTAATCTAAGTTCACATAATTATGACTTAGGCGCTTTAGAAGGTTGAATGAACTTAGACCAAGAATATTAGTATAATTGATTATTAAATATTCATAGGGTTAATATTTGAACTAGTAATTAATTTAAAATTAATTGATTAGTTAAAATGGAAACACATAATCCTAAAATAGCGAGTGGAAGAATGTTGACATGTCAATGTAACATACGCTCTCTATCATTAGTACAACACCGTGAGGTGCAGTAAGGGCGTCGAGATGGCTTTGTTTTCATCCCCATAAGGATGGTTTCGAGTTGTACCAATACTAAGGTTTTGACCAACCCTAAAGCGACATATTCTAAATAAAGTCATGAAATCTGAAATGATGGGTTACACTCACAAAGTCACAATTAAGCTTTCATGCTGATAGTTGTGACTTGACCAAACAAGCGATACCTTATTGTTAAAAGAGAAAATATGATATATTTTAAGTTTTAATTAACGAGGATGAAAATGTCTCATAGACAGTCTGAGATTAATCTGACTGGCCCTAAGGCAACACATTAATCGTTGAGTTGTTTTATCAATGATTAGTAAATGTTAAATTTGTATGTTTATATGTTGTATTCATGCATCACGTTTACTTTTTAAATTCTAGATATTTATCAATTATATTGAATCTTATATGTTTTAAATTTCAGTTATCAATATTATGTCTTCCATAAGTAACTATGTTACTGCTTTACTCGCTCTTGAGAAATTAATGATGATAACTTCAAACATTGAAAACCAAATATGAACTTAGTAGCCAAGGGCTATACACAAAGGGAGGGAGTCGATTATGAAGAGACATTCTCCCATGTGGCCATGCTCAAATCTATTCGCATCCTTTTGTCCATAGCCGCTAGTTTTGACTATGAGATATGAAAAATGGATGTCAAGCCAGCTTTTCTGAATGGCTCTCTTGAAGAAAACATCTATATGATGCAACCAGAATGGTTCGAACAAAAGGGGGAAAGATGAGAAAATGTGCAAGTTGCTTAAATCTATTTATAGATTAAAACAAACATCTAGATCTTAGAATCTTACCTTTGATGATATGATAAAGTCTAATGACTTCGAGCAAAATTTTGATAAAGCATGTGTTTATAAATACATCAAATATAAGATAGTGGTTTTCTTATTTTTTTTATGTTGATCATCTTTGTCAAAGGTAAAGAAGTGGTTAGCTGAGAAATTCCAAATGAAAGATTTGGGAGAGGCAATCTATGTTCTAGGCATTCAAATCCTAAGGGATAGAAAGAACAAGCTCTTAGCACTTTCTCATGCATCTTATATTGATAAGCAGCTGGAGAGATCCTCTTTGGAGAATTCCAAGAAAGGTCAACTATCGACCATACATGAAATTATCCTCTCCGAGGATCAATGTCCTGAGACACCTCAGGAGGAAGATGATATGAGAAATGTTCCTTACGCTTCAGCAGTTGGAAGTCTTCATGTATGCCATGTTGTGTACGAGACAAGGCATCTGTTATACAGTGAGAATTGTCCGTCGTTATCAATCAAATCAAGTATCTTAGGAGAACAAGAAACTATATCTTGTTTATTCAGGTGGAGACCTGAATTGCATTGGATATACTGATTAGGAATCAGATAAGAACGGTTGAAAGTTGATGTCTGGGTCATACAACAAGGTGATCTAACTTTTATAAAGATAACGTTGGATCAAAATCTAGCTCTGATTGTTGTGAGGATAATGTTGGATCAGAACCTGACTGACCAATTTACCAAGACACTTCCTGTGAAGTCGTTTGAGGGGCATGTGCATAGCATGAGGTTGAGAGAGATGTCATATTTGCTTTAGGGGCAAGTGGGAGATTCTTGGGGGTTATTCCCTCAAAGCATGTATATTGACATTTTGATATGAAATTTAATGAGAATTATATTTTTCTTATAATTATTCTTTTAAATTATTATTGAATAATTTGTATAAATATATAAAAAATTCATATTCATTAATGAGACTATAATCTTGTATTAGCATGAAATGATTAAAATCATAGATAATGAATAAAATTGTTAGCAATATATTAAAGTATGCATTTTTTAATGAATGGTTGCTAGTACGATTCACTACACATTATGAATGTTTGTGACCTAGATCTGAATCACTGATGTGGATAGAAATATTAGTGAATGTACTTTATATAATGAGATTATATATGATTGGACCGATGTGAATTAATTTTTTTTATCAACGTGCCATTTATAATAAAGATATAATACACATCAATTCAATGATCATATGTAGATCAGTCTGAATCCTGAGTAGTCATGAACTCTTATACATGTCTACTGAATCTTTTTATTCACTCATTAAGGTATGTTTGTAAAACAGGCTAGTGATTTTTATTTTGAAGATTCTGTGATATGGATGGTTGGAAATATGATCTTACAAGATTTTGAATCCAAGCTTTCCTAACAGATCATATATTAGTTTTCCTAAGTGTTAATTCTAGAATTGAATGGTTATTGAGCTCAAATTTATAATAAGATTATAAATTACCCATTCACTAGTAGATTAATGGTACTTAATGATCAAGAGATAATTAGAAGTGTAAAATGGTAATTTTGACCATTCTAATTTACGAATCAATAATTGAAGAAAAAAACTATATGAATTGATTATATCAATAGACTACATGAGAATACTCTATAAATACAATATATAATCTCTAAGAGTGCAATTTCATATTTATAGTGAAGTAATAATAGGATTAATAAATAAGATTATTTAATTAAAGAGTTTAACTAATAATATGATTTATTGGAACTTAGGATTATAGGTTCATGATCCCCAAGTCACCTCTATACTACGCAGTCTAGGGTGTGAATATTTCAGGACATGAGAAAATGATTGACTTATAAAAAAAATTATTATGGGGCAAGTACATAATAATGAGATAATTATGTGGGATTAATTCATTGATATACATATATATATATATATAGCCATGAATAGTTTTGGCTAGAGTAGTGTTTATATTCTCTTTAAATTATTTATACATGGTCGCCAAGCAAACATGTTTGATCTAAGCTTTCCTTCTATTACAATAGTAACTAATACAGTAGCATCAACCTCAGAGGTTACATAATTAATTGCTTATCAGGATGTTAAAGAAATTTTGGATAAATGGACCATACCCAATGTTAAACCAAAAACAATTTATAAAATTGAAACTTTTGATTTCACCAGTAGAAAGATAATCAAAACTTTTGAATATGTTATTTCTTTATAGAATAATGATGATGTAATTTATCTCTTGCATAAACATGATTTATATCATTTTATGCAAAGTATAAATATCTGCATATAGGATTGTGCAAATTATTTTCAAGCCCTTGACTTTATTAGGTCAGAACATCAGCATACAATGCACCCTTAGAGATGGTAGATGCTTAAACTGCCATAGGGACAAGTTTGTCTCATGGACCCGTATATTTTAATATTTATCCTAATCTAAGTGTTGCTCTTACAGAAAGTAATTTAGTCAAAGTTCTTGAACTCAGAGTTCAATCACATGGTTATGACTACCTACCAGGATCATCTTTTTTTGCCATCTTATTCAAGATTCATCTTAAGGTTCTCTCAACCTTAAATCCTTAAACCTGGAAGCAAAGTGAGCAAGGACATTGATACTAATCTCTTCAATAGTCAGATAGTTATTCCTCGCATGATACATTCAGCTGATATCATTTTTCCTGAAACATGGAAAATCTCTAATGTTGTACCAATCAGACCTATAATTCAGCAATCTATTGTAGATGTCATTCAAACCCAAGGAAGCAATGTTTATCTTCATTTTCAGAAACCTTTAACTAGAAACCTTTCTAGTATAAGCAACAAAAGTATTCCTCCTTATAAGGTTGATATTCTCGAATCCTCTAGACAATCTATATCCAAACCCATAGGATATAATGGATCTGAGAATTCCTTTATCCCTGAAGATTATATCAAATGAATCCATATATATGACAACCAGATACCCCATGGTGTTTATGAATCAAATACTAACCGAAGGCCAAATATCCCAACTGCCAGTGATGTGTAATTTAATCTTTAATGGATTTTACACCCAGAAGTTTATTAAGGCAAAGTCTTCACCAGAATTTTATGCAACCAAAGTATCAGAATTTTAGGAATTAGTATTTCTCTAACCATAATCCTTAACAACTTTTAAATCTTAAAAATCTTTATTACTACAAGTTAGAAAAAGATCAGCACCTTCAGTCTTTTCCTGAATGGTATTATCAACTTACCTTACATGTAAAAATACATGATGACCAGTAGTTACAAGTTCTGTCTAATATGCAAAAAACTTAGATTATCACATGTGGTCGTACTTTCCAATCTACTCATCCACCACATTTATCCTTAGAACTTGCTCCAGGTAATGGAAATCAGAAACCTTTAGTTATTAACCTTTATATTGAAGTCCCTGAGAAATTCAGTCATCAGGATCTTGTTAAGATTAAGGATATTCTCCCCTTAACCAAACAAAGATTACACTAATCTTTTCCTGCAAACTATAAGAACCTAGTTAACCAGGATTGAAGATCAAGTTGCTCAAATATAGGAAACCCAGGCTATTAAGACTCAACAAAAGCCTGTTGAACAAACTCTTGAACCTGTCACTATAAAACCTCATCTTGAAGTTTAGAATTTTAAATTAAAATCTACCAAGAAAGATGATGATTTTATGGAAACTCTTACTGAAAAAATAAAAAAACCTTAAGATTTCCACTCCAGAAAATTCAGGACAACTAAATATGATGAATCAGGATGATTTCACCTCATCAAGACGAGTCCAAAGAATTTTCCTTATCCCAGATATTAGATATTCGGAAAAACTTTGATGATACTATCAATAAACTTTCCCATACTTATTCCAAAAGATATAGTACTCGTATGGCTTTAACAAGACCTAGTAGGTATTACTATCCTAGACTTACCCCTCAGGACCTTTTGTATGAAGAAGATTTCCTTCATACTAAAAAAATCCTATTATGGTAAAAGCATTTATGAATGGAACATAGATGAAAAAACTGAATATCAAGTTTTTGAAACCATACATCAGATGATTATGTATTTTTTTTTCTGCCAACAGAATGATAATACAGATCACAAAATCTGTAAATTCCTTGTTAATGGCTTTAAAGGATGGTGGGATAATTGTCTCACTGAAAGTCAGCGAAATGAAATTTTAAATTCTTTTAAGATAAAAATTGACCCCTTAATAGGAACCCATACCATAAATGAAGATGCTTGCTATACGCTTGCTCAATCTATAATTCACCATTTTCTTGGACTAAGAATGATTAATACTGACAGACATAGAGAATTATTACAGAATCTGAGATTTCCCCCCTTAACCCATTTCCGGTGGTATAAGGATATCTTTCTCATAAAAGTCATGCAGAGAAGTGATGCAAACAATGAACATTGGAACGCTAAGTTCATCGATGGTCTCCCAAGTTTATTTGCTGAAAGGGTTTGAAAGAAGCTCAGGGATATGCATGATCAAATGGACATTCCATATGACAAAAAACATATGGCCATCTTATTTCCCTTGTTATTGAAGAAGTTTTATCTTTTTGTAATGACATGCAACTACAACATATAATGAAAAATTAGAATCTTGATATTAGAAAAGAATTGGGTGAATTCTGTGATCAGTTTGCCTATGATACTAAGATACAATATCCTTCTACCTCTCGACCTCATAGGACTTCCAAGCCTTATAAGTCTCATCGAAAATATTTCTCTAAGAAGAAATCCAGAAACAAAGATTCCCCTCCAGCTCTTACTAAGAGATTTTCCTCTAGAAAGTATAAATCGAAAGTTACATGTTATAAGTGTCGATTACTAGAACATTGTGCTAATAAATGCTGATCTAAATTTAAGAAAAAATGAATGAATTATCTCTGAGTAAATTGTCTCTCTAAAGGAAGTTCTACAGAAGATAGTACAAATGATGATTTTGCCCAAATTTATGAATCTGACTCGAACTCCTCTGCTACTTCTTAGCAGCTTGTTGCTCCAAATCATGCAACATGATTACTAAAGCAAACTATTGGAAGGCGATAGCTGAGATGAATGGTCTTGATAAGAATAGACCAAGTATCAATGTCTTAGCTGACACTCAGCGATTTCTTCTGGTCACTGCAGACCAGATTACTGATCTTGAAATGAAATTAAGGTTCTTAGAAACCTGCTATCAGGATTATAGCAATCCTGAGATCATCCCTATTGAGAACTACAGTATGAAAGAGTTCTTGACTCTTATCAATCGGACTCTTTACCTTCTAAACATGTTATCATTTCAGATCTGAAAATGAAAATTAATACCATTAAGTCTGAAATTTAGCAGTCGAAAACTGCTAATCAAATTATTTTCCAAGATCTCAACCTCCTTAAACAATCCTTTGCCAAAGTAAAATGTCATTTAGAGGCACTTGAGACTTCTTCACCCTGGAGAAGAGTTAACGTACAGAAACAGAAACGACTAAGGATGACAATCCTTATTTATTTCTTCTTAACGAGGTTACTTCCTAGAAGTGGTATAGTCCTTATTTATTTCTTCTTAACCAGGTTACTTTCCAGAAGTGGTATACTAAGATTACCTTAGTAATTAAATTAGATTTTATTATTAAAGATGTCATTGTCTTAGTCGATAGTGGTGCTGATATGAACTGCATTCATGAAGGATTAATTCCTATTAAATACTTCTAGAAAACCACTCAATCCCTTACTAGTGCTAGTGGTAATTCCATGCGTATCCGATATAAAATACCAGAAGCACTTATATGCAAACAAGGTATTTGCTTATCTGTATCATTTGTTTTAATAAAAAAATATATGACACAAGGTATCATTCTATGCAATCCTTTTTGTAACTCTATCATGCCTATTACCAGAATTGATACATCAGGTATCCATACTGCGATTAACGATACTAATATTACATTTAAATTTATTACAAAACTGTATACAAAAGAAATTGATCTGATAAAACATCTTAATGATAATAAGACTAATCAGTTAAACTTCATATAGAAAGAAATTCAATTTCTTACTATTGATCAACGTATTCAGCAACCTCCACTATAGAATAAGATAAAAACAATTTTACAAGAGTTTAAAACAGAAATCTGTAGTGACATACTCCATGCATTTTCATATTGAAAGAAACACATCATATCTCTGCCTTATAATCATGATTTTAATGAGAAAAATATTCCTACTAAATCTAGGCCTAGCCAAATGAAGAAGGAATGTGTAAAATAGAAGTAGAATATCTTTTACAGAAAAAATTAATTAGACCCAGTAAATCTCCTTGGAGTTATACTACTTTCTACGTTAATAAAAATGCTGAGATTGAAAGAGATCACCCAGGTTAGTGAACAAATTACAAACCGTTTAATGATGCTTTACAGTGGATAAGGTTTCCTACACGGAATAAGAAAGATCTACTTGACAGACTTCATGATTCAGTAATTTTATCAAAATTTGATTCAAAATCTGGATTTTGGCAAATACAGATAGCCTAATATGATAGGTATAAATCTGTTTTTACAGTACCTTTTGGCCATTATGAATGGAATGTCTTACCTTTTGGAGTAAAAAATGGTCCTTCAAAATTCCAGCATGCTATGAATGATATATTCAACTTTTACACTGAATTTATTATTTGTTATATAGATTATATTTTAATATCCTCATCCTCTATAGATCAGCATATCAAACACTCGAATATTTTCAAACATGTTATTATCCGCAATGGCTTAGTTCTTTCTGCTACCAAAATGAAAATATTTCAAACTACAGTAAGATTTTTAGGCCATAATATTTCCAATGGAATCATTATCCCTATTAACCTAAGTATCAAATTTTCTTCTAAATTTCCAGATGAAATAAAATATAAGACCAAATTGCAGAGATTTCTCGGTAGTCTTAATTATATTTGAGACATTTATTTGCAGCTTCCACATGATACTTATATTCTGTATAATAGACTTAAAAAATCATACTCCTAGAACAACAGAACATACTTTTATGGTTAAGAAAATTAAACAGCTTTATTGTTTATCCTTGCCCAATCGTAATTGGTAAGAGATGCGTGTTGGTTAGCCCTAAGTTGGTATCATCTCTTAAGTGAGGGGGCTAACCACTATAAACACAGTTAATTCATAGAACAAAATAACTCATAATTAGCACGCCTGTCAAAGTTTTACTCGGGTCAACAGTACTAACGCAATCATTGCTCAACAGACCTTACCAATACGCGACTTGTTGAATGTCCTCTAATTATTCATTGATTGTCCCCTGAATTTACTGTATTTTACAGTGATTGCTTCATCAACCTTAATAGTTATATATTGAGTGCCTTTGAGTTAGCATGGATCATGAATACTAAAGATTATAGTAAATGTTATATTAGGTTTAAATTATAACATACATGATCTCATGAACAATTACTATTTAAATTAAAAGGGAAGAACTTACTGTTAAGGGAGCTTTACAGAGCTCCTGATATACCTTCAACTTATAATTCTTCAAGATCTATATGTGCAGTAGTAAGATGCAGTGTACAAGAGAGATAATAGAGAGAAGGGAGAGCATTTTATTTCTCAACATATGAGAGCCTAATACAAAACTAAAGACTTGCTCCTCAACAAAGGGTGAGGTGCCCTTTTATAATACAAAAATTAAAAGTACAGGAAAAAGAATAATAAGGTGGCGTGTCCTGGATGGGCTGGAGTCATGCATCCTTATCTTATTTACTTTACTGAGTGAGAATCTACTTTAAGAAAAGTAGATTTGTCTTCTTCTATAAGTGGGAGACATTGTCATTGTCTATATTGTTCTTGTTGATAATGGAAGACAACTTTATAGTTATGTCTTCTTCTATTAGTGGTTTTACTGTTGTTTGACGCTACTGAAGTGGAAGACAAGATTAGGCCTTTGCTTTACCCTTCTTGTCTTTATCGAGCTGGTCTAAGATGATAGTGGTAAAAGAATCCAAGAAATTTGAAATAGTGGGTTCTTGTATTTCTAGTTCATATTGTTCGGGGTCTTGGCTTTCACCAGCCAAGATGCTGAAAGTATTCTCCCCAACGTTAGAATCATTTTGTTAACTATTTTGTTTACTGGTAGAAGTTTTCATGGAGGTATCTTCAAGAACAAAGACATGGAAAAATTGGTCTCTGATAAAATCCATGGTTTTAATCATTAATTCTTTTTTAGTAAGATCAGGAAATTTCTGTTTAATGATAGTTGCGGTATTTAGAAAAGGATTTCATGTTGATGCTGGAAGAGCCTTAAGGATGGCTTCAAAGCAGGTCTGGGAATGTGTTTTGATAGTTTTTATAAGTTATGTTATATGGGGATTCATCCCTTTATCCCACCATTTGGGGAAAAAGATTCATTTTAGTTGTGGGTCACATTTTAAATCCCATTTCCAGATCCATGGGATATTGAATCGGATAATAAAATGAATTAGGGATTTAGATACTGTAATATTTTTGTTTCCTGATAAAAGAGAATAAGAGACTGTCATTCTCTAAATTGTGTTTGAATATGTTCTGGTAAAGTTTCAAGGGTGATGCCAAATTTATCCCACCAAACTAAGAACTAATTTGGAAGTCCAGTGATAAGGATTTCGAGACAAACACGGATAAACCATGTATGGTTGTGAATAGGGTTCTGGTAATAAAAGGTGTAGGTAAAAGAATCAATATAATCACAATAATTGTATTTTACCTCTTTTGATTTAGAGTTCTGGTTGTGTGAGGATGAAGAACCCATTGATTAATGAACATAATATTTCTGATAACAACCTTACTAAATATGATAGGGCTAGTATTTCTGCTAGAATCATGGAAGATGTGTTTGATCTCCATAGAGCCAGTTTGTACTATGATTGCCTCATACAAGTATCTGTATTGCTCAAATCGAGTTGGATATTGTTTGGTCGAGAGATATCTTCTTTTAATCTCTCATGGATCACATTTTAAATCCCATTTCCAAATCCAATGGATATTGAATTGGATAATAAAATGAATTAGGGATTTAGATACTGTAATATTTTTGTTTCCTGATAAAAGAGAATCAGAGGCATGTCATTCTCTGAATTCTGTTTGAATATGTTTTGGTAAAGTTTCAAAGGTGATGCCAAATTTATCCCACCAAACTAAGAACCAATTTGGAAGTCCAGTGATAAGGATTTCCGGACAAACACGGATAAACCATGTATGGTTGTGAATAGGGTTCTAAAAGGTGTAGGTAAAGGAATCAATATAATCCCAAGAATTGTATTTTACCTCTTTTCATCTATACTAAGAGTTCTGATTGTGTGAGGATGAAGAACCCATTGATTAATGAACATAATATTTCTGATAGCAGTCTTACTAAACGTGATAGGGCTAGTATTTCTGTTAGAATCATGGAGATTGCGTTTGATCTCCATGGAGCCAATTTGTACTATGATTGTCTCATAGAAGTATCTGTATTGCTCAAATCAAGTTGGATAATGTTCGCTCGAGAGATATCTTCTTTTAATCTCCCATGGATCAGAGATATCTTATATATATATATATATACACACATAAATAATTATCGATTATTTTTTAATTATCGATAACTGTGACAAAATATCTAATAAGATATTATTCGATTGGCCTGAGTTGATGGATCAATTGATCAGATCATTAGTTGATCAATTAGAGAGTTAAGTTGTGAACATAATTACTTAGAGTGATTTTCCTCTATGATTAATATTTAATAAAATATCTAAAAGAATAATCATCACGTTCTTGTAGAGAATCGTCTAAGAAAGTCATTCTCAAGAAATCTCTAAATCTCATGTGTTGATAACATATAGAGACAGAAAAAGTATCTTGTAATATCTACGTGCTCACACACGTCCTAGTGCATTGAGGATTGACTTGGAAGATCTTCGTATAGATCTCGGAATCTACTGATTGTTGGAAGGTTTCGTGGGATGGAGGTTCGATCGGTTTTACAAGGATACTTGATTAAGACTACAAGAGGTATTTGATTCCTAACGTTTTATGTTGTGAATTTAATATGTAAATATATAATTGATCCTGACTAATTGAAAAATAGTTTTCAATAAAAATCTTTTATATAATTGATCCTGACATATTATAGATTTTCAATACAAATCTATAATATGCGATCTGAATCACTGGGCCCCTAGAGGATCGTACGATCCGGACCATGATCCTGATATCATTGGCTCCACCATCATAAGATCTTTTCTGAGTCAATGACCAATGACGTAAATAAAAGAGTAGGAAAGAATTCGGCACACAATATTTATATGTGGTTCGAGAAAATCTATATCTACGTCCACGCTTCAAGAATCTCCCATTGAAGATTTTACTGTTGGTCGTCGTGGCGCGTGCGCGGCGAAAGCTTGTGGCGCATGGCCATTTTAAAAATTAAACTTTTAATAAAAATTAAATCTTTTAATAAAATAAAAATTACGTAACGCCACCATAACAAATTTTGTTTTATTGAAAACTATTTTCAATTAGTCAGAATCCATTATATGTTTATATATTAAATCTACAACATACAAGGTTAAGAATCATATACCTCTTGTAGTCTTAAGCAAGCATCCTTGCAAAATCGATTGATAATCAGTCCCACGAAATTGTTTCAATGATCAGTAGACTCCGAGATCCACATCATGATTTTTCAAGTCAATTCTCAACGCACTAGGACGCGTGTGGGCACATAGAATATTACAATATACTTTTTCTGTCTCTAGATGTTCTCAACACATGAGATATATAGATTTATTGAGAATGACTTTTGTGAGATGATTCTCTAAAAGAACACGATGATTATTTTTTTAGAGAATTGATTAACTATTAATCGTAGAGAAAAATCACTATGAGTAATTATGTTTACAACTCAATTCTCTAATTGATCAACTAATGATCTGATAAACTCATTCATCAACTTAGGCCATTCAAATAAAATTTTTATCTTATTCTAGATAATGGCGTATCATAAATTTATAGATAATTAAAAACTAAAAATAATATTTTATTTCAAATTGCCCAATACAATGGGACTCATGTATAATGGTGCACAACTGCAGTGGCACATGACACTGCGGTGTTGCACCCCAACTACTGTAGTGCCACGTGGTGTTACAGTAGCCCATGTCAATCTCTGATACACAATCAGTGATTGACATAGTGACAATTACTATAAATTAAGTATTTATTTTAATCTGATAAATATTCTAGATATCAGTTAATTTAAAATTAACATATCTGATTATCCTTATCAAGTAAATTATTTGTTATTCCACAAATAACAGATTTAATTGATCCAAAATATTATTTAATAATAATTTAATTATCTAATTTCATAAAGTAGATATTCTGTCTCACTTATCGATAATTAAAAAATCAATAATTATTTATATATATTAATTCTAAAAATTACATTTATATTTATAAATAACTCAATTAATTAATTAATCACACGTAATTATCTCATAATTATGTATTTTCCCTAGAATAAAAATTCATTTACAAGTTAATCATTTTCCCATGCTCTTAAATATTTACACCTTAGATATTCACACCTTAGACTACATAGTATAGAGGTGATTTGGGGACCATGGACCTAAAATCATAAGCTCTAATAAATCAGATTATTAATTAAACTCTTTAATTAAATAATCTTATTTATTAATTATATTAATACTCCACTATAAATATGAAATTACACTCTTAGAGATTATAGATTGTATTTACAGAGTATTCTCCTGTAATCCACTAATATAATCAATTCATGTAGTTATGTCCTCCAATTATTGGTTCACAAATTAGAACTGACTACCTTCTAATTTCCTCTTAATCCTTAAGTACCATTAATCCACTAGTGAATGGTTAATTTATAATCTTATTATAAATTTGAGCTCAATAACTATTTAGTTCCAGAATTAACACTTAAGGGAACCAATATATGATCCGTTAGAAAAACTTGGATTTCAAATCTTGTAAGATCATGTTCCCAGCCATGCATATCACTGAATCAATAAAACAATAATCGCGAGCCTGTTTTACAAATAAATATTAACGAGTGAATCAAAAGATCAAGTATACATGTATATGAGTTCATGATAAACGGCATGTTGATAAAGATATTAATTTATATTGGTTTAGTCATATATAATCTCATTATACAAAGTACATTCACTAAGATGTCTATCCATATCAATGATCCGGATCTAGATCATATGCATTTATAATACTTAGTGAACTGTACTAACAACCATTGATTAAACATTATGTACTTTAATATGTTGCTGACAATTTTATTCATTATCTATCATCTTAATCCTCTTATACTAATACAAGATCATAGTCTCATTAATGAATATGAAATTTTTAGATATTTATATAAATTATTCAACAATAATTTAAAAGAACAATTATAAGAAAAATGAAATGTCCATTAAATTTCATATCAAAAAGTCAATAAACATGCTTTGAGGACATAACCTCAACAATCTCTTAGTTGCCCTAAAGCAAATGAGGCATTTCTCTCAATCCCATGTTATGCACATGATCCTCAAATGACTTTGCAGAAAGTGTCTTTGTAAAAGGATCAGCCAGGTTGTGTTCCGACACTATCTTCATAAAAGTCACACCCCACCGATGCACGATCTCTCTTACAAGATGATATTTTCTCTCTATGTGCTTGCCCCTCTTGTGACTCCTCGGTTCCTCGAAATTCGCTACCACCCCACTATTATCGCAGTATAGGATCAGTGGCTTGTCCATATCTGGAACTACTTCCAGATCAATATAGAATTTTCTGAGCCATATTTCTTCTTTCGCAACTTCACAAGCCGCTATATATTCGGCTTCTATAGTGGAATCTGTAATGTTGGATTATTTAATACTTTTCTAGACTACAGCTCCTCCACTTAGGGTGAATACTGATCCAGACGTCGACTTTTGACTATCTCTATCTAATTGAAAATCAGAATTAGTATATCTAGTGGGGTTCAAGTCTCCACCAGAATAAACAAGTATATAGTTCCTCGTTCTCCTAACATACTTGAAAATGTGCTTTACTGCAATCTAATGTTCCAAACCTGATAGATAACGACTGATAATTCTTATTGCATAACAGATGTCCAATTTTGTGCACAACATGGCATACATGAGACTTCCAACTGCTGAAGCATAAAGAACATTTCTCATATCATCTTCCTCCTAAGGTGTCTTAGGACATTGTTCATTGGAGAGGACAATTTCATGTTTGGTCAGTAGTTGACCTTTCTTGAAATTCTTCATAGAGAATATTTCCAGCACCTAATCAATATAAGATGCCTGAGAAAGTGTCAAGAGCTTGTTCTTTCTATCATTTAGGATTGCCTAGAACATAGCTCGCATCTCCCAAATCTTTCATTTGAAATTTCTCCACTAACCACTTATTTACCTTTGACGAAGTATCTACATCATTCCCAATTAGTAGAATATCATCAACATAAAGAATTAAGAAAACCACTATCTTATCTTTGATGTATTTATAAACTAAGGCTTTGTCAATATTTTACTTGACACCATAAGACTTTATAATCTCATCAAAGGTAAGATTCTAAGATCTAGATGCTTGCTTTAATCCATAAATGGATTTAAACAACTTGCATACTTTCTGATCTTACCCTTTTTGTATGAACCCTTCTGGTTCCATCATATAGATGTTTTCTTCAAGAGATTCATTAAGAAAAGCTTTCTTGACTTCTATTTTTCATATCTCATAGTCAAAACTAGTAACTACGGACAAAAGGATGCAAATTGATTTGAGCATGGCCACATGGGAGAATGTCTCTTCATAATTGACTATCTCCCTTTGTGCATAGCCATTGGCTACTAATCGTGCCTTGAAAGTCATACTTTCTCATTTGCACCTCTTTTCTTCTTGAAGATCCATTTACAACCAATGAGGCTGACATCTTTAAATTGATCTATAAGTTTTCAGACGGAATTGGAATACATAGATTCCATTTCCTAGTTCATGGCATCTTGTCATTTCTCCTTTTCAGGATCATCCATTCCTTCTTCATAAGATAATGGATCGTCATTATCAGTGTCTGACACTAGGACATGTGCTTCTAGTTCGTAGTGAATTGGTTGTCTCACAACCTCCCACTATGATGTTACACTGGGGTTTCTTTTGCAGGAATTATGGTTTCTCTTGTTTGTCGTTTATCAGTAGAAATTGAAGATGGTCTGATCTCATCAATTCCTTTAGAACTAGTTTGCTACAAGGTTTGTAGTTTTCCATATAGTCATGCTCAAGGAAGGTTGCATTTGTTCATACAAACATCTTTTGATCTTTGTGACTATAAAAGTACTCACCTCTAGTCTTTGAAGCATAGCCTACGAATATGCATACATCTGACCTCGAGTCTAACTTTCTGATCTTGGGTCTAAGAACGTGAGTTGGACATCCCCATATACATAAATGACGCAAACTAGGTTTGGAGCCATTCCATAACTCTAAAGGTGTCTTGCTTACAGACTTAGAAGGTACTACATTCAAAATGTAAGTTGCCGTGTGTCGTCTATATTCCCAAAATGTAAGTGGCAGTGATGAGTAGCTTAACATCGACCTAACCATATCTAATAAGGTTTGGCTTCTCCTCTCTGCAACACCATTTTGTTGTGGTGTTCTAGGTGTTGCGAGTTGGGATAAGATTCCACACTCTAGCAAATAATTCTTGAATTTTAAATCCAAGTATTCACCATCTCGATCGGATCGAAGGGTTTTCAATGATTTAACTAATTACTTTTCAGCTTCAACTTTGAAGTTTTTAAACTTTACAAAAATTTCAGACTTTCTTTGAATTAGGTAAATGTAAACATATTTTGAGTAATCGTCAATAAAAGTGACGAAATACTCATACCCACCTCTAGCTTATACATTGATCGGTCAACATATATCACTATGTACTGACTCAAGTGCATCCATGACTCTTTGGCCCTTTTTGTGGAAGGTCTCTTGGTCATTTTACCCTCTAGACAAGATTCACAAACATGAAGAGTTCTAACTTTTAGTTCTCTCAAAGCATCATGCTATGTTAACATGTTTGACCTATCTAGATTAATATGTCCCAACCTAAGATGCCAAAGATATGTGTTATCATCATCATGAAAGACTATTTGTCATTTGTTATTTTTAGGTTTTGCTACTTTAAATAATTTATAATTATTTAATGCGCATTCAGTGGGTTTAAACATATACAATCAATTTATAACTTTTACATGACAAATATCGAATCCATTCTTTGAAATAATAAACTATTTATTAATTAAAGATTCTTTGAATAATTGTTCTTACAAAAATGAAAGAGAAATCAAATTTCTCAAAAATCCAGGAATATAATAAACATCATTCAAAACTAATTAATTATACCCTTAAAGTAAACTAACTGTCCTTAATGCTTTAGCTAACACGAGCACACCACTGTCAACTCAAAATGATCTCGCCATCAGCCAGCTGACGAATCAAGCATCTGCAAAGAAGACCCTACATGGTCAGTGGATCCTGAATAAAGTATCTAGGATGATAAATTATATTCCACTAAACAAATTTCAAGAATAAGTTAATCATATTTACCTTTCTTTTTAGCTCGGAGAGATACTTGTTCCAGTTTCTCTTCCAATGACCTTTAACCCCACAGTGGAAACATTTTTCCTTGGGCTTGCTTTCTTTCTTTTTCTTCTTGGATTTTGGTGATGTCTTTGCTTTCTTCTATTTCTTGTTCTTACCTTTGCCCTTACCATCGATCTTCTTCCTCTTGTAACTTTTAACAGTGGAAGAAGGTTTTTGCTCGACAACATTTGTCTCACCCCTCTTTGGTCATTCAAAGGATGAGTGACTCAAAAGTCTACAGTTCATTCAACAAGTGAGACATGTTAAATTGCAACTTATTCTTAACATAGTATATCGTGAGCATAGAAAAAGCGGCTCAAGTATAATGCTAATTTAAGTCCGTTCATCAATGGTCGCCCCATGTGCTTCTACCTCGTGCATTAAGTTGATCATGTTCAAATCATGTTCTCGCAAAAAAAAGTACCCTTTCTCATCTTAGCCGTCATATAGCTCCTAGTGGCCATATGACGACTTTGATCAGGCAGTCTCCATACTTTCATGTTTGGTTCAAGGAACACCATTCATGCTCACAAGCATGTTGCACTTCACCATGTTGTTTGATATGATCCAAGTATCATATTTATCCCAAACATTCTTAGGGACATTAGCAGCGGGCTACTCAAGACATTCCTTAGTAAGAACAAATTTATGGTTCGCACAAATCAGCATTAAGTTCATATTTGATTTTCAACGTATGAAGTTATCATCATTCAATTTCTCAAGAGCGAGTAAAGCAGTAACAAGGTTACCTATGGTAGACATAATATTGATAACTGAAATTTAAAACATATAAGATTCAATATAATTGATAAATATCTAGAATTTGAAAAGTAAACGTGATGCATGAATGCAACATATAAACATACAAATTTAACATTTACTAATCATGATAAAACAACCCAACGATTAATGTGTTACCTCAGGGTCAGTCAGATGAACCTCAGACTGTCTATGAGATATTCTCATACTTATTAATTAAAACTTAAAATATTTCATATTGCTCTTTTAACAATAAGGTATCGATTGTTAGGTCCAGTCACAAATATTAACATGAAAACTTAATTGAGACTTTATGAGTATAACCCATAGTTTCAAATTCCATGACTTTATTTAGAAAATGTCGCCTTAGGGTCGATCAAAACCTTGGCATTGGTACAATTCTAAACCTTCCTTAGGGGGAGGAAAACAAAGCCATCTAGAGGCCTTTACTGTACCTCACGGTGTTGTACTAATGATGGAGATCATATGTTACATTGACATGTCAACCTTCCTCCACTCACTATTTTAGGATTATGTGTTTCCATTTTAACTAATCAATTAATTCTAAATTAATTACTAGTTAAAATAATAACTCTATGAATATTTAATAATCAGTTATACTAATCTTATTGGTCTAAGTTCATTTAACCTTATAAAGCCCCTAAGTCATAATTAGGTGAACTTAGATTAACTAATTAATTATATTCATCAAACTTTAATAAAACACTTTTATTAAAATCGGTTATCCTAAATGTTACTGTAGCCCTTAGGGTGGTGTGATTATCAAGTTTTAACTAATTAAAACCTAGTAGTTTACATGCTATTGATTTTAAAAAAATATATACATATAAACATATTAGGACAATCCTAATAAATTATATTTCTACTGATGAGATGCATGATCAAATAAAACTGTACGTGATTTTCATGTTTGGCATGTGACCGACTAATGCATGTTATCAAACATAACAATTAAAATAATTATTTAATAATTAAATAAAATAATAATAGACTGAGTGACTATTGGGTATTTCTAAATTACAACCCTTGAAATATAAAAATAAAATTATAAAGTAGACTTCAAGAATACATATTTCTCAAATATTACATTCTCCTCCCAATGTCCATCTTCATAATCTTCAAACTTTGAACAAAATTCTATTTATTTAAGAAAAACTATTTTTCTTAATTACAATTAATTTCTATAATTATCCCTTTAAAATGAGTTGACTTTGAATTAGTCAAATAAATATTTTATTTGATTTGATCAAACTTGGGTCAACCCAATCAACCTATTAATTTCTAATTTTTATAAAATTAAAACTTAATATTTTAATTTTAAAATTACATTAATTTTAAATTTTAAAAGGGTAATAAATAGAGATAGAGTTATCATCAAACTTTATAGTGATAGGGCTGGTTGGTATCAGAGTTTCTGCGAAACTTCCCCAAATGTGACCCCAATTGCCACCAACGATAGGACTCTTCTACCACCGCCTGTCACCGCCGACACTGATTTTTCTGGCGACGTCGCCTGAACAGTAAATTTCGACAACTTTTCCAGTAATCCAGAATCGGCAGGGCCAGCACTAGAAATCTAAAAGAATTCCTATTTCTTTTATTTTTCCTCTATCATTCGTCTCGTGTGTTCTTTGTCTTCTCGCGATCGAAATAATTAAAATAAATATTTAAAATAAAATTATAAAAATTTATACGCCCCAAAATGGTTTACACAAGATTTAAGGAAAAATATAAATAACAAAGCCTAACCCAATAATCACCATACAATTAACGATCCATCATTTTTCATACATTCAAAAACATAACCATCCATTCATTCATACATATGTCATATTATATGAATAATGCAAGAAAACCCGCACAACATTTAACATATAAATATATAAAGATCGCTCTGATACCACTTGTTGGTCGTCTCAGTTTGTGCGCGGTGGAGGCGTGAGGCGCATGGCTAAATATTAAACTTTTAATAAAAATTAAATTTTTTAATAAAACAAAATTACGCAACGCCACGATAACAAAAAAACTTTTTATTGATTTTTTTTTCAATCAGTCAGGATTCATTATATATTTATATACTAAATCTACAACATATAATGTTAGATATCATATAGCTCTTGTAGTCTTAATTAAATGTCCTTGCAAAACCAATAGATCATCAGTCCCCCAAAATCGTTTCAATGATCAGTAGACTATGAGATCTCCACAAAAATCTTTCAAGTCAATCCTCAACACACTAAGACGTGTGTGGGCATATAGAATATTACAAGACACATTTTCTGTCTCTAGATGTTCTCAACACATGAGATCTAGAGATTTACTGAGAAAGATATTTGTGAGGCGATTCTCTAAAAGAACATGATGGTTATTCTTTTAGAGATTTGATTAACTACTAATCATAGACAAAAATCACTTTGAGAAATTGTGTTCACAACTCAATTCTCTGATTGATCAACTGATGATCTGATCAACTCATTCATCAACTTAGGCCTTTCGAATAAAATATGTATCTTATTCTAGATAATGTCGTATAAGATATTTAGGGATAATTAAAAATTAAAAAAAAATATTTAATTTCAAATTACTCAATTCAGTGGACCTACTGTATAATGGTGCACAACTGCAGTGTCACATGGCACTGTAGTGTGCCGTGAGACAGTACAGTGCCTCACAACACCACTGTATGCCATGTGGCACCATAGTGTTACACCCCCAGTACTATAGCGCCACGTGACACTATAGTAGTCCATGTCAATCCCTGATACCCAATCAGTGATTGATACGTGCCAATTACTATAAATTAAATATTTATTTTAATCAGATAAATATCTATATATCAATTAATTCAAAATTAACATATCTGATTATCCTTATCAACTAAATTATCTCTTATTTCACAAATAACAGGTTTAGTTGATCTAAAATATTATCTAATAATAATTTAATTATCTAATTTCACAAATTAGATATTCTGTTTCACTTATCAATAATTAAAAAATAATCGATAATTATTTATGTATATACTAATTCTGAAAATTATATTTATATATAAATAATTAAATTAATTAATTAATCACACATAATTATGTACTTGCCCTAGAATAAATTTTTTTTTACAAGTTAGTCTTTTTCTCATGTCCTGAAATATTCACACCCTAGACTGCGTAGTATAGAGGTGACTTGGGGACTATGGACATGTAATCTTAAGCTCCAATAATTCAGATTATTAATTAAATAACATTATTTATTTATTCCATTATTACTCCACTATAAATATGAAAATTGCACTCTTAGAGATTATAGATTGTATTTACAGAGTATTCTCGTGTAGTCCACTGATTTAATCAATTCATGTAGATCTGTCCTCCAATTATTGGTTCGTAAATTAGAACTGGTCAAAATTACCATCTTACCCTTCTAATTACCTATTGATCCTTAAGTATCATTATTCCACTAGTGAATGGCTAATTTATAATCTTATTATAAATTTGAGCTCAATAACCATTCAGTTATTAACCCTTAAGGGAACCAATATACAATCTATTAGGAAAGCTTGAATTCTAAATCTTGTAAGATCATGTTCTCAGCAATGTATATCTCTAAATCTTCAAAACAAAAGCCACTAGCCTGTTTTACAAACAAGCCTTAACGAGTAAATCAAAAGATTCAGTAAACATGCATATGAGTTCATTACTATTCAGGATTCAGAGTGATCTACATATGATCAATGAATTGATGTCCATTAAATGTTTATGATAAACGAGATGTTGATAAAGATATTAATTCACATTGGTCCAGTCATATATAATCTGATTATATAAAGTATCTTCATTAAGATGTCTATCCACGTCAATGATCTGGATCTAGATCACATCCATTCATAATGCTTAGTGAACCGTACTAGCAACCATTCATTAAATATTTCATACTTTAATATGGCGTTGACAATTTTATTCATTATCTATGATCTTAATCTTCTCGTACTAATACAAGATCATAGTCTCATTAATGAATATTGAATTTCCAGATATTTATATAAATTATTCAGCAAAAAATAAAAAGAACAATTATAAGAAAAATGTAATGCTCATTTAATTTCATATCAAAAAATCAATATACATGCTTTGAGAGAATAACCCCCAACAATTANTACTAGCAACCATTCATTAAATATTTCATACTTTAATATGGGGTTGACAATTTTATTCATTATCTATGATCTTAATCTTCTCGTACTAATACAAGATCATAGTCTCATTAATGAATATTGAATTTTCAGATATTTATATAAATTATTCAGCAAAAAATAAAAAGAACAATTATAAGAAAAATGTAATGCTCATTCAATTTCATATCAAAAACTCAATATACATGCTTTGAGAGAATAACCCCCAACAATTACTGGGTTATTCTTCAATGGTCCTATATATGGAATAGTTACCTCCTTTTTGGGATTCGCTCTCATTAGCTGGTAAATCATTTTCAACCTCCTTTTTTGTTGGAGAATTTGAGACTTAATAGTTTCATCTTCAAATTGAATGAGAGCTTGGATAGGGTTTTTTCTTGAGCTCTTTGTGTTGCTTTACTTTTTTTTCTCGAGGATTTGAGTGGACATTATTGTGTTATAAATTTGTAGCCATAACGCGTATAACTGCAAAGCTTTTTTGAGTTAGTGACCCAGTATGTCAGTCAGGCTCGGGCCAAGATGAACCAACCCATGTATATGGAAATGGAATCCATGGCGACTACGATTGGGGTTATGCTATGTGAACTTAGTCAGACTCTACTACCTTTCTTTGATTCTCTTTGAATGTGCACTTTTTTGTCCAATCTTACTCGGTTATGTTTCAATGGTCATGTTACCTTCTTTTTTAGATTCACTCTCATCTACTAGTCAAATCATGTCCCCTCCATTACGAGAGGTTATGTTTCTTCCATATATGTCATTGAGCTTATTATATCTTAATGACCCATATTAGCTCGACACATCACCAAAAAATAGAGGTCTAGCTTCTTTTTTATTACATCAAATCCGAACCGTCAATTCTAGAGTGAACTCCTCCTGATCCCTCCTTCTAACCTATTTTAATTTGTCTTCGTAATTGGCAAAGAAACTTGTCTCCCTAAATCTAAACAATATGTTGCAGCTCAGGCCAATATCACAAACTTCACTGCCGTCGACAACCTCTACACTAGAATTATTTGTTGCTCCACCCTCGCAATAGCTTTTCTGAGTCAGTGACCCAATGAGTCACTCATTCTGACTCGAGCCAAGTTGAGCCAACCCATGGGCCTAGAAAGTTCAATGACCCGGACTTCGCCTACTTCATTGTCGTCGACAACTTCTACACTAGAATTATTTGTTGCTCCACCCTCACAAAATCTTTTCTGAGTCAGTGACCCAGTGAGTCAGACCCAATCCGACTCGAGCCAAGCTGAGCCAACCCATGGGCCTCGAGAGTTCAGTGACCCAGACTTCGCCTACTTCACTGTCGTCGACAACCTTTACACTAGAATTATTTGTTGCTCCACCCTCGAGTCAGGCCTAGTTTGGCTCGAGCCAAGCTAAGCTGACCCATGGGCATGGATATGGATTCCATCACGACTACGATTAGGGTTATGCTAACCGAACATAGACAGACTCTACTACCTCTCTTCGATTCCCTTTAAACCTGCACTTTTTGGTCCAATGTTATGGGGTTATTCTTCTATGGTCATATATGTGGAATAGTTACCTTCTTTCTGGGATTCACTCTCATCAATTGGTAAATCATGTCCCTTCCATTAGGAGAGGTCATGTCCTCTCTATTTCTTTCTGGGTTTCATTTTATTGTGTTATAGTTCATGGATTTATGATTTTCAGAATTAGGGTCTTAGTTATGGGATTTTCAACTTCAACGATGACAGCTTCAATATTCTAGTTTGTTTGAGATTTGAATTTGCATGATGTTCTTTTGAATTTTTTTTTATGTTAATTACAGATTTAAAAAAAAAGTGTTTCGGCCATGGCAGAAGCCTTGGCCATGGAGGAACTAAATTAAAAAAAAAATGAAAAGATGTAATTGTGAAGAGGGGCAGGGAAACGTTTCCTACAATAGGAAACGTTTCAAAAGGAATTAGGGAAGTTATTCCTGCAAAAGGCAAAGGAATTGTCTCCTATTGGAGGAGACGATTTGGAAGAGAAAGGAAGTTATTCTCTAAGTCACGGTACCTACAGAGGCAGGTAAATTATTTCCTGCTTCACGGTACCGTACAAGGACAGGGAATTATTCCCTGCTTTGTGATACCGTAACAATAGATGAAATCATTCTCTGATTTCGGTATCGTACAGAAACTGAAATTTATCCTCTGCTTCATGGGTACGGTACGTATCACCGTTACCGTCAAAAATAATTTTTTTCTTTTTTAATTGATTTAATTGATTTAAGTTAATTAGGCAATTTTGGTTGAATCAAATTCAAATTTTCGTATTATTATTTCGGTTAGATGCTTGATATTCTAAAATAAATTGAATGAAATAACATGTTACCAAAGTAACTTCTCTTGTGGAGATTAATTTATTTTAAATATTAAAATGATTGTGTGAATATAGTTCATACAAATATTGGCCGGCCAAAATAAAAGTCAATATTTAGCCGATTTACATGCATACTTGTGGTAATAAATATGTGATAATTATAAGCTGTTCCATGTGAACAATAAGTCGGTCCAAAGATAGACTTATTGTTTGACCGGATTTATTGTCAGTATTTTATTACTGCACCAAGAGTACCACTTATAAGTTTTTATCTCTATCCAAAGACTAGATATTAATGTTTTGCTAGGTATCTTGTAATGAGACCCCACCAATGTTTGAATTTTTTGATTCCATAATATGGATTCTTACGTGAACATGTTATTTTGTTTGTTTCGTTATCTGTTCAGCTAATGCATATTCTTTTACTATATCTACCAATATTATTTCAATCCCCAAGCTAAATGGGGCCAACTTTAAGGATTGGAAAGAACGTAATGACCGTTCTTAACTCCATGGATCTAGACCCTACGCTAAGGATTGAATGACCTACTGATCTTATGAACAAAAGTTCTGTTGAGACTAAATGAGAATTTGAGAGGTGGGATCGTTCAAATCTCATGAGTCTCATGATCATTAAGCATGGAATTCCGAAAGCATTCAGGGGCGCTGTGTCTGAAAAGGTTACTACTGCCAAAGAATTCCTTGAGGAAATTGAAAAGGGTTTTGCTAAAAACGATAAGACTGAAACAAGTACGATTTTGGCGAACTTGATTTCAATGAAGCATAAAGGAAAAGGAAATATAAGGGAGTACATCATGGAGATGTCTCATCTTGCTTCTAAACTAAAGATACTAAAGCTAGAGTTGTCCGAGGATTTTCTCGTGTATTTAGTTTTGATTTCACTTCTTATACAATTCAGTTAATTTAAGGTCAGTTATAACTGCCCAAAAGGCAAATGGTCTCTAAATGAGCTCATTTCTCACTGTGTGCAAGAGGAAGAAAGGATGAAATAAGAAAAGATCGAAAGTGCTCACTTGGAAAGTACCTTTAAAGATAAGAACAAGAAAATGAATAGGAATAATGAAGTTGCACGTGGGCCAGCTCAAAAGAAACAGCAAAAGAAACAAGGTGAAGAGTTTGGCTATTACTTTTACAAGAATAATGGAGAAATGAAGAGGGATTGTGCCAAATATCACGCTTGACGTGCAAAGAAATGTACACTTCTCACTCCAGTTTGTTCTAAGGTTAATTTAGCTTCAGTGCCAAGACACATTTGGTGGATAGATTCAGGTCCAACTACTCACATAAATGTGTCAATGTAGGGTTGGATGAGCTGCCGAAAGCCAAATGATGCTGAATGATTCATCTATGTGGGTGATGACAGATCGGTAGAGGTCGAGGCTATAGGGATTTTTAGGTTATTATTAAAGCGTGGATATTATTTGAATTTAAAAGAGACTTATGTTGTACTGTCATTTAGACGAAATTTGGTTTTTATTTCTGCTTTGGACAAATTTGGTTATTATTGTTCATTTGCAAATGGTCAGTTTAATCTATCTTTGAATTCAATCATAGAAATCTCTTGGTTTCGTGCAAAAGAGGCGTCACCAAGATCCTTCATTTGCAAACCAAGAGATTTCTATTTCTGTTTTGGACAAGTTTGAGTTGTATCGAAATTCATCAATCCAATTGATAGATTTAATTGATCATTAATTAATTAATTTTTATTTACTAATTATCCAATAATTAGAAAATATAAACTAATTAATTTCAATACATATAATCACACTTAACTAATTAAGTGACATCACTCATCACATATATGTGTAGAAAATATGTCTTGGCACCAAAACACATTTTGATCTAATTTACGTCGTTTCTCTATTCATATTCCTATTCGCATGAGTTATTTCGGAGACCGAATGGACCCACATGAACAAAACTAAATATTCAAATACCCGATGAATTTACCTCCATAAATTTTCGACCTATTTAATCCTGACATCGTACGATTCCACTATAAGTTCAATGCCGAATGAACTCTCAATTCATGCGCATTACGTTTTCTGTTGGTTTAAATAAACCCTTTTTATTTTCACGGGCCACATAATATTTTAACATAATACTCATCGTGAATATCAGTAACAAGAGAGGAATATAAAATTATCATTTTACTCCTCTTGTTATTATTTTCTTAACTCTTTTATTGACTGTGAATAAGAAAGATATAATAGTGAATTATCTCATACAATTCACAACTCTTAACCAATGACTCAATTCATTGAATACCTGGCCAGGTTAATTTGTTCATACACCCATCAATAAAGCATAAGGTGATATTGTTGTTTTCACAATCCAACAATGAATTTTCATATCTGTGAATCACATAAGTATAACTTAATTGAGTTACAATTCCAACAACTGAGGTATTGCCCGCCAATTCGAACTCACTCATTTGACATATCAAAGATTGTAACGATCAAAGTCAAGCTATGTATTCACCTTAGGATTAAGGTAATTAAAAAAATACCCTTAAGGTGTAACAATTAGATTTAGAACTAAGTAAATGGTTTTCGGCTCTAAACTAATTTGTTACTGATTTATTCAAAATGTTCATAACATATCTAGGTTAACCGTTTGAGTCTCCACTCTCATGCTCCAAGAATGACATTCATTGGTTCAACCTAACAGTCGTGATCAGATTCGATCGCTCAGTCGATCCTTATAATTCGCTACAGCCCCACTGTTATCACAATAAATTGTCATGGGCTTGTTAGCGTTTGGAACAACTTTCAGAGTTTTTAAGAACTTCCTAACCATACAGCCTCCTTTGCAGATTCACAAGCTGCCACAGATTCCGCTTCCATGGTAGAATCACCAATGCATGATTGATAGATATTTCTCCATACAACTACTCCACCGTTCAGTATGAACACTAATCCTAAAGTGGACCTCTTAGAATCATTATCTTCTTGAAAATCAAAATCAGTATACCCCCGTCATATTCAGGTCAGTACCTGAATACACAAGCATGTAGTTCCTTGTTCTCCTCAGATACTAAAGGACATGCTTGATGACATTCCACTGCTCGATTCTAGGATTAGATTGGGAACGACTCACCAAGCCTACGACATAGTAAATGTTTGACCTAGTGCAAAGCATCGCATACATGAGACTTCCTACGGCTGAAGCATAGAGAATCTTTCTTAAGTTTTCCTCTTCTTGAAAGGTCTTGGGAGACTGCTTCTTGGAGAGGCTGACTCCATGTCTAAAAGGAAAAAGTCCTTTCTTGGAGCTTTGCATACTTAAGCGATCTAACACCTTATCGATATAAGATGATTGAGACAGTGTTAATTTTCTGATCTTCCTATCTCAAAAGATATGAACACCAAAAATAAATGCAACTTCTCCAAGATCCTTCATATCAAATTGCTTTGCAAGTCCAATCTTGACATCAGATTATTTTCCTACATCATTCCCAACGAGTAGAATGCCATCTACGTACAAGACTAGAAAAACCACCTTCCCTTCGAGTATTAGCTTATACACACAGAGCTTGTCTACTAACTGTTCAAAACCATAGTTATTAAAAGTTTCATCGAATCTAATATTCCACAATCGTGACTCTTGTTTAAGTCCATATATGGACTTCTGCAGTTCGCAAACTTTGTCCTCTTGGCCTTTCTCCATGAACACGTCTGGTTGAGCCATATAAATGTGTTCATCAAGATTGCCATTTAGAAATTCAGTCTTGGCGTCCATTTGCCAAATTTTATAATCAAGAGCAGCAGCAATGGACAAAAGGATTCGAATGGATTTAAGCATGACCACCAATGAGAAGGTATCCTCGTAGTCTATACCTTTCTTTTGGGTGTAGCTCTTGACTACTAGCCTAACTTTGAATGTGTCTAAATTCCTATCTCGGCCTCTTTTTTCTTATAGATCCATTTTCATCCTATGAGTTTATCCCTTCAGGATGATCTACAAGCTTCCAAACTTCGTTTGAGTATATCGAATGTATCTCAATGTTCATGGCTTTTTGCCATAATTTTGCTTCAAGACCAGCCATGGCCTCTGTGTAAGAGACAGGTTCATTAAGATCCTTATCTGAGACAATTGTCACAACCCTCCCACTACGTCGAGGCTCCATAGGCTTTGGCTCCTTTCGTGGTTCTTTCATTATTGAATCAGAAATAATTTTTGATTGGGGAGTTAGTGTCCTCCCACTCAATAATTCCTCTAGCATAACTATGCTTCTTGGTTGTACACTTTTAATGTAATCTTCTTCAAGAAAATGAGTATTCATGCTAACGAATGTTTTCTGGTCAATTGTATTGTAGAAAATGTACCTCTTTGTTCCTTTAGGATATCCCACGAACATGCATAATTCTGAACGACTGGTCAACTTGCTTGTTTTCAATTTTAGAATATGTGTTGGGCACCCCCATATTTTAAAATGGTTAATAGAAAACTTTCATCCATACTATCTTTCATATGGTGTACCAGGCAACGTCTTCGATGGAATTTGGTTCAGAAAATACGCCCTTGTTTCCAAGGCATATCCCAGAGGGAAACTTGGAGGGATGAGTAACTCATCATGGATCTAACCATATCCATCAGAGTTCGATTCCTTCTATCTGACACGTCATTTTACTATAGTGTATCAAATGCCATAAGCTGAGAAAGAATACCTTCTTCCTCAAAAAAGTCTTCGAACTCTCCTAGCAAGTACTTTCCACCACGATCGGATCGTAATGTATTGACTTGTTTTTCTAATTGCTTTTCAACCAAGGCCTTATACTCTTTGAACTTTTCAAATGCTTCAGACTTTGACGCATTAGATAAATATGACCAAACGTGAGCAGTCATCAGTGAATGTTACAATGTATTCATAACCTCCTCTTACTTGAATATTCAACGGCCCACATACATCACTATCGGACCCTAGTAGTATCATTCATTCACATTATATCTTTGGACAAGCCAAACGATCATTCATTCATATTATATCACTGGACAAGCCAGACAATCATCCATTCACATTAACCATTAACCATTGTCGGGTCCGTCGGTCCCCTGCGTCCTATTTCCCACTCACGTCTTTCATGGCATAAACACACACCAGGTGTTTAAACTTTTAATTAAATTGATTATATTCATACTACAAACCCTCATGTATATGTATGAACGAATTTACAATCATTAACATTACAATACAATTACATCACAGATAACATACATACAAATATAATTAAACATAATATCAAACGACATCACAATGATAAATCAATACAACATCGAAGTTTACAAACATTAAAGTATGCGTAAAATTATACTTACTTGACGTTCTTAGTAAAACCAAATGTCTAGAGAATGCTTCGAGGGGTCAACGCTCAAAGTGCCAAAACTATTAAATTTACACATTAAGATGTTTTATCAATTTCACATAGTCATTGAAAACATAAAACAAAATCAATTGTTTATGACATATATGGTAGAGTGAAATACTAAGTCACTGCTCAAGAATAAAACCCAAATATTTATATACTTTATAAGCACGGTACAAATCCAAACTCCAATAGCTTTATAAATTCATGATACTTCTTGTTTACTTGTTCTAGTTCTAAAAATTATAAAATTCATATAGTATGATCTTGAAAATACTAGGGTTTCACAAATTAAATTTCATGAAATTTCGAGGTCATTTAGGTGTCAAAACATGAAAATAAATTTGTTTCCTAAAACTGTTTCCTCTGAACAAATAGAAACTTTAAGAAATCATATAAAATTGTATACTTTGATTTATGACCTAAAATTTATACAGGATATATTTAAACATGTTGGAAAGCTACCATCAAAATTTCAGACTCGAATTACATCGTTTGTTATATGAAACATGAAGTCGATTCACAGTGTGCAGAAAAATCTGAAATCCAGTTTTCATTAAAAATCATATTTTTTTATTGAAAACGTTTCTCCCTTATTGAAATTGATTCAAGAGACTTATATGAGTCATAAAAGTGTGTTAAAACTCATTATTATTCAGATCTAAATTAAAACATGTGAATCTAAACTTAAACATTTAAAAATGTTGAATACATTAAAATAAAAAAAGTTATGAATCACAAACCTTTGTCCTTGCTTATAAGATAAAATTCTACCAAGAAATCTTTTCATGTCCTCACAACAAGGTAAACACCAAGAGGTAGAAATAGACCTTGAATTTCTACAATTCAATTTTACTTTGAGAAAGAGGGGTTCACTGTGGGAGGGCTGAGTGAGAGAGAGGGTTGGAGATTGAGAGGGCTGCGTGAGAGAGATAGAGAGTATATAATAACTAGGTTAGGGCTACACTAAGGTGTATAAGCACATATGTATGAGTGAACAAGGGAAAGAGGGGGAGATCGTTCAAGAAGAAAAAGAGTAATAATAAATAGTGCTAGGGTTATTTTTCTTAAGGTGTAAGTAATATAAGTGTGAGTGAACTTAGAAAAATACAAATAAATCTAATCTTAGTAAGTCAACAATTTTGATAACTAATATCAATTATATTAAAATTATACTAGGCACATCATGAGTCGTTAGATCACCTCGAATCGTTTCTCTACAAGACATTTAATTAATTCAATCTAAACGTTAAGTCAAATAATCATAAGATTATTAAGAGCAAAAATTAACAATTAAACACATAATTTATTGCAAAATTAGTTAGGGTGTTACAATTTCCCCCCACCTAAAAATAATTTCGTTCTCGAAATTAAAACGTACCAAACAAATGTGGATACTTGACACGCATCCCATCTTCGCGCTCCCAGGTTGCCTCTTCTACTGCATGATTTTTCCATAACACATTTACCAAACGAATCTTTTTTTGTCTAAGTTCCTTTTCTTCTCTATCCAAAATCCTGATGGGTGCTTCTTAGTAAGGTCTTGGCGGAAGTCGAAATCCTCATAGCTAAGGATTTGAGATGGGTCAAGAAGATACTTCCTTAACATCGAAACATGAAATACATTATGAACTCCCGACATTGCTAGCGGCAATGCAAGTCAATAAGCTAACTCTCTGATTCTCTCCAATATGTCAAAAGGTTCTACAAAGTGGGGACTTAATTTGGCTTTCTTCCCAAACCTCAAAACACCTTTCATAGGAGCGACCTTTAGAAATACTTTATCGCCAACAACAAATTCCAAAGGCTTCCTTCTTTTATTTGCATAACTCTTTTGTCTACTTTGAGGTGTCTTCATTCGCTGACGAATCTTTTCAACTATATCAATTATTTTCTGAACAATCTCGGGGCCCAACAATTTTCGTTCTCCGACTTCGTCCCAATGAATAGGCGATCGACATTTTCTCCTATACAATGCCTCATAAGGTGTCATACCAATTGTAGCTTAATAACTATTATTATAAGAGAACTCGACAAGAGGTAATATCTCTTCCCAAGTGCTCTGAAAATCAATAACACAAGCTCTCAACATATCCTCAAGGGTTTGAATGGTCCTTTTTTATTGCCCATCAGACTGTGGATGAAAAGCTATGATGAACCGTAACTGGGTACTCATAGCTTTATGCAAGCTTTTCCAGAAAGTAGAAGTAAACTTCGGATCACGATCTGACATAATCGACAGTGGGACTCCATGAAGTCTTACTATTTACCGCACATGCAATTGAGCATACTGCTCCATCTTGTAGGTATTTTTTACCAACAAGAAGTGAGCTGACTTAGTAAGCCGATCAATAATAACCCAAAAGAATTATAACCTTTCAACGTCTTCGGTAGTCCCAAAATAAAATCCATGCTGATGTGCTCCCACTTCCACTCAGGTATCATAAGTTATTGCAAAAGCTCAGAAGGTCGTTGATGCTCAGCCTTGACCTGCTGGCACGTAAGACAATGTTGTACATACTCTGCCACATCTCGACTCATGCCAATCCACCAATAATGTTCCCTTAGACTCTGATACGTCTTCGTACTTCCTGGATGAATTGAGTATGGAGTGCCATGAGCTTCACTCAAAATTTCTCGCTTTAACTCTCCATTGTTTGGTACCATCAATCTGCCATCATAACGAAGAGCTCCATCGGTAGTGATGACAAAATCAGTACCATCTTCCACCTCTGTTCGAAATTTCAAAAGTTATGGATCATCCAATTGTCCTATCTTAATTCTTTCAAAAAGAGTTGGACCAACCGTCAAAGTAGCGAGATAACCAGAACCTTCCCAAGGAAAAATTTCCAATCCAAATCTCTGAATCCCCCTTAACAACGGTTTTTGAATAACTTGCAAACAAGCAATAGAACCTGAATTCTTTCTACTCAAAGCATCCGCTACCACATTAGCCTTGCCCGGGTGATAATTGATTTCACAATCATAATCTTTGACAAGTTCTAACCACCTTCGTTGCCTCATATTCAACTCCTTCTGAGTGAAGAAATACATGAGACTTTTATGATCAGTGAAGATGGACCACTGGAATTTCACATTCTTCCTCGTTAGTTGAGCTAATGGTGAGGAAACTTTTGAAAATCCTTCAATAAATCTTTGATAATAGCCCGCTAATCCCAGAAAGCTACGAACTTCACCAACATTTACCGGAGCTGGCCAACTTTTAATTGCTTCTATCTTGCCGGGATCAACTGTTATACCTTCTTTTGATATGATGTGCCCCAAAAATGGTTCCCTATCCAACCAAAATTCATTCTTAAACTTGGCAAATAAGTCCTTCTCACGGAGGGTTTCCAGCACCGTCCGGAGGTATTGCTCATGCTCCTCCTTAAAATCGAGAATAAATCAAAATGTCATCAATAAATACAATGACAAATTGATCTAAGCATTCTTTAAAAACATGGTTCATAAGATCTATAAATGCTGCAGGGGCGTTCGTCAACCCAAACGGCATTACATGAAATTCATAATGCCCATATCGAGTATGAAACGCAGTTTTGGGGATGTCATCTTCTCTGACTTTCAATTGATGATACCCAGAACGAAGATCAATCTTGGAAAAATAACTTGCACCTTGAAGTTGATCGAACAAATCTTCAATTCTCAGTAGTGGGTGTCTATTCTTGATAGTCACCTTGTGTAGCTCACGATAGTCAATTCACAGCCTCATCGTTCCATCTTTCTTCTTTACAAACAAAATAGGAGTATCCCAAAGGGAAAAACTAGGTCGAATGAATTTCTTATCCAACAGTTCCTGCAGCTGGACTTTGAGTTCCTTGAGTTCAACCGGGGCCATACGATAGGGAGCTTTAGATATTGGGGCTGTACCAGGCACAAGGTCAATGACAAAGTCAATTTCCCTATCTGGCGGTAGACCTGGTAGATCTTCAGGAAACAAATCAACAAACTCTCGTACTATAGGTACATTTTCTATAGAATGACCTTCTTCCGGTAATTCTATCAATGATGTTAAGTACCCCATACATCCTTTATTCAACAATCGCCAAGCCTTCATAGCAGAGATAAAAAGACTACGAGGTTTTGACTTAGCTCCCACAAAATGAAAACTGGACACTCGTGGAGGTTAAAATAACACTTCTTTTTCATGGCAGTCAATAGTTGTGTAGTGCTTCAATAACTAATCCATCCTCAAAATAATGTCAAAGTCATGGACATCTAAGATTATAAGGTCAGCAGACAGTACATGCTCTTCTATCACTAATGGATAGTCCTTTATAACTTTACTCGCCTCCAGGACCTTCCCCAAAGGTGTAGATACATAAAATGGTTCCTCTAAAAGTACAAATGGCAACCCTAATTTCTGAGCTAGCAAAGGTTTCATGAACGAATGAGTAGCACAAGAATTAAACAAAATAAAAGCAACCATTTCACATACAAAAATAGTACTTGAAACAATAGTCGGGGAGTTATCAGCGTCCTCTTTAGTCATCGCAAACACTCGAGCCTGGGTCTTCTTCTGGTCATTGTTGTTGTAGGTGTTTCCATCACAACCTTTAGCAAGGTGACCACGTTTTCCGCACCTGAAACACAAGCCTGTACCTATACGACATTCACCAAGGTGTTCCTTGCCGCACTTCTGACATGTCCTTCTAGCTGCTTTCCTTGTTGGTTTTTGTTGTCGTTACCACCGTAAAATTCCTTTTTCTGATTATCCCCCTTCCAGAAATTTCCTTTAGAATTGCTTCCATTATGCTTCTGACCACTTATATGGAATTTGTTATGGTTTGGGTCTAAGCGTTATGCTATTTCCACTAACAATGCTTTGTTGACCACTCTATTACAGGTAGCAAGCTCGAACGGAATCACTGCTTGCTTGATACTGGAACTCAACCCTTCCTCAAAGCGTCTAGCTTGACTCTCTTCTGTTGCCACCAAATCTGGGGCAAACTTCGCTAATCGTGCAAAAGTTGCTTCATACTCAGCGACGGTTTTACTTCCTTGCTCTAGCTTAACAAATTCTCTTTCCTTTTCCTGTCGGACGCTTTTTAGGAATTCATGATTGAAAAATGCGTTCTTGAACATATCCCAAGTGAAGACCTCAACATCATTTTCATTTTGGCTTTTAATTAGTTGCCACCAATCATACGCATCTCCTTGTAGCATGTAAGAAGCAAAGTCAACCTTATCTGCATCAGTGCACTTCACAACAATGAATGCTTTCTCCAACTCAGTAATCCACATTTAAGCTCTAAGTGGGTTGGTAGTTCCTTCGAAAGGTGGTGGAGATAACTTCATAAATTCAGAAAATTTATGTTGACCATTTTGCGGAGGGGCCATATTTTGTTGTTGAGCTTCTCCTAACGTAACTATTGCTTGCATAAATGTTTCCAAAGTCAGCGGGGTACCATGTTGATCGTTCCCCATCTCATTACCGTTCACCCCAAATGGTTGACCATCAATACGATTTTGAGCTTTCCTAGGAGGCATTCTGGTTCAAACAGATCGGTCTTAACACGTCTATCATTTCATTGTAATTTCATATAATAAACAAAATCATACAATAAATATCATTCAAAGAATTAAACAATAAATCTTACCAGGAGATTGCGAGAAAACCTTCTGTGGCGTGACTCAGTAGCTTTTCCTCCTTTTAAATTAGAAATTTTTTATGAAGTCTACAGAATCATCTAAACCTAGCTTTGATACCAAACTGTAACACCCCAATATTAAAACTACCTTATTGATTATAATTTAGGAAGTGATATCCTCTTTAACGTTAATTCAACATTTAATATGAAAGATATAACTTAATTTAAAACATAATTTTATCAAATCCTTTATTTAAATTTATAGGTATTGAATTCAAAGTACTTAAATAATAATAAAAAATTTGTAACGGAAACTTAGTCAAGTAACAACTAATAATTTTAAGCTAAATCGTCAAAAAATAATAATTAAGCATAAAACAATTGTCTGAAACCTTTATTCAAACTATTCTACTGAGTCCAATTCGCCTGCAATGTATCGTCTCGCAATTACTCCTCACCTGAAAATATTTAGAAATCACGGAATGAGCTAAAGCTCAGTAAGTAAGATCTTACACATACTCAGCAAACACATGCGCATTCAATTCCATTTTAAAAACATTTGTGTTTGACATACACTTTATAATCATTTTATCACTTTATTTCCTTTACTTTCATTAATTTCGTTTCATTACATTCTTTCCATGCAAACTTGTCACGTTCCTTTCTTCATTATTTCCATTGCATTCATTTCTTTCCTTTATTCGCGAGCTTACTTGTGTAATGTTTAGCCAATCAGAAGCAGTGGGCAACTAATATGGAACCTGTTCGACTACCGAGCCCTGGCAGTATCATTCATTCACATTATATCGTTGGACAAGTCAAACGATCATCCATTCATATTATATCGCTGGACAAGCCGAACGATCATCCATTCACATTAACCATTAATCATTGTCGGTCCGCCGGTCCCCTGCATCCCATTTCCCACTCACGTCTTTCATGGCATAAACACACACCAGATTTTTAAACTTTTAAATAAATTGATTATATTCATACTACAAACCCTCATATATATATGTATGAACGTATTTACAATCATTAACATTACAATACAATTACATCACGGACAACATACATACAACTATAATTAAACATAATATCAAGCGACATCACAATGATAAATCAAAACAAACATGAAGTTTACAAACATTAAAGTATGTGTAAAATTCTACTTACTTGGCGTCCTTAGTAAAACCAAATGTCTAGAGAATGCTTTGAGGGGTCAACGCTCAAAGTGCCAAAACTATTAAATTTACACATTAAGATGTTTTATCAATTTCACATATTCATTGAAAACATAAAACAAAATCAATTGTTGATGACATAGATGGTAGAGTGGAAAACTAAGTCAATGCTCAAGAATAAAACCCAAATATTTATATACTTTATAAGCACGGTACAAATCCAAACTTCAATAGCTTTATAAATTCATGATACTTCTTGTTTACTTGTTCTAGTTATAAAACATAGAGCACAACTTATACTAGGGCTTTCTAAAAATTATGAAATTCATATAGTATGATCTTGAAAACGCTAAAGTTTCAAAAATTAAATTTCATGAATTTCGAGGTCATTTAAGTGTCAAAACATGGAAACAAATTCGTTTCCTAAAACTGTTTCCTCTAAACGAAATAGAAACATTAAAAAATCATATAAAATTGTATACTTTAAGTTATGACCTAAAATTTATACAGGATATATTTCAATATGTTGAAAAGCTACCATCAAAATTTCAGACTCACAGTGTGCAGAAAAATCCGAAATCCAGTTTTCATTAAGCTATTCACATCAATAGGATAACTAGCAACCACAAAAAGAAAACTTTAAGACTTACTCGTGAATATTAGCCCACAGTTTACAATCCAAGGACTTGATATGGCTACTAATTTAAGATGAGAGAGTGTGCGACAGGGAGGTGGAATTTAGAAAGGATATTGTATAGAGGTGAGTGTAGAATAATTAGAGTAGAATATTGATAATGCATATTTATATAGGTTTCTCCCAGTTTTTTTTCTTAACCCTAATCGTGTGTTGTTGGACATAAAACTAATCCATAAAATATGAACTCAAAAATTAATTAACTATAATGGCCCAAAGCTAACATACAAGGTAACAAAAACCAATAAAACGTTTGTCAAAAGGGCAAAGGGGAAATACAATATACGAAAAAAAAAGAATTATTTTAGTTATAATTCAAAATTATTCCAATAGTCCATGCTTAAATAATTAAAAGTAGTAAATATCCATAAATTTCAGTTAGGCATATTTGAGTCGTTAGAGCAGCTCGAAGCATTTCTCTATAAGACATTTAGTTAATTCAATCCAAACCTTAAGTCAAATAATTAATGGATAACTAAAAGAAATAATTAACCATTAAATACATAATTTAATGCAAAATTAGTTGGGGTGTTACATTAACCATATGTGACGTAGAGTTATATAGTCATCTGGGTGACTTTGGATACCTTAGTTATATGTGTGAGTTGGGGTATAATAGTCATCTATGTGACTTCGAGTTATATAGTCATTTGGATGACTTCGAGTCCCATAACCATCTATGTGACATTGAATGTTATAATCATCTGTGCATTTTTAAATCCCATAGTCATCTAGGTGACGTCAGGTTTATAGTCATCAATGTGACTTTCATTGTCATCTATGTGACTTTAGATATAATGAAATATTGTAGTGGTATTTTTGCTCTATGTATGAGGCCTCGGTGACTGTGGCCTTTATCAAAGTCTTCGTCCAAGCATCTCGTGTACTTAACACCATAAAATAATATCGTGGTCCTTTTCCCTAGGTGGGTTTTTTTTCTAAATAATCTTATGTGATAAGAATGCCTCGTTAGGCTGTCGCCTTGGGTAAGGTCTTTTTGCCCTAGATAAGGTCCTTTTTCAAGATAATCTTATGTGATAAGGATGGTTCTTAGCCATGGTTTTAGGCGAGGTCTTTCATCCAAGTGATCAATGTCCTCAGGTGCCACAAAATATTACCGTGATCCTTTTCCCTATGTAGGGTCTTTCTCTTAATCATCTTTAGTAAAAAAGAGGCCTCACCTAGCCATGGTGAGGGCTTCCATATGAGGATTTCATGACCTCGGGGGACCTATACAAGGTCCTAATCTAAATTATCTTAGTGATAAGGAGGCCTCATCTATCCATGGTCTAGGATGAGGTCTTCCATCCGAGGGATCAATGTCCTCAAGTGCCACAACATATTTGTGTGGTCATTTTGCCCTATGTAGGGTCTTTCTCTAGATCATCTCAAATGATAAGGAGGCCTCGTTAGGCCGTCGCCCTGGGTGAGGTCTTTCTTCTGAGGGTTCTTTAACCTCGGGTGCACATGATACTTTCGTGGTCCTTTTTCCCTATGTAGGGTCTTTCTCAAGATCATCCTTAATGATAAGGAGGCCTCGTTAGGCTGTTATTTTGGTTGAGGACTTTCGTTCGATCATCTCGTGTGCTCGTATGTCATGAGATACTTTCGTGATCTTTTTTCCCTATGTAGGGGCTTATCTCCTAGTCATCTTTGGTGAGTAGGAGGCCTCGATGGCCGTGACCTTTATCGAGGTCTTTCATCCAAGCATCTCGTGTGCTCGGGTGCCACGAGATTTTTTCGTGGTCCTTTTGGCCTATATGGGATCTTTTATCCTATTCATCTCTGATGAGTAGGAGGCCTTAATGGCCATGGACTTTATCGACGTCTTTCATCTAAGCATCTCGTGTGGTCGGGATAGCTGCTCTATAGAGCACTCTTTGAATCATTCCTTCAATTTTAGAACTTTTCTATGATTTGCCCTCATCCTTGTGTCTAGCTTGAGAATCTTCGTTGACATGGGAGCAAAGCTTCATATTCAGCTTCATTGTTTGATTTCCTGAATGTGAAGCGCATAGCCCTTTCAGTTATGGCCTTTTATGATGTTTTGAGTATCAGTCTGGCTTTGCTTCTGCATGCGTTTGTAGAGTCATCCACGTTGAGCGCCCCTTCTATGTTTGGAGGTTCTATCCTCGTGCCTCTATCCATCGTGTCATCTTACGTGAAATATTCTGTACGGCCTGACTCCTCTTTCTTTTGAGGTGGCCTCATCTCTACCATAAAGTCAGCGACTGCTTGAGTCTTGATTACGGTCTGAGGTTTGTATCTTATGTCAAACTCTTCCAACGCTTCCATCGTATTTCGTATGAACTCTTGGAACATTTTTTTGACTACACTGATAGGCGGTTTGTGCATTCTTCAGTCTGAACGACATGACTTTGTAGCAATAAGTCCTCCTCTCAATCACAAAGGTCATCTTCTTTGAGTCTGAGTAGATGCATGAGTATCTGATTGTACCTGAAGAAGGCATCCATGAGACTGAGCATCTCGTGCCCCGTTGTAGCGTCCATCGATTGATTAATTTTTGGAAGAGGAAAGTTGTCCTTTGGGCATGCTTTATTCTGGTCATTGAACCCTATATAAGACTTCCACTTTCTGTTCTTCATCTTTTCCTTTACCATGTTGGCCAAGCAGTCTGGGAAGTGGACCTCTCAGGTCTCGATAATTATGCTTGCTCTCTTGCGGGAGCGTTTGTGTAATCTATGATCTCCCGGGGTCTTGCTTGATGTCTCACGTGAGCATTTGTATAATTTATGAATTCTCTGGACTTGATAATTATGTCTGCTCTCTCATAAGAGCATTTTCATAATTTGTGACATCTAAGATCTTGATAATCATATTTGTTCTCTCGTGGGAGCATTTGCATCATCTATGACCTCTCAGGTCTCAATAATTATGTTCGTTCTCTCGTGGGAGTGTTTGCATATTTTGTGACCTCTCAGATCTTGATAATTATGTTTGCTTTCTCGTGGGAGCATTTAAACTGCATTTGTATATTCCTAGGGAATTTACATTGTATTTCTATTTCTAGTTTTTTATCCCCTACTGAGTGGACCAAAATGATTTACAGATTTCATGTTGAGGCGTCGTAGTAATATAATACAGAGATTTTAAGACTTTTTATTATGTCTTAGGATCTCGTTACTTGTAATAAGCCCATGCTTAATATCATACTAAATTAAAGTGTTTGAAATATATTATTGAAAAAAATAGTAAATTTGAGCATAAAAAATAAATAACGTACCTCAAAATTTTAATGGAGATCATCGATGTGACTTTTGATTTTGAGAGAAATAAAAATTGAAATAATGCAGATTCGAGCTTTACGGTCTGCGTGCGAATCTTGAAACTCGTTCTTTTCCAAGATGCTAAATAATATTGATGTAAATAATGCAGATTCAACAATGGAGGAGTTTTGTTTAGCGTTCTTCATTTTGGCGGCAGTTCTTGGCGTGGAGAAGGACTAACGCCGATGTAAGTGATGCTGAGACATCAGGGTGTGTTCGGCAGTAGGAAGGGCGGTTGTGGCGCTTCGTGAGCTATGACTCTGTTGGTTTCTGGTGACTTGCAGCATCATAAATCGTGATTTTCATTCTTCTTTCAGTGTTAATTTATGGTGGCAGTCGATCGTAACCAACGAGACCAATACATTCTCATTGTGCTTTTCTAGTTCTTATTAAACCCATATTCAAGGATCCTTTGCATCAACGATTGTGACCGGGGATAAAATTTTATGATCAATTTTAAAAAAGGGAGATTTACGTTCCCACAGACGACACCAAACTATTGATGTGAAAAATATGTCTGCATTGACTGTCGAGGAGTCCGCCACGCGTCGCTCGATGATTCATCCAATGGTCTGCAAAAATTAAGAACGATCGTGAAAGTAGTAGGCTGGGCACTGGGGATCCCCCACCTAATGCACTCCAACGATCAAGTCAATAGAGTGTTTAAAATAATATTAGAAATATAGAGAATTGTTTACCATTAAATGTTGATCATCAAATATTTATAATGATTTTCTGTATCAGTCAAACGTCCAAGTTCAGTGTATCTTCTTCCTTATTCTGATCAGGAATGAAGATATTCATGGAGAATATTCTCTGATCAGTATATTTTAGTTATCATCTTATCCTCTTTAACAACCATTTATATTGATTGATAGATTTGATGTTTGCCCATCTTTTCCTTATATGACTGATTGTTATATCTTATTTTGACAGGAAAATGATATCGGTTATATCAAGTAGTTACGATCCTAGGTATGAGATTACCTCGATAGTGTAAGTATAGGTGGGGTCGTGTCCATGATCTGGTCATTGAGGGTGTCACGATGATCATGGTGATTTCGATCACGGAGGAGTCCTCGGTTTGGACCTAATATGGGTCCTACTCGAGAAATGAGAGTATTGAGCATTATTCCAAAATATTATTGAGTGGGCTTTAGCGCGGGCATTTTTTATCCCCTACAATGCCTTAATATTTGGATATGCCCAAAGAAGTTGTGTAGATGAAGCTTTAAAGGCATTCCATGATAAGCAATATCTACTTACGTGAAATCTGGGGACGTATATATCTCTTGGAGTTTATTTATGAAAATGATGAAACGAATCAAATCTCGTGGAACTCGATATTGATTAGCTTAGCAGTGTAAGGTTTTGTAGAGGAAATGTTCAATTTATTTGAAAAGATGGGAGGTTAGGCATAAAATTGGAAAATACGACTTTTACAGCTCTTTGATAGGGGTGCAACCATACAGGCAAGGTTGATAAAGCATGAAAATACTTTTGAACCATGACTGTTTACTACAAACTCGAGCCCCAACTCGAGCAATGTGCTTGTATGGTTGAGAGTTGGCTATTTGAAATAGGCATGTGATCTACTATGATATTGTTCAATTTGATCCTATAATGTATGTTTATATGTGGATTTTTTCCCCTGACATATCCGCTGGATTCACTGTCCTGGTTGGGCCTCCATGATTATTTACCATTACCGTCAAGTCAAGTTGCAAGACTTGGACGGGCTCTTACCGTATTGAGAATGAATTGGAGGCATATGACTTGGTGGGATTAGGATGAGGTTCGTTGTGTCGGTCCGTCGCCACGACCTCCTCAGTAGGCTTTAGATGCGCCGTCCTATAGTTGAGTATGAATCTAGGGACACTTGATAACATCCTATATGTTGCCTGTACATTCATTTAACAATCATTAATTGCTAAAAAATAGGGTTTATCTCTCACTTTTAGTGAGAGATAAACCCTTTTATAAGGGTGCAACCATACAGGCAATGTTGATAAAGCATGAAAATACTTTTGAACCATGACTGTTTACTACAAACTCGAGCCCCAACTCGAGCAATGTGCTTGTATGGTTGAGAGCTGGCTATTTGAAATAGGCATGTGATCTACTATGGCTATAAAAAAGATGTTTAACACTCCTATTAAGGGGGTTTTGGATTTTTATCACACAGACACACTTGGAAGATCTTTCTCTCTCCCTTTCCTTCTCCTTGGCAACCCCAAGAAGGTGCGTTTACCGGCGGTTGTCATTGTCTAGTCCATTTAGGACGCTCATCATTTCCACAACGTTAGACCTACATATTCTTAAGGCTTCTCTGATGACTAGACTACTCTTCATTCTAAACCCGATCAATTTCAAAATTCATCTTCAAAACAATGGCGACTCCACTGGGTAGTGGTCTGTCAGAAGAGGGCCGTTGTGAAGGAATATGGAGGAGTTCTCCATTTTTCAGATTTAGATATGGAATTTCTGAAGGGAAATTCTTTTCGGAAAAAAAATCAAGCATATCATGAGAAATCGACGAGAGAGATGGCTGCCGCGGAGCACAACCGTCAACTACCTAGCGAAGATGCCCTTCATTACATCAAATATGCTTTGGAGAAGGACATCCGCATAGAACATAGCCGCTGGAATCGACGCGTACGATGAAAAAAACCTGCTCCATATTCCAATCTCTAAATCTTAGATCTACGTTATATGAAGCATTTTCAGGTTTCAAAACACTCATAAATGGGTTCAAACGAGGTTTTCCATCGATTTGGAGTCATTTTCCATAAAAAAAATGCCTCAGGTGGTGGCAGCGACATCTTCCTTACCCATTCTGTAATGGCCGACCTACCCAAACCATGAGCTGTTGGGTCGACAAGAAGCCCAATCCGCGTGGCCCAGAAGACACATGCTCGACCCGTTTTGTGACTCAAAACCCGCGACTGACCCACGCTTACTGCAATCCACGTGTGACTCGTTATTGTCCCGTATTCCACGTGCGACCTGCTGCTTTTGGCCAATTCTTCATGACCTTGCAGATTTATGCACTAGCATGACTAGAAAATGATTGGCGCATTATGAAAATGAGTGGCACATTATGCAAACAAATGAAAGAGATCAAATTGTAAGTGAAGTATTTATTTTTAAATTACTGCTTTGCCTTTAAATACATATTTGATTGTTCAAAATAAAATTTGACGATTGTATGAGCTTATCGTATACTGTCTTAAAGAATATATTTACACAGTTGTTCAAGCATATTAAATAATTAGTAGAATTTGATTCTACCTTAATTATGTCAAGCATAACTAATTAGCTCTCCATGTTCAAAATTTATGTTGCCCTAATGTAATTATAGAAACTACACTTATTAAGTTTAGATCATCTATCTTGAATAATTTGATAACTTGACTCTATTGTGGATAATATGAGATTGTTATCAATGTTATAAACCATACAAATCGAATTGATTCCTTGATAATAATTTGATATGCATTGACTAAGTATGTTCAAATATTAATTAAGCAATATCAAATTCATGTCAAATTTTTGTGATAAATATAATGTTTAATTGATTCTTGTGCATTATCCATACATTGGTGCTATTATTTTTATCAACACTTTGCGCTTTACCCATATTTTTAATGATCCAAATGAATTATCAAAACTAAATTGCTTTACGCATTTTATCTATCAAAAGAATGTTTACAATTTAATAACTTAATGAACTTATATTTGATTTGGCTAGTTTTATGACACAATCATTTTATTAGAAGGACTCGAAAATAGCCTGAACTCATATGTTCATTCATAACACATGCTTAAATGCCTATGGTTCGTTCAAGTAACACTCCCATGCATATACGATTCTCTCTATGCGGGTTAAATATGCATCTAGATCGTATTAAATTTACAAGTCGAGCATGTTTATATAAGAGAGAAAAAATATACATGCTTTTATTCTTTAATCTCTCTTATTAATTACATATTTGATTAACACATTTTATATCATATATGTGTTTAAACTACATTTGATCAAGAGTTTGGCACTTGGCACACCTAATTCACTCTGTTATCATGGACATATATTTTCCTTTACATATGATGACTTTTTGGATAGAAAAATTATGAGAATTTATTGACTTGTTTATATATGGTAATGAAAATTATTATTTATTCATCTTACACGTCAACTCTCCAAAGGGATTTCTTGATTTATTAAGCAAGTTATCAAGGAGATTTCTGGACTTATTATTGAGCTCATCATGGAGATATACAAATTATCCACTAACTTATTATGGATATTTGAGATTTATCAATCAACTTATTATGTGAGTTTCTTAAATGGTTATCTAACTCATCTTAAGGGGATTGCTGAATTTATCATCTGACCTATCGTGGGTATTCATGGATTTATCAACCCAATTATCGTAAGTATTTATGGAATTATTTATTATCTACACTGTCTCATGATCTTTGTCACATGAATCTGAATCATGCCTAAAGGGGGCTCTAGTATGCATATGAAGAATTCTAGATATATATTCGCTATTCTGTATTGACCTATAGTCTCAACGTCATTATTTAATTTATTCATGGAAAAAAATATGTATATTTCTTTAAGCTTCAAAAATAGGGGAATATATCAATATATACATATTCCCTGTGACATATTCTACACTATCGTTTCTGTTTGGAAGATCTACTCTCACAACCAGTTTTCTATTTTACTGGGAGATTCTCGTTCTGACCAATAATCGAGACAACAAGAATAATGACTTATTTTCTATGAGATTTTTATCGTCCACAACTACATTATCATTGTGAAAAGGGCTTCCAGCCTCCTCTATGTGTGTCAGTAATACCACATAGTGAAAATATTTTTTATGTTGGTTCTGCACACACATGGTAACAAGAAATAACCATGCCTGGTGCCTCAAGTAGAGTATTCTAGGTCAATTGCTGCCTCGGTGACAATAAAATCACCTTAATTGGCAGGTTGATGATTCACGCCTAGTGCACCCGTGGTAATGTCAAAATTACCATGATGGGTGACTTAGGACTGCTGAGCAAAAAATACCGCTAAGTGCACCTGAGGTAATGATAAAATTATCATGAGGGATGACTTAGCACTGATAAGTAAAAATTACCGCTAAGTGCACCTGAGGTAACGATAAAATTATCATGAGCGGTGACTTAGGACTGTTGAGCAAAAAATTACTGCTAAGTGCACTCGAGGTAACGAAAAAATTACCACGAGGTTGACTTATGACTGTTGAGCAAAAAATACGGTTAAGTGCACCCAAGGTAACGATAAAACTACCATAAGGGGTGACTTAGGACTGTTGAGTAAGAATCACCGCTAAATGCACCCGAGGTAACGATAAAATTACCAAGAGGGGTGACTTAGGACTGTTGAGGAGAAATCATTGCTAAGTGTACCTATTATAGGTAGCTTGGGATTGTTGACAAGAAAAGAAATCGCCATTAAGCGTACTTGAGATAAAAAAACTTTTCACGAGGGGTGACATAGAATTGAAAGACGTTTGGCATCGTAGTTTTTTACTTCGACTTTTGTAGTTATCAAAATAACCCAAAAACTTATAATGTGTTAGTTATCTGCGAATGCATTTAAGACGTTTCAGCAAAGTTTGTTCCTGAAATGCATTAAGACGTTTCAGTAAAGTTTATTCTTGGAATGCGTTTAAGGCGTTTCAGCAAAGTTAGTTCCTAGAATGTATTTAAGACATTTCAGGAAAGTTTGTTCCTGAAAAGCGTTTAAACATTTCAGTGAAGTTTGTTCTCGGAACGCATTTAAGATGTTTCAACAAAGTTAGTTCCTGGAACGTATTTAAGACTTCTAGCAAAGTTCACTCCTGGAACATGTTTAAGATGATTCAACGAAGTTAGTTCCTGTAACATGTTAAGATGTTTTAGCAAAGTTAGTTCCTGTAACGCGTTTAAGACGTTTCGACGAAGTTTGTTCCTAGAGCGCGTTCAAGATGTTTCAGCAAAGGTTATTCCTGAAACGCATTTAAGTTGTTTCAGCGAAGTTTGTTCCTGAAATGTAATAAAGACATTTCAATGAAGGTAGTTGGGTGGAACTTAGCAACTGTTGTGAATCCCTTCGAAGCAGAACTTGCCCTCCATAACATGTTTGGAATACACAAGTTACTATTGCTTCGCTTGTTACCATAGAATATGGCCGTTGGCATATGTATTAAATCTAACTTAGAAATTTATCATGGATATACTTATGCTAAAATTTGTGTAAGGGAGACGTAAGTGCGAAGTAGAGATGCATTATTTAAAGTAGGAACAAATGAGTATGTGCAATGAAAGTTCAAAGTAAGAAATGATGAATAATAAAAATCTGAAGTAGGAATGAGTATCCCTTTAAGCGTGACCATTACAAATAGTTTAAATGGTCACATAAGTGCGTGTCCCCTTGGGCAACTTGATTATATTTTCATGTATATATGTGCATTCTTAGGTAGTATCATGCAGGTTCCTACGTATATGCACTTTCACAGGCTCTAAAGACGACACTTCAATGTGTTTAACTGCCGCCGAGGAATTTCTTGACGAACTCTGCCATGATTAGAATTTCTCTTGGGTAATATGTTGCCTTGATGTTATGCTGTGTCGGTGAAACTCCTCTCTGGTGAGTTTTCTAAATTAGTTCTCTCATATCATTAATATTAGAAAGTGATGATAATGACTCTGATCAATTATCTCTAGTAATGTAAAATGTGAACGTATCATTGAGACGTATATGTCATATATGACCATGATATAGTTAAAAAATGTTGTTTGACTCCGTTAACTTGTTATGATACATTGACATTTGAACACATATCATGCATATACATATGATACAAATCTTATCATGTATATTCACTCGTGCTAACATTGAACATCAGGTTGTGCATTGCTAGTGTATATATATTTTTCAGCTAGTCATTCTTCAGTGAATATCGCCATGATCAGACTTTTTATTGAGTGAGGCTCGCTGTTGTCAACTACTTCTTGCATCTCTTATTGGAGGCTAAATGAAAGAAATTGATACATCATCATATCCAACTGGGGGCTACAACAATGAAGATGACCCTGCATGATAGATTCAATGAAGAAACATTCATCATCACAATTGAACATCTCATAATTCAGTGGCTAATCAAGTAAGATCACCACACACACTGAGACTATGTACAAGTTCAAGTGCTACGCATTAAAACTTGCACAAGGGGCTAATGTTTATACATGGATTTCTGCCCCTAACATACTCGCTGGATCCACCATCTTAGTCGGGCCCCCATGATTATTTTCACATTACCATCAAGTAAAGTGGCAAGACTTGGACGGGCCCTTACTGCCTTTGGAATGAATTGGAGGCATATGGCTTGGTAGGATTGGGATGAAGTTCATTGTGCCGGTCGACGTCACGACCTCCTCCCAATCTAGACCTTGGATTTTTTATCACACACACTTGGAGGCTCTCTCTCTCCCTTTCCTTCTCTTGACAACCCCAACGAGGTGCGTTTACCGGTGGTTGTCACAGTCTAGACTACTAAAGATGCTCATCGTTTTCACCATGCTAGACCTCCACATTTCCTAGGCTTCTGATGACTAGAATACTCTTTGTTCTCAACCCGATCCGGTTCAGAATTCATCTCCAAAACAATGTAACATTTCTTTCCAACTGTAATATAACATTATCATTATTGGAACCTAAGTCACCATTTTTAGCATGTTAATTATCTATATAACGAGAGTATTTAATTTATCACGTTACCGAGATTTGTTAATTATATTGCTAATGACTCATAAGTTCTTTAGAGGTAATTATAAGTAATTTCTAAGACGTAAATCAATAAAATGACATAAATTAGTGACTTCTTTAATATTACGTACAAAGCACAACAGACAAAGATAGAGACAAAGATGAAGTTGAGAGAGAAACTTCTATGTGGCAAAATTTTTGGGAAAATTACCAATTGTATCATAGTTTACACATATTTTGAATTTATCCATCGTAGTTTAAAATGTCTCAATTTGGTAATCATAATTTACTCAACGTCTCAATATAGATTTTCTGTCACACCCCATTAACTAAATTTAACGAATATACTGATGTGACACGTTAAGTGGTGATGGACATAAATGAGACCCATAAATACACAATCGTCATTAAAAATATAGTTTATATTTTCCAGCTCACCTATTATTTCTAACTTTTTTTACATTCCAACTCACCTACTTTTTTTTATGTTTTACTTTCTCTCTCTCCCTCATCCCTCATCTCTATCTAACTCCATTGAAGACTTCATGAAGCTGTTTGTTGCTTCATGAACAGATCATCTAAAGACATCACAGATCAACATTTGGTAAAGCATCACTGATAAATCGTCTGAAGGCTTCACGAACAGGTCATCTGAATGCTTCACGACCTCATCTCTCTCGGGTATTCTATAAAATTCCCTAAAAGGGTTCATATTCATTCTTGATGTCTTACATGAACCATGACCAGAGAGAGAGAGATTCATACCAACCTGGAGAGAAGGTAGCCGTATAAGCAGAAATTGGAGAAATGGGTGAGAGTGAAGATGACGAAACAACAGATTAAACTGAAAAAACAAGATGGTGTGGGTTGGTGTGGCAGTCGCACCAACCCAAATGGGATTTTGTTGTTGATCAACATAAACAACAATCACAACAAAAATGAGAAGAACTTTCATGATTTTATCTCTCTCCGTTCAGAGAGAGAGACAAAGGGACCCTATAAGCTAAAATACGACATAGATAGAGATTCTGGTAACATTAATGTAGGGCTTGGTTAATCTTCTAGCCCCATTTAAAAATATTTCTTTCTTTTAGAAACACTCTCTTTCAAACTTAAAAAAATCTTTTCTCTTTCTTGTTCAAATCTCTTTCGTGAAGCAATAAATAGCTACATGAAGCCTTCGATGGAATTAGAGAGAGATGAGGGATGAGAGAGAGAGAGAGAGTAAAAACGTAAAAAAGTTTAGAAATAATACGTCACTTCATCACTTAATATGCTACGTTATCACTTAACGTGCCACATCGGCGTGTCCATGAAATTTAGTTAATGGAGTGAGACAGAATGACTATATTGAGACGTTAAGTAAATTAGTATGGCTCAATTGAAACTTTTTATTCGATGGCCAAGTAAAAAACAGATGTAAAGTATGATGGTCAAATTGGTAATTTTTCCTAAATTTTTTATATTTTTAATAGGGACAAGTAACCTAAACAGGAAAATATAAGACAAAAAATTGAAAGTGATGAAGTTCATGGATTCTTCACCTTTAGTCTATTGGAAGCAAATGGTGCCTTAAACTTCACCCGAGATGAATCAGTCGATAAGCTATCTGTCCGCTGTTTGCCTTTCAAATTGCTCTTCCTGGTTCCTGGTAAGACTCCAGGAAGGTGGTTTCTCCTATTTTCAGCTTGATGTCTCCACCATGGTATGTTTCCTCGCACATGGATCATCATTAGTACATCATGTAATAAAGAGTAGAGTATAGTATACCCCATTTTATGTAGTTTGTCTTGATCAGAAGGACACTTCTTTTAATTTCAACAATTACACAGAGCTCTATCGTCCCGAGTAACTTAATTTGACGGGTTAGTGATATCATTCTACAATTTGTGTCCTACTATTTCCAAATCTAGCCATTATAAATTCCAGCCAAAGAAGTATTTTACTAGACATATTCTTAAACACACTGATATGCATAAATTTATAATTTATAAGCAACTAAAATGGAGAATATGATAATTGATAACGCCCAATTAAGTAACTAAAATGGAGAATATGATAATTGATAACGATCTATTCATGTGAATTTCTTAACAAATATGTCAAAGTGAGAGCATTTTGAGAAGAAATTTGTATATGGTGTAGTGATTGTACTGAAACTAGGTAGGGTGATAGTGTATAAGGAAAAACATATTAGAAATTAGTCTACTTTATCTATTAGTAAGTATATATTATAAAAACATATTCGAGCTCCTTGGGTCGGTCTATAACTCATCTATAAACAACCTAGAAAATATATGTGAAATGCACGAAATAATATAGGCTTAATCGTATAATATAAAAAAATGACGAGAACATAAATTAGGTGAGATCTTTGTCAAACTATTCTTACATATTAATATAGTTAATATGGATTCTTTCTGCATTTAGATTGACAATCAAGCCAAAAACATCTCTGGAAAGATTGATAGTTGATAAGAGTATCTCTCATGACAACTCAGCAAGTGAGTAAGCACACCATGCTGAGTTGTCCTATGCATTTCACAGTAAAAAAGGTTGACAGTTAGAGAGAGCCTATTAGTTGAAGAAGTTAAGAGGAGGAGTTTTATCAGTTGGTTTTCAATTAATCTATTAACATTTCTCTCCCTTCTTCTCTTTTGTATTTGAGCTTAGTGAACCCTTCTCCTAGTCATATACCTTTTGGTATAAATAATCATGTACTAACTCATTTTGATCTGAAGACATTATACAATCTTATACTCAATATTCAGTTTTATTCTCTTCTCCACTACTCTCCTTCCTTCTTTCTTCCTTCCTTTCTTCATCTTGTATACTGTTTCATGGTATTAGAGCCACAAGACTAAGGTCATGAAAAACACGAGAAGCAATGAAACTATGGAGAATTCGAGCTCAAACCACTTTACACCAAATTTAAAAATGTATTCAACAACTCCCTGAGTTGTTTACTATCAATCAAACTAGACAGAAACAACTATGTGATTTGAAAATCACAATTGAATCCAGCATTGATTGGGCACGAGCTTGCTAACATCGTGCTAGGAAAATCAAGAAAACTTGAAAAGAAATTAGTAAATGGTAATGAGAACCTAGAATACATAATTTGGGTAGAAAGGACCAACTTTGGCTAAGTTGGTTGAGATCCTCCATGTTTGAAGGGATTCTAGCCATGGTTGCTCAATACGAGACCTTAGCAGAGGTTGGAGGAGTCTTGAACAAAGCTTTGCTAGCTAACCAAGAGCAAAATTTATGTAGTCGAGAAATACACTTCAAAAAATGTCAAAGGGAAATGAGTTAGTGAATGACTATTGTGAGAAGATGAGGAGAACAACATATGCTCTAGGCACTACAGGTCAACTTATTAGTGATTAAGACCTCATGATACATGTGATGATTGTCTTGGGATCAGAATTTAATCCACTTGTGATCAACATTACCTCGAGAGTAGAACACATCTCAATGCAAGAAATGTAAGTCGTGTTTTTGTGCCATGAAAGCAGGCTTGAGAAGCAGCAAATATGAATGAAATAACCTTGAAAATGAGTGCAAATGCAGTGTCAAACACTAGTTTGAAAAGCAACTTTAACGGTCGACCTGGTTCTTGTGATTTTAACAAGAATTAATCAAGAAACTACCAAATGAGGAATTTTTCTCCTCAGCCTTGGTTTAGAGGAAACATGAATGGCAGAAGAAGGGGAAGATCAGGTTGAAGCAGAATTAGATGTCAAGTGTTTAGTCTACCTGGCCACTCAGCAAAAAATTTCTATTATAAGTATGACAAAGGATATCATGAACAATCTCAAAACCAGAATCTTGGTAATTCTTAGGGACAACCTAGTTCTTTTTCAGTGAATCCTTCAGCTTACATGGTTTCTCCTTCTGCATATATAGTATCCCCAGATTCATTGTGTGATCAAACTTGGTATGCTGATAATGCAGCAACCAATCATGTGACTTCAGATTTTAGAAATCTGAGTTTTGCACAAGAGTATCACGGTCCTGAAAAATTGGTTGTAGCCAATGGTAAGTATTTATATATATCTCACATTGGTTATGCCTTATCACCCTCTAAATTGACCCCTCTCAAACTTAATAAACTCTTGAGTTCTTGAAATTGAGAAAACCTAATTAATATATCTAAACTTACCTATGAAAATGATGTGCTTTTTTGAATTTCAAGTAAAATTCTGTTTTGTTAAGGACAAGGCATTGGGAATGCTTCTTTTGCAAGCGACACTTGAAGATAGACTTTACCTCTTGTCTTATCCAAGCTCCATAGAAGTTTCAGCTAACAAATGATATGCACACAAAGTCATTTCTTGTAATGATAACACTCAACTTTATTAAAAATTGCCTAAAATGTCAGATACTAGTGATACTAGAACTAGTAGGATCAAACTCTATAACTCTCTTGATTCTTCACATCTGAATAGAAAATCTATTCATTCTGACTATTTTTCTGATGTGTCAAGTGAGTTTGCTTTAAATTCTTTGCAAACTGATGAGTTGAAAACTATTGAAAATTGCATTATCTCTTAAATGTGGTATAAAAGGTTAGGACACCCTTTCTATTTTTCATGTCATAGAGGCAAGAACCATGTTCTACCTTTCCCTATTTCTTATTCTAGAACCTCAAAACCACTAGAACTAATTTGCACAGATATTTGGGAACCCTCTGCTATTGTTTCTAAAGAAGGATACATATATGCTATCTGTTTCTTAAAAGATTATATCATGTTATCTTGGATTTTTCCTCTAAAATTGAAATCTGAGGCCTTAGGTATCTTTATGACCTTCAAAATCTTTGTAGTGAAACAATTTGATAGCAAATTTAAGGACTTACACTTTGATTGGGTGGTGAGTTCAGGAATTTTACTCATTTTCTTCAAACACAGGAAATTCATTTTACGAACCCTTGTCCTCACATTCAACAACAAAATTGCAAAGTGGAAAGGAAACATAGACACATAGTTGAAACTTGCATTACTCTCCTTGCTCAGGCTCAAATGCCTTTAAATTTTTGCTGGGATGCCTTTCAAACAACTATCTTTCTGATAAATAGGCTACCTACACCAACACTCAATCTGTTATCTCCATATCAAAGGCTATTCAATAGAAAACCAGATTATCACACTTTGAGAATATTTGGTTGTGCTTGCTTTCCTCACCTTAGGCCATATAATAAATATAAAATTGATTTTCCCTTTGATGTTTGTTTATTATTGGGCTATTCACCTAATCATAAATGTTTAAACTGCTTACATTCTTCAGATAAGTTGTACATATCTAGAAATGTGGTCTTTCTTGAGTATTTTTTTTCGTTATATAGCACTGTTTACTAACCAAAAGCCCAAAGAATCTTAGTTACACACTCAACTGTAAAATCTACCTACTCTCACCAGTTTTATTCCTAATTCTAACTTTGGTCTTGCTTTATCTGATCCAAATCTCAACTATCAAAGAATTAGTCTATCTAAAGGTCATTTGCTCTCCCAAACTGAGTTCTTCATTGGGTAATAACACATTCACCCCTTCGCATTCTTTATCTACTGAGCATATTACTTTACATCCTGCTCATAATGCTCCTTCTTTGGCTGATAACCTGGTCATTGACCTACACACCTCACCAATATCTAATTCCAACATCCAACCTGCACAGGACACCCAAACAGAAATCATTGCACATCATCCCATGATCACCATATCAAAAGGCTACTCAGCAACCAAACACCCTCTCCCATGTTCAAACCTACCTACATAACATAATATAGTGAAAAACAAGCTCTCACTGATGTTTACTGGAAATAGGCAATGATTGATGAGTTTAATACTCTTCTGAGAAATGATACTAGGGAATTAATTCCTTATCACCATTCTATGACAATGGTTGGTCATAAATTGGTGTTCAAATTGAAGGTTAACTCTGATGGCAAAATTCACAGACATAAGGCTAGGTTGGTTGCCAAGGGGTTTCACCAAAATCCCGGGATTGACTTTACTGAGACTTATAATCAGTCAAACCTACTACTGTCAGGGTTGATCTCCATCTAGGAATGACATTTGGATGGGATATGAAGGAATTAGATGTGCACAATGCCTTTCTAAATGGTTATCTCACTGAGACAGTTTTCATGCCTCAACTAGAAGGATTTGTAGACTCTTATAGACCTGATTTCATTTGCAAGCTCAAGAAATCACTCTATGGCCTCAAACAGACCCTAGGTGTCTGTTATAAAATCAATTTATAACCATAGTCATTATTTGATAAATGATTTCAGTATAGTCCAAGTTAATTAATAAAATTTGATCAACATTTTATTGTCTTTAAGGTGGAGAAGTGAAGCAAAATTCTCTTCTTTATTATCAATCTAAGTCTATGAGGGTACTACTATAACATGACAATTACTTAGGGTGACCAAACATAGAGCTTGCATTATGAAGTTATTTTTTGTTAGTATTCATTTATCATATATAAAGTGAGACTATATACATTGTCAACTCATACTTATTCTAAATACCATAACGCTGAATAATATTTTTTCTATTTTACATATACTTAAAGCAATATACGTTACATTAATTGTCATCATGTGTAAAGCAAAATTCATTAAATGAAAGGAAATGAATTATTTTTTATGAAATGGTAAAGTAAATTTCATATGAAAAAATATACGAAAGAGAAATTTATAGGAAAAATAGGTACAGGTATAAGGAGGATTGTAGAAGGTGCCGGTTCCCTAAATTCCTAGCGAGATTGGAACAAATGACAATGTCATACCTATGATAGCTAAAATCCCTGTAGAGTTTTTCATTTTGCTTATTACAAATTGATAATACATAAAATAAATAATACTTCATTGACTTGTCTTGAAAGTTAAATTAATTTTCAGTTCAATTTATAGAAGAAGATGAGCACAAAATATCCTTTTTTATTCCTTTCAAAGGTCCTTTACGGTAAGGTAAAAAAATATAAATTAGTTCTTATGATAAAATCAATATTCTGTGAATGTCATATCATTGCTATTAAATAGGTGAAAGAAATGTCCAATCAAATAACTTGCTAAAGCTCAAACAAAATGTTTGTTTAAATATTTTTGGTTTCCACCGATTTTCGTTTTTCAAATAGAATAATCAGAAGGTTTCTTTCTCACATTGATATATAAAATAGAGATTAATAACACTATATTTAGTAAAAGCAAGGATTTATATGATTCAGTTCGGTTTACTATAAGAAATTAAACTAAACTGAAATTTCAGTTCGATAATATTATCGAACCAAACCGAGCTACTCATGAATAATGAACCGAATGCTTGTTATGGTTCAGTTTTTCGGTTTGGCCTTGATAATAAGAAAAAATATTTTATATATTTTCAACATAAAATTTCTAAAAAAATTAATAGAAAACTAAAATTTCAGTTTAGTTTGGGTCGGTTCAATCAGAATGAATTAACATAATAAAAAATAAAAAATTAAAGTTTTGATTTGTTTCAGTTCAAAAAATGCTAAAATTTTGAATTGAACATAAACTTCGGTTCTTTATTTCTACCAAACTGAATCGAACTGAAAGCCCCTAAGAACTGACCGCACTAGAACCGATTCAGTTCAATTAGGTCTGTTATCTAAAACGAATTCACCTCTAAGCGAAAGCTATACTTTATCTAATTTTATTCTTATTTAAAACAAAGAAAAGATAATTATGATATAATGTTGAATTAGTAAATCAGAGGAAACTGATAGAATATTTATTTAAAATAATATATAAATGATAATCGGTTGAAATAAGTAACCTTTCAGGAAACATAAACTTTTTGCCCTATAACTTTCACTTATATTTCTACGTGGTCTTGTAACTTTTCAGGAAACATAAACTTTTTGCCCTACAACTTTCACTCATATTTCTGTGTGGTCTTATAACTTTTAGGTTAAACACTTTTACACTTCTAACTTTGAAAAATATTTTTTATGTGGTCCTCTCTTCTAACACCATCAAGTAAGCTGTTAAGTTTGTTGACATGGTCGTCGATTGGATGATGACTGTGCGCTGACTTCTTGATGATTGGACACACCCAATCCCCTAAGGCCTAAGTTAAAACTCACTGTTAGACCATCTTATTTGTTAGCTGTTGTAATCGTGTGCATGCAGTTCATGCATACTCATGTGTTGCTTTCCTTCTTTACTCTAACTATTAGTTAGTTATCTTGGTATCTCTCTCTATTGTATAAATACTTCTGTAACTATTTTGGTTTTGGTTAATGAAAATAGTTGAGGAATTCTTTTATTCGGGTTCTCTCTTCTTGCTCTCTCTCTTTCTTTTTCACATTCGTCTTCCTTCTTATTGCCTTTTACGCTTTCCTTTTTGTAAACTTTCATGGTACTAGAGCCTTGAAGGACACGCGTCCCCCCTATGGCTAACACGCTCTCAAACATTTGTAATCTGATTTCCATCAGATTGGATTCTACAAACTATGTGCTTTGGAAATATCAAATATCCTATATAGTCAAAGATCATGCATTACATGAGCTCGTTGATGGCACAAATGTCTGACCTCCCAAGTTTCTGGAATATGACAAAGGGAAGCTCACAGAAAATACGGATCCCAAGTACCATGCCTGGATGGCCCAAGACTAGGCTTTGATGACTTTAATAAATGCGACACTTTCCCAAGCTGCTCTATCTTGTGTTGTTGGATGCAAATCATCTCAAGAAGAATGCGCATCCCTAGAAAGACACTACTCCTCTCTCACTCGATCAAACATCCTGCAACTTAAGTTCTATCTTCAATACATCACCAAGAAAGGTAATGACACCATGGACAGTTATGTGCAAAGAATCGAAGAAGCTTGTGAAAAGTTGGTCACAGTTTCTATACAAAATAAAAATGAAGATGTCCTTCTATACACTCTCAATGGGCTATCCTCTGAATACGACCCATTTAAAACCTCCATTCGCACCAGATCAGAACCCTTGCATGTCGAAGAACTCCATGTTCTTCTCAGGGCAGAAGAACAACCTCTTCAAGATTAGTCCAAAAACAAGAATCTTAGCTTCAGACTATGGCTTTGGTTGCCAATCATTTTCGAGGAGGATCTTCAAACAGAGGCAGCGGTAATAGGTTCAAATCTTTTTGAGGAGGAAGAGGCAACAACTTCAGAGGACGTGGCACTAATGGTTCTGGTATTCTTTCCAATCGTAATACTTCTCAATCTCAGTTTTCCACACAAACCGTCTCTCACAATCCCTCTGATCAAAGACCTCGATGTCAAATTTGTGGCAAAACTGACCACATAGCCATTGATTACTTCCATATAATGAATTTTTCATTCCAAGGAAGACACCCCCTGCCAAACTTGCAACCTTGGATGCCACCTATTCTTCTCCCAGTCAAGAATAACCTAAACCAACCACTTGGATATCTGGCTGTAACACACACATCATCAATCTTTCCACTTAAGAAGAATACAATGGTGAGGACACAATAACTATAGGTAATGGTCAACCTCTGGACATCTCGCACATAACTATGTTAATCTTCTCACTAAAACTCATAAATTTGTTCTTAATAAGCTCTTATGTGTTCCTAATATCTCTATAAATTTACTATCTGTTTATCAATTCTGTTTGGACAATAACTGTTCATTTACTTTTGATGTTGATAAAGTCTTCATTCAGGACAACTCAATAGGGAGATTACTCTTCATAGGACCCAGTGAGAATGGTCTATATCCCTTGAGGACCATTGCCAATGAAAACTCTTCTCGAGAAATGCTGCCAAGACCCCCTCTTGCATATCTTGGTAGAAAGATCTACAATCTATTGTGGTATCATAGATTAGGCCATCCCAATGATAAAATTTTGCTTTCTGTTTTGAATAAATGTAACATACCTTACACTGTTAATCAACCTTGTATATGTTCTAGTTGCATTAAAGAAAAAAACGCAAAATTGCCTTTTTAACTCTCTTCTTCTATTACTTTTCATCCTCTTAAACTCATTCACAGTGATGTATGAGGTCCTGCTCTAATTACATCATTTGAAGGATTCAAGTATTATGTCTCCTTCATCAAGAACATAGTAAGTATACTTGGATCTTTCCTCTTTCCTTGAAGTCTGAAGTTTATACTGTGTCCAAAACTTTTCTGCCATATATTGAGAACTTGTTATCTACAAAATTGAAAACTGTTTGGACATATGGTGGAGGAGAATTTAATAGTAGACGGTTAGCTCAATTTCTTGCATCTAAAGGATTTTAGCACCAGGTTTCTTACCCTTACACCCCAGAACAAAATGGGGTAGCTGAACGAAAACATAGACACATCATTGAAACAACTCTTAGTCTAATGATACATGCATTTGTTCCTTCCCATTTCTAGTTTCATGGCTTTAGTACTACTATCTATCTTGTCAATTGCATGCGTACTGCTTAGATGCAATTTAAGAGCCCTTTTGAATGCTTATTTTATCATGTACCTAATTATACTGCTATTAAATGCTTTGGTTGTGCATGTTATCCTTTACTACACTACAAGAAATATGACATTCTAAGGGTTTACCGTCTCCTATTGTTAAAAACTCAAAACAACAAGAGTTTTTAAGAATCAAGTAAAAATAATTCTTGTAAAAAGTAAAAAATGGCGGGAGGGCAAATTAAATAAAAGCAAGACTTAATAAAATTGGAGAAAAGGGAAAGCTGTTTCCTTCTCGAGCTCCCTCAGAAGCTCAAATATTTGGTTTTTAGAGAGAAGCTCAAATCGTTGCCTCTCTCACCCGATTCCTCTCAAATTTTCAGATTCTCAAATTTTTAGCTCTGGTCCTTCTCTCTCTTGATCTCATAATTTCTCACTGTTGGGGCTGTTTTTTTCTCTTTTTCTCTGCACGATTGAGGTAAGCCCTGGTAGGTAGTTAGTTGTTTTATGAAAAACTTGAAGTTATGAAGCAATACCAGTTATTTTCATCAAATTTCCAGGTATTTCTTCGATCAATGCCAACATTTTCATTAATCTTTATTACATTTATATATTTTCTTGGCTTAGTAATTCTCTATTTTCTCTTCTCCAATTCATTCATATGAAACTTCGATACTCATATGCTCATAACTTGTTCGATCAATTTACTGAATGAAACACTTTAATTTTTTTTTGGTTCATCAAATTACTTGGCCAGACTTGAGGCTCTGCGTATAAGTGTTGGAATTAGATTTCGTTGTTGTAGAAAATGGATCAGGCACTGCAAGCAAACATGGAAGAAAACTTGTGATAAGTGATGAATATTTTCAGACGGTTACCCAAGCCCTTGTCATGTGCCTCACACAGCATGAAAAAGCTATGATGCAAGAAGGTAACCAGCAAACACTCTTCTTTTTCTCAATATATAATGTATAAGTATTTTATTTGTGTTTTTCAACTCAAGATGCAAGTTTTGAAGCACTGGATTTACTTCAGTATTAAAGTTCCAGTAGTGAAGTCATCTAAACTAGTCAATATTTGCTCTACTTTTTCTTTCATAGGATCTGGATTGGCTGGAATGAGCCAGAAAGATTTGATTAAATGGTGTGTGTGTCATCAAAATGAGAAAAATAACTACAGCTCCATGGATGAGTCAACAAATGAGGTCTCCAAAGTTATAGCTATTATAGAGGTAAAGTATAACTACGAAGGCCTTGTATGATATACTAACTAACTAAACAGAGAGTATTCGAGTACACGGCTCTTTAGTGAAAATTTTGAAATGAAGAGTTTGATTAAAAGAGAAGGTCATTTGGTAGTGATAGATGATGGTTGGCAGATAGCAGAGGGTGAAGCTGCTGGGCAATCATCAACAGTATCTAGAAATGACAGAATTCTCGTTGTGGCTCCCAACTATGTTATCGAGTGATATAGACCCTCATTGCATCTGGATTCATATTTATATGCTTGGCAATATGGAGTCAACAGAATGTAGCTAAGTTATTGTCCAAGCTATGGAAATATCCTTCTCCTAGGATGTCAAAGAAGACAGATTTTATCATCAAAAGTGTTGTCTACTATACAAGTTAGTTTGGCTATCCGATTTATGAAGATTTTCTTTAATTACTCTCTTGCCTTGTTTTCCATCTTTTCGATGTTGTGATTTTATTGCTTAGGCTAACTGCTGTAGCAAGATCCGAAAGTTTACTGTTAAATTTTGGATATATATGTGTAATATATATAATTTATAAAAAATGAGTACATTTGTTTTTCAAATTGATTTTTATGATGGGATTTTTTGTAAGTTGTGCCATTCATTTTACTTAATAAGGTTGGTTGGTTGAAGAGGTTCATAAAGTTGTGCTATTCTAAGTATGTTAGTATATCATAGATATGTTCAATCCTGGTATATATATCCATTTGTTCTTGGCAGAGGTGAGCTTGTTTCTTCTTCTATACTATGGAATTTCTTCTTTTTTCCTGTGATTTTAATATGTGGGTTATGATTTCTTCTTGCTGGTTTGATTGTGGGTACAAAAATTCGCCACTTTGAAGTGATATTGTTTGTGCAGAATTACACAAAAAGAGCATTTATGTTTATTGTTTTAGAACTAATGTTGTATTGGAACTTTTTTCTTGCCATGAGTTGAAAAAATAACAATCAAATAGTTGTTTTACACACACAAACAAAGACAGACATATATATATATATACACACACATATTATACATACACACACATATATATATATATATGTTGTTGCTAATTTTAGTGCACGAAGTGGATTGATTTTTGTTCCTGACAGAGGTGAGCTTGTTTCTTCTTCTATACTATGGAATTTCTTCTTTTTGCTTGTGATTTTAATATGTGGCTTATGATTTATTCATGTTGGTTTGATTGTGGTTACAAAAATTGGCCACTTTGAAGTGATATTGTTTGTGCGGAATTGCACAAAAAGAGCACTCTCGTTGATTGGAGATGATGGATATGCAACATAAGGGGAAAAAATGATGCTTGAGACGAACACAACTGGATCCGTGATAAATATTTATTATGAACAACAGTTTATTGTCAGATAAATTTTTAGAAGAGTATTTGTTATTCTTTTCTGCTTACTTCTGTGTCACTCAATCCATTTCTTAACAAAACTGAAGAGTATTGTGTTTCTAGATTTGACTTTACTTTTATCATAGTCAGCTTGGATTATTAGTGGTATGAGTTTTTGGTCCTCCTGGTTGCTCTTATTCCTAATGCAAAATTAAAAACATCAATGATGTCAATCAGGTACATGCATCTTTATGTTCAATTTTTTTGGCCAAAATCTTGAATCCCGTTAGTTTTAAATTGGACTATTCATGTATAATGACCTTTAATGTGTTAACTTAGGTCTAGAAATTTAGTAAATGGGACTATTCAAGTATAAGGACCTTTCAGTATATTAAATTCAGTTTTATAGAAAGTTTCATACTCTAATGTTTATCATCATCATGTCTGAAAATTCAGCATGCATTTATACATAATTTTTAATGTGTTAACTTAGTTCAATGTTGGTAACTTAGTTCTCTTTAAAATACATGATCTACAATGACTTGAGATCATTGAACATGGATGTTCAACGTTTGAAGAACCAGACTTTAGGCTTTATATGATATTTTAGTAAACTTTTGAGGTTATTTTGTAGTCTTTTGTGAAACATTTAAATGTTTTTAACTTTTTAGAACAAATGATGATGATATGTAGATGATTAGACTTAGTGATGATACTTTTGGATATTTTTTACTTTCATATTGTACTTTTGTGCAAGTGAAATAAAATATTGATGTTATTATACGTTTCATTGATGTAGTTATATAATTTTCAATGTATTAAATATGTATGTAAATCATGTACATGTAAATTGAGTATAAAAAATAGCATTTATAAAACGTCACTAAAAGTATTGGAAACCCTAGTTAATTCACAAGTATTAGAAACACATGCTGAATACATTAACAGGGGTTCGAAAACCCTATTAAATAATGTTATACAGGAGTCGAAAAGCCCTGCAAAAGGTGAAAGATTACAGGGTTCTTCACATGATGCATTGCGCCTTGCAAAAAATGTAAACTTTTAATATGAGGGACTGTCATAAGTGCCGTGAGAACCATGTGGATTTCTTTTCATAAGGTTTTCTGCCTCTTGTAGAATGTCATATTTATTGTAGTGCTAAAATCATATAACACGAACAAGCTTCAACCTAAGTCCTCACAACATGTTTTTCTTGGTTGTTCTATGCATTCTAAATGATACATTTGTTATAATTTGTCACTAACAACATTATCACAACTAGACATGTAATTTTTTATGAGGCTTGCTTTCCTTTTATGGAAAACAAACCTGCTGTCACCTCACTTTCCCCATTTCAAAATCACACTGATATACCTATGACATACTTACCTTTCTTCACCAATTCTTCTACTGTGAATCAAGCTCTTAATACTATTACAACTATGGCCCCTGTAATACTACTCATCAAATGATAATATAACAACTGAGCTTCCACCTAATATGATACTAATCTCCTCTATCAGTATTGATCTTCCTCCAATCCAAAATGACTAAACTAATGCTTTAATTTTTGGTATATCCAGTACTATCCCTCCTACCTTAACTATTCCTTCTAATTCTTGTGATCAAACATGTAATACTCACTGAATACAGGCTCGATCCAAGTCTAGGATCAATAAGAAAAGAGTTTATATTTCTTCATCACAACCCATTGTACAAGATAATTCAGAAACAACACCTACTTCTTACAGTCAAGCATCTAAGTCTACACAATGGAGAAATGCAATGGTGGATGAGTTCAATGCTCTCCAAAGATAAGGTACATGGTCTCTAACTCCTTTCCTTGCAAATAAAAATTTGGTAGGCTGTAAACGGATTTACAAGTTAAACCACAATGCTGATGGAACCATAACAAGATACAAGGCTAGATTGGTTGCCAAAGGCTTCCACCAACAACCATGCCTTAATTTTGCTGAGGCATTTAGTCCATATGTTAAATTAACCACTATAAGACTTCTTCTCTCCCTTGCTACTCAATTTTCAAGGCCTTTGAATCAATTAGATGTGAAGAATGCTTTTCTCCATGGTAACCTATAAGAAGCGGTATATATGAGTCAACCTCAAGGATTTGTAGACTCTGAACACCTTGACTATGTTTGTAGGTTCCATAAGTCATTATATGGGCTCAAACAGGCTCCTAGAGCTTGGTTTGAGAGATTTACTTCTTATCTCACAAGTTAGGCTTTACATCCTCTTCTGCTGACACATCTCTCTTCATATATAAATCTGCTACTTTTACTGTATATTTGTTATTATATGTTGATGACATAATAATAGCTGGAACTATTTTAAAAGCTATCTCTAATCTTGTTACTAATCTTCACTGAATTTGAAATGACAGATCTTGAATATGTCAAATATTTTCTTGGTTTATAGGTTAATTAGTTAACTACTGGAATCCATGTTTACCAGTAAAAATATGTTCTCAATCTTCTTGATAAAGCAGGGTTAACAAATGACAAACCTTGTAGAACTCTCATGTCTACTAATGCTAATCTTCATGAAAAATCTGCAGCTCTTCTTACAAATCCTACTGCTTACTGAATGCTTGTTGGAGGACTGCAGTATCTCACATTTACTCGATCCTGACATCACTTTTGCTATAAACAAAGCGTGTCAGTTCATGCACAATCCCTCTTCTTTGCATCTAGCTACTGTCAAATGCATACTTAGGTATGTCAAGGGAACATTAGATCATGGGATTTTGTTTAAGAAGAGCAATCTTTGCATCAATGTATTGACTGACGCAGATTGGGCAGGAGATCAAATGTAAGACGCTCAACTTCAGGTTTTATCATATTTCTTGGCAAAAATCGAATACCTTGGTCTGCCAAGAAGCAAAGCATTGTTGATCGATCAACAACAGGAGTCGAGTATGGGAATCTTGCTAACACATCTCCAGAGGTCTCGTGGATAAAACAGCTTCTTAAAGATCTGCATATTCCCTTAAAGTTTCCTCCTCAACTTTGGTGTGGTAGCATATCAGGTATATCCCTAACTTCGAACCATGTCTTTCATGCCTGAACCAAACATAACGAAATTGACTATCATTTCATTTAAGAAAAAGTTGCCAAGAAGGATTCGATTGTTAGTTATATTAGCTCCCATGATCAATTAGCTGATATTCTAACTAAGGCTCTCCCTTTTGCTACTTTTAGCTCTATTAGATCCAAACTGTTGCTTCCTTTGCACTTATCATCAGTTTGAGGGGGCCTGTTAGTTGTAATCGTTTGCATGCAGTTCATGCATACTCACATTTCGCTTTCCTTATTTACTCTAACTGTTAGTTGGTTAGCTTGGCATATCTCTCTATTGTATAAATAATTTTGTTATTATTTTGCTTTTGGTTAATGAAAATAGTTGAGGAATTCTTTTATTCGGTTTCTCTCTTCTTGCTCTCTCTCTTTCTTTTTCATCTTCGTCTTCCTTCTTCTTGCCTTTTACCCTCGCCTTCTGTAAACTTTCATTATTCACTCAAGAAGCTCGACATTCACAAACTTCCCCTCATGGTGTCATGCTTCATTTTAGTTTTGTTGGATGTCGACACCTCATACGGCTTCGCCAGACGGTGGCTTCTATGGTGGAAACTTTACCGACGTTGGAGAGGTCAACTTTTTCCTTCCACTACTCTTATATATTTTTTGATTTTTAATTCTTGATTTTTTCGTTTCAGATATTAAAAAAAATTCATTTGTGTCCTAGCCTCTTTTTTACTTTTAATTCTTTACTTTCTTCATTTCTTCATTTTCATTTGTTTTTTCTTTTGAAATCGACTACGCCATTCTTATCAAATTTGAATTCTTTTTCTGTCAAATTTTCAAATTCTTTTTAATTGTCTATATGTTGTTTGATGATTTACATGTGTTTATCTACTACTAATTGGCCGGAAAGAAATGTGCGTTTGGGTGTGGATACATTGGCAGGAAAGATGGACTTAGCAGAAGCTACAAGCTTTTCAAGCAAGAGAATGAATGTGTTTGTTCATAAACCTGGGCTGGAATTTGAACTTTTTTACTATGGCGGAAAGATATTGAGAATGATTCATCCATTAGCCTGCAATTGATAAATTATAAAAACTTGTGAATAAAAAAAAAAGAATTGAATCTTAATAAATCTGAAAAACAAGCTTAACTTAAACTTTGAATAAAAAAAGGTGAGTTTACACTTGGGGCTCAGGGAATTTGATGTCCTATCAGCATCGTCGTCGCCCAGTCAATTTTTTCGCCAGTAATCTCAACTGATTATTTAACAGGATTAAATGAGAGAATCACATGAAATCATTTTTAAAAGTTAGAAGACTAAAAATATTAGTTTAAAAGTTAGAGGACATATATAAATGTTAATTAGAATTTATATATGTGATTGTTTATTTGATTTTATAAAATAATTGCTTCTAATCATAATTATTTATATAATATATATTTTATCTTATATATACATGCAGTTTATTTTAGTTTATACGATATATATTATATAAACGTTCTATACATTGTGCTTAATTTCGTTGGGATGAGGCGGGCTTCTTTTATGGCATCGATTTTTTTTTAGAATCCTGGGTGATTATTTTTTATTTTTCTTTCTTGACTATTTTTTATTTTTTTCCTTAAAATAATATATTCGTAAGTGACTGATAAAACTCAATATTAGATTGACCCATAAGTGGGGCTAAGTCCATATCATATTTGTATTTATTGAATGTGATTGAACATGGTGTGACCTATCACCGGCGGGCTTCTCAATAGAAGGGCCTAATAAAGCTTTAACCCTAATTGAAAAATGTCCCTACCATGTTTGCCCCTGCGCGCGTGTCACAAATAAGTGTATAGACTTGCGGATTGTCCCATTGATAGCCACTATTTAGATAAATGAAAATAAATATAGGAAGACCTAGTGTCTGTTATCTGCATCATGGCGGTAAATCCAGGTGCTTCGTTCTTTAGTTTAATTTATTGATCACGGTATTCTTGTATCTAGTATGAAATAAAGATTTAACGTGTGGCATCGCATCAGGACACATTAGATTTGAAACCCTTATCATTAAACCCTTATGATTTTTTTAATCTAACGTTAAATTGTGTTTACATGATACTGGAAGTTATCTTCTGCAAATATAATGAGGAATGAAATTTAGCGTCAATGACATATTGAAGCTTTATTATTTAAGTTATTAAAAGTTGAAAGTTAGGGTAAAAGAAATTTTTTTTCTTCGTGGGCATAAAATCTGTATGTAGGATTTCATTTTATGTCGCATGAGTTTTAGAACACCGCTATTGCTACGAATCGCTTAAAAACCTAAAGCTTGGAACTTATGGGTTTTCTAATTTCATTGGTACTGAAATCTGCACGTTTATCTAATCAGAACTGAACGTTGCAAATAGTTATAACTCATTTTTATGACCCCTTTCATTCCCAATAAAAAATAAGTCGGGCAAAGAAGATGAAATTTCTCATAAAGAAATCTAGGTGCATGTGTCCGATATCTTTTAGTAGAATGTTTCTCTATGCTTGAAGCTATAATAGCTTGCTCAATGATTAATACTTAAATTTTTTAATTTGGTTGTTTGTGTATAGTGGCCATGTCCATGAGTGAAACTTGATGAGTAAAGATAAATAATACTATCGAAATGAGTTGTTCGTTACTATTAATTAAAATTCTCACAAGGATTCTGAGATGTTTTAATGTTCCTATTATTAGTATATTAATTATCTTCCAAAAGGGATATTAATTGCTAATAATGTTAGAATAAGAGAGAGCGATTAATAAGAGACTAAACACGTTAGCTCTAGGGGGTCTATTTGTTCAGAGGTGATAGACTTTCGAAAACCTGCCTACTAATCGACTTGTGTGGGGTAAATGTAGTGGATACTTGTTACAAAGAGAAGATACATTATTTGCCTTGGACGCTCATGATTTGTTGCTTATGTAAGATGCTGTGATATAATTGTTAGTTATTGCCCATGTTATTTTTGCAGTTTCTAATGTAACTGTGAACAACCAATTTTTTTTCTATTAAGACTTTGGCCGTAACAACTTTAATAGATGGAAAAGAGATGTTGAGCTAGCTTTAGGCTTAATTGAGTAGAGATAGCCTTGCATGAATATGAGTTCTCTAAGCCCTCTTAATCTAGTACTACTAGTCAGAGAGTTAAGTAAGAGAGCCGGGAGTGAACTAGTCAATTGAGTCTGATGATGTTGAGAAAGTCAATTTCTGAGTCATTTCAAGGAGTTGATCCTGACGAGAACAATGCTAAAAGATTTTTTGCGGCCATAGGACAAAAATTTCTAGAGTCTAGAAAAGCTTAAATTGAAGAATTGATGGAGAGTTATTTGAATATGGGGTATGGTGGGATAAGTAGAGTCTTGATCTTACATTATTGGAATGCAGGAAATAATAAAAAAGCTTACAAACTTAAATTTGTAATCTATGTGCCCATTATAGTTCATCAAGCCTTAAACATCCTTCCTTTTAATTTTGACCATTTAAAAATCTCTTACTACACCAAAAAGAAAATGAGGTGTCGGTAAATTGATTTCTATTTGTGTCCACGAAGAAGAAAGACAGAAATGAGGAAAATATGAGAGTGAATTTGGTGTCTCGGCCACAAAATGATAAAGGTCCATTTCACCACAATAAAGGTTCAAACTTTAAAGGCGAAAAGAACAAAAACTTTATAATTAACCCGGCCAGTCTCACATTCCTGCTATTGAAAAACATGTCTATTTGGAATACAAGTCTTGGCTCGACATTAAAAAGGAGTTAAATTATTATTTCTGCAAGTCAAGTGGTCACAAAAAACATGACTATTCGAAATACAAGTCTTGGCTCGAGAACAAAAATAAAGTAGGAGGTAATGTGCTTGCTTTGAGTCTTTTGCTATAGATGTTCCTTTTGACTCATGGTGGCTTGATAATGACCAGTAACTTGCAGGGTTACATAAGCAAATGGAAGCCAGATGAAGGAGAGGTCACAGTAGTTGTAGGCAATGGAGTTAGAGTCAACGTAGAGTTCATCCGACTATTAGAATTTTTTTTTAAAAAATGGTTCTTGTGTTGATTTAGAAAATACAATTTATATTCCTTCTGTGCATTTAAACTTAGTGTATGTTTCAAAACTTGATCAATCTTGATATCTTTGAACTTTAGTAATGGAAGTTTTCAAATGTACTTTCATCCATGCATCGTTGGTGATGATTATTTGTCTAGTGGTTTAGAAAGATTAAAATTGATAGAGAACTATAGCATGAATGTTGAAAATATTGGCACTAAAGTTCTAACTAAAGAAAATTGCCACTTTTTGGCATGAAAGATTAGAAAAGAAAGAATTCAAGGACTTATAAAGTGAGAAATATTACATCTTTAGATTTTAAAGATTTTGACACTTGTGTTGATTGCATTAAAAGACAATTAATTAAGTCTAAGAGAAAGGGTGCCATTCGTTATAATGATCTTCTAGAAATCATACACACGGATATTTGAGGAGCATTGTCTTTTGCCTTATGTGGAAATAAACTACTTTATCACATTTATAAAAGATGACTCAAGGTATAGGTACGTTTATTTAATTCATGAAAAGTATGAAGCACTTGATAAATTTAGAATTTATGAAACTGAGATAGAAAAATAATTAGGAAAAGAAATAAAAATTAGGAGATCTGACTGGGGTGGAGAGTATTATGGAAAGCATGGGGACGTAGTCAACATTTTAGACCATTTGTAAAGCACTTTGCAAATTTGTGATATAGTTGCACAGTAAACAATGCCCGGTACTCCCAAACAAAATATTGTGATTGAGCACCATAAAGGTCCTCTCACTAACATGATTAGGAGTGTGCTGAGCAAACCTAATTTACCTGATTACTTGTGGGGTGAGGAAGTCAAAACTACCATGTACATTTTGAATAAAGTACCTAGTAAAGCTCTCCAAAAACTCCCTTTGAGCTCTAGAGTAGATTAATTTGAATCACCTTAAAGTTTGCGGTTGTCTAAGTCATGTGAGGATTTACAATCCAACAGAGAAAACGCTAGACACTAAACCAATCATTGTTTCTTCATTGGTTACCTAAAAGACTTTAAGGGGTATAAGTCATATTGTCCTAACCATGCCTCAAGAGTCGTTGAGTCCATTACTGTAAAGCTTTAGAGCTTGATGTTATAGACCATGGGTGTTTCCCAGATAAAAAATAACATTAAAGTCATAGTCCTGCTTAGACTATAATGCCTTTACTTGTCTTGCAATAGGTCTCTAGTAGTCAGTCAGGACCTACACAAAAATGTGGTACTAAGAAGTTGAATGAAGATGACCAAATGCTAGAAGATCCTTTACCAGTCCAAGTCGATAACGTTCAATACAACTATGCCAATAAGATGATCATAGATACATATGAGACCTGCAAATTCTGATGATTTTATGGCTTATTTAGGGGAGCTTGATAACTATGTTGATCCTATTTGTTATGATGAGACTATCTCTAGCACTCAATCAGATGAGTGGATTTTGAGGCAATGAATGATGAAATGCAATCTACAACGTAGAATGATGTACACAAACTTGTTGAGGTTCTCGAAGGTTTTAAATTGATTGGGTGCAGATGGGTCTTCAAATTAAAAGAAAGACAAAAGGAGAAATGAAGCAGTAGACTTCCAATTTGGTAGTAAAAGGATACACTAAGAGGGAAGGGATTGATTAGATAGAGGTTTTTTCTCTTGTATCATCAAAAGACTCATTTAGAATTTTTATGCATTTAACAACACATTTTAACTTAGAACTTCATCAAATGGATGTTAAGACAATGTTCCTCAATGAAAATCTCAGTGAAGAAGTATATATGATACAACTCGAAGGTTTTGAATAGTTAGAAATATAACATTTAGTTTGCCGCTTGAAAAAGAGTATTTATTGTCTGAAACAAGCATCTACACTATGATACCTCAAATTTCATGAATTAAATGGTGCAATATATTGTTTTTGAGAATGATAACTTGACCCTTATGTGTATCTTAAAATCATTGGGAGTAAGTTATTTTTTCTCATTTTGTATGTTGATGATATTCTTCTAACATGTAATGATTTGGGTCTCTAACATGAAATAAAGTGAACGCTTTCGAGGACTTCTTACATGAAAGATCTTAGAGAGCTTGCATACGTGTTAACGATAGAAATTCATAGAGACAGATGACAAAATGTGTTAGGATAAATGGGTTCTTTTGATCGCATGCTCAATCATTGTCGTATGCATAATTGTAAACCTCTGGTAACTCTTATTTATAAAGGGGACAAACTCAGCATGAATAAATATTCCAATAATGAAGTTAAAAAAAGCTATGAAGAATGTTCCTTGTTCTAGTACGTAGGTAATTTGATGTCTGTCAAGGTTTATACCAGGCCAGACATAGCTGATATTGTAAGTGTATTGGGAAGATATTGCGTAAATCTAGGCCACGATCATAGGGAGTCTTAAGATATTTGTTGAAAACAAAGAATCATATATTGGTTTGTAAAAGTGTTAATAACCTAGAGGTTATTGGCTACACATATGTTGATCTTGCATGATGCAAATGATATAATATCCACAACATGTTATATTTTTCTAGTAGAATGTGGTGCAATATCTTGGAATAGTGCAAAACAATCACTTATGGCTTCTTCCACTATGCAAGCGTAAACTGTTTCATATTTTGAGATTGGGGCTGATGCTATTTGGATAAACAAATTCATCTATGATATTAAAGTTGTTAATTTCATTTCTAAAGTTATTAGAATCTACTGTGATAATATCGTAGCAGTATGTTTGTCTAAAAGCATGAAGTATTTTGTCTGTGCTAAATACATAGATCTTAAATATTATATGATTAGAAATGGTTGATGGTGATGTTGAATACGAACGTATCAGAAATGATGTTATTTTAGTAGATCCATTAGCTAAGGGACTTCGACCAAGTGATTTTATGTGACACACCAAATATATGAGTGTTTTGATGCCATTTTAGTTTGAGCATTGCGCAGTATTGGGTTGTATTTTCAATATAATTTATTGAAATAAAGCTTATTATCATTTCATTGCTCATTATTATTGCGTTGTTTATGTACATGTAATATATTTTATGAAATTTAACGTTTAAATGAGGTCATGTAGGTGAAATAGTTCTCGAGATCTAATGCTTCCGGTTAGAAGTGATACTTCATTTTAGAAGTGATGCTTTGATATATAAGTATTGTTATAGCTTCGGTTTTAAGTGTTAGAGTACTTTGGTTTAGAAATATTATGCTCACTTATTATGCTTACATCTTAACCAGATAAAGTAGGATCCTAAGTTTTTAACTAGTGATACATAGGATCAGAAGATGTTAACTATGGCACTACACTTTATCACATGCAAGAGTCCGCATTGGTGATCCGTTAATATTTGTAACAATGAAAAGTCTTGCGTCGATGAATGACACAACAACTGCTATGATTCGATATTACCGTTGTCATTGAACGATATTCTATTTTGAGATGTTTTCTACTTGGACCATTTATTTTGTTGCCACTTAAATTGTGATCAACCTAAGAGTTGTTTTTGAAATTCAAAATGAATTTTATAACTGAAGCACAAATATGTTGCCGAAGTGCGAGAACATAGAATTTATATTGGTCGTCTATCATTGATTTTAGATATCATATTTTATCCGGTCTAATACATTAAATATACATATTTTATATTTTGGCTCATATAATAGTCTAAGACTATGTATAATTTGAAAACTAGTCCAAAAAATAAGAAAAGTGGTCCAAGGACTAAAAAGTAAAAAGTGAGCAAAAAAAGACTAAAAGTAAAAAAAGGCAAACCTTAATTTTGCCTATAAATAGAGGGGAAGTCTTCACTTGAAAGGAGAGATTTGGGGAGAGTGAGGAAGAGAAGAGATTTTAGAGAGAGAAAGAGAGGTTTTGAGAAAATAGTGAAAAAGAGAAAAAATGTAAGTTTTCATTTCTATTCATCTTCCATTTTCTCATTTTCTTTTTTATTAAAGTAGTTAAAATCTCTTACATATTAACTTAAAATATATTTTTTTCATTCTAATTAATCATATCTCTTTTTCATACTCATGGATTTGATATTCATTTGTTTCTATAGGTTTGTTTGCTCATTCTTTATCATTTCTTCTACTTTTAATCTTAAATTTTGCTTTCATATATTGTTTATCTCTCTACAAGTTTGATGATGAGATTTTTTTTTTGTCATCAACTCAATCAATGAGAATGAGGATAAAATTTTGAGGGCTGTAAAATTAACTTAATGTGAATCAATCATTTAATGGGTTGAAAGTGTACATTTGATGAAAAGATCTCTTATGATAATTTCTCATACATAAAAATGCATAAAATAGAGGGTGAAACTTATATACAAGATTATGCAAATATCTTAAGCCTTTGATTTTTTTTTATGTTCTTACAAATCTTCTCTTCTTTTCTTTTTAATTTTTTGACCATCACTTTTTGTGACACTTGTTTAAACTAGTTATCATCCATGATCATTCCTAGCAATGAAAGAAGAAAGGAAAATGGTAATTAGTGAACTAAGTAGTCCAATAAAAAATGGTATATTTATATCCCAAATAAAAATTATTTTATTTTGGAAGTTTTATGGATTTTATTTAGTGACACTTGTTTAAACTAGTTACCATCCATGATCATTCCTAGCAATGAAGGAAGAAGGGAAAAATGTTAATAACTAAGTAGTCCAATAAAAAAATGAATCCCAAACAAAAATTATTTTATTTTGAAAGTTTTATGGATTTTCTTTAGTGACACTTGTTTAAACTAGTTACCATCCATGATCATTCCTAGCAATGAAGGAAGAAAGGAAAATGGTAATTAGTGAACTAAATAGTCAAATAAAAAAATGGTATATTTATATCCCAAACAAAAATTATTTTATTTTGAAAGTTTTATGGATTTTCTCTAGTGACACTTGTTTAATCTAGTTACCCTCCATGATCATTCCTAGGAATGAAGGAAGAAAGGAAAAATGGTAATTAGTGAAGTAAGTAATCCAAAAATAAAAATGGTATATTTATATCCCAAACAAAATAATTTATTTATTTTTAGTGACACTTGTTTAAATTAATTAGCATTCATAATCATTATTTTGCTATTTGATTATTATTGAGTGAAGAAATAAAAATGGTAATTAATAGACCATGTAGTAAAAAATACATAATCATGTATGAAATTAAGCATTTTTCTTCATAGATTAATTTATTTTACGCATAAAAACTTTATTATCAATTTATTTACTAAACAATTATATATATATATATATATATATATATAAGAGGGTGACATCACCCTCTGCAAATTTTTTTTACTTTATTTTTTTTTGTTTTTTTCGTTTTTGTTGTTTATACATATTTTTTTGTTTTTATGTTTGTTTATTTTTTCTATTTTTAGTAGATATTATTAATTTGTTGTAATTTATTTTTATCTTTATTTTTAATTATTTCACGTTTGTTTCATTATTTTTGTCATGCATATTTTTTTTAAAATTTATCATACATATTTTTTTTAAAATTTATCATACATATTTATCATCTCTAACATTCATTTACATTATTTTTTTTAGTTGTTATCTCTTCTTATTTATTTATGTATTATTTTCATATGTCACGGTTGTATGTAATTATTATTTTATTCTTTTATCATCAAAATTGACGCTCGTAAATTAAACCATAACAATTTGATTTAAATTTTTGTAAATTTCTTTATTTAGTTTTCACTAAACAAAATCCGACGTTAGACTTTGAGATTTTTGGGATAACAAACTTCTCGAACTACTGAGGTGACGAGTCATTCTTGGGATACCGAGAATAACTCTAATGATACTTTGATTTAAAAGGATATAAGAATACAAAAAATATTTTTTCAATGCTCTTTAACCACCCATTAAAAGTAATTTATTTTGTTCATTTTTATGATACAAAATGCATCAAATGGGACATTCAAAAATGAATCTCTTTAACCTTTACCTTAAAATTAAAAATTGGATAGCATTTGATTAAATTTACTAACCATTTTATAATGGGTGTTGTGGGAGTGCTAATACCTTCCCCACACATAAACAACTCCTGAACCAACTTTGAGTTTTCGTAGACCAAAATTTTTATCTTAAAATTGGGTGACCAATCACACCCTAAAATGATTGGTGGCGACTACAAATTTTTTTTTCCTTCAAAAAATAATTTTTTAATCGCCGCTCCGCGTTGCGCGCACGTTGCGACAACTTGGCGACTCTACTGCGGACAAACAATTCGTCTAACCATATTTAGATCAATAGAGAGTCAAGCCAAAATTTCATCGTATGCTATCCTTTTGCATTGCTTCTTGGTTTGTTTATATGATTTATTATTTTTTTTTCTAATTCGTGACTGTAGTTGTACATAAGTTTTTTTTACGAAGTATATTTCTTTACATAATTTCTACTTTCACACATATACAATAGCCCTATACCCGGGCTTTCCCTTTAGGATTAGCGAGAATGAGTAGTGGAATGCTTTCATGGAACTACGGTTCCTGTGCAGGCTCACGAAAATTCTCACTCAGATTGACCATTTCGGGATACCATTTGAGGGGCCCCTGTTACTCTGTTTAGATAATAGTGTGGAAAACCTGGGAGCTTTTAAGAGATTTTTAGAGCCCAATCAAACATGTATAATGTTTTTAGAGCCTACCTCATGACCAACATTAGATTTCTGCTGAAATATGATATCATGATCAATTTTGTGCATGTATATATGTCTTGTGTCACTTAAACATGTCTTTTCTTCATTCTTTCACTTCTAACTTCATCTTTGTATTTTTCATACATGCATCATGCTGCGTAATAGGGATTGTAAAGAAGTATTCAATTCATTCATATTTTAGAGACCATGACTCCCACTTCGAGTATGATAGAAGATCAAGTTTCGGTAGCCCAATGGTCAGAGGAGTCGCAGAAACATAAAGGAGATTGTCTGAAAAAGGAAGACGTTGTTCTTCTACCATCAATCACTAAGATGGAGTTCTTACGCATTGACTTGGAGAGGTTGAAGAAGATATGGAATAATTTTTCACCAAAGCAGAAAAGTTTGTTTGTCGGAAAATATGGTCACATAGCTTATCTGTTGTATATTGTAGTCAACGTTCCCGTCCTTGAAGCTTTAATGCATTTCTGGAACCCTCATTATAGATGTTTCACCTTCAGAATAATCGATCTTACTCCCACAATTGAAGAATATCAAGCACTATTGAATGCCCGTTACAAAATGCAGACAAAGTTTATAACTATGACAAAAAGCTCACGTTGAAGAGAGCTTTGTCTAAGCTCTTGGGTACTGTCCATGCGTCTGAGATTGAGAAAGGTTGAAAATTAAAGGGGGAAATGAGTGTGTGCCGTTAGATTACCTCCTAGATCTCACCCAAAATTTCTTGAAGGAGGATAAGGGCATGACTCTTTATGCTCTGTGTATTTATGGCACTGTGTTATTTCCAATCATCCAAGGTTATATGGATGATAAAGAGATAAAAATGTTCCTTCAAGTCGAACATGGTGTTAACCCTGTTATCTCCATTCTCGCTGAGACTATCCGTTCTTTGAATCACATCCGAGTGTCTGGAAAAGGAAAGTTCATCGGCTCTTCAACTCTTTTGTGTATTTAGATTCTCAGCCATCTAAGATGTCCGCTAGATTTCAAATATCCTCAAGTTAAGTTCTCAAGTTCATGGATGAAGACGAGGATCCCTATTGCAGAATTTGGAATAGCCAAATGGAATCTCCAGTTTCCCACAAAAGGGGCTTGGCTCTCATACCTATCCAAGTTGAAAGATGAGGATGTTATTTGGAAAACCCATTGGATGTTGTTAACACAAATGATCTACAGATGTGGTGATTTTCAATGGGTTCCACTCCCGGGACCATGGGGTTGTACTAGTTATGCTCCGTTAATGGTACTCCGTCAATTATACATGAGACAGTTTGTCCCCACCATGCATGCATTGAAGGATATTTAAGTTAGTTATGATTCTCAAGAAATTGAACAAAAACTGCAGCAGCTGATTGGAGCTTGGAAAATAACAAGAAGGATGTGAAATGAGAAGAATCACATGAACTGCACAAAGGAGTATGAAGCATGGCTTGAGAGTAGAAACAAAGTAATTATTTCCTTACCAGTTGAGGATGTACCATCAGCCAAATCACTGGAAGTTCATCAAAATATTGCTAAAAATGAGAAGCAAGATGAGCTATATGAGGAGCGGCAAAAAGTTCTAGTCCTCTTGGAAGAAAACAGATGACTAGCAGTCGAGGCGAATTTGTCTGAGAAACACTGAATCGAAGCTGAAGAATGACTCAAAGAGTTGAGAAATAAGGTTGAGTATCAGGCATATCTGAAGCGAAAAAACTCAGAGTTGGGAACTGACACTCGCCAATTGAGCAACAGAATTATAAAGGTGGCGGAAGACAATGAGAACTTGTTAGGGGTAATCTACGAATAAGAAGATCAAATCGTGAAGTTAGAGAGGAAAAATAAATTGGTACGAGAAATTCTAGAAGAGGTGAAGGGAACTGTTGATAAGAAAAATGTGTACATCATCGAGTTAGAAGAACAATATGATGCATTACAACGAATCGTTGATAATTTGCAGGTTGATTTAGAGAATCAGAAAGTTAAGAAGATTGAGTCAACAAATGATTCTGAGGAATTATTGAAAGTCATCCTAAGCCTTGAGCACCAAGTTAGATGCTAATGTCGATATACTGAGGTATGATTATCAGTTGCTACAACAAGAGTACAACTCGATTCGACAATGATCTGGGTAGGCTGTGGAATGGCTTAAAGGCATGGCTCTGAGAGCGGGCAATTTGGCAGAATAAGCTTCATTTTTAAAGAGAAATGTCTTGCCCATCCATCCTAATGGGGAGAACTTGTGTAAGTTTTTTGAAGAAGTCAACCGGGATTTGGGTCATTTTGGTCGTTTTATATGAACTCATATTATGAAGTAATGTAATTGACTTCTACCTACTTAAATGTAGTGGATGGCTCTACTAATTGAATGAAATTGATCACTTTAGCACTTTCACTTTGCGCAATATCATTTCTCATGCATAAATTTACTCTCATTATTTCTTCTTTTTATTAGCAAAAATCTACATCTCATTGCTTTATTTTTATTTATTCTAAAGAAATTTTCCAAAGATAGCCCGACAACTTCGACATCCCTATCGAACTCGAGCTCAAGTTAGGATCATGGACGAGCAAGAAAGAGAGCAACGCGAGAGGAAATGATGGAAGAGATCAGGGAGCTAAAAGAGCAAATGGCTAAAGTCCTCGAACTCCTCGCCGCAAGTAAGGGAAAGGCCTATTTTGAAACTCTACAAGGGGCTCAATCATCACAAAATCAATTAGTAGAGAAAGCTTGAGATTACGTGCTATTGAAGGATCTGATGTATACGGTGTCATTGATGCAACTCAATTATGTTTGGTCCCTTATGTGAACATCCCACATAAATTCAAACTACCTGAGTTTGAAAAATATGATGGTAGTACGTGCCCCAGAAGCCACCTTATTATGTACTGCAGAAAAATGGTCGCTTGTGCAAATGATGATAAGCTGCTGATTCATTTATTTCAAGATAGCCTAATGGGGGCCGCATCTCGTTGATATATCCAATTGGATAACCAACATATTCAAAGGTGAAAAGACCTAGCAGATGCTTTTTAAGACAATATAAGTACAACATAGACATAGCCCCTGATCGTTTGGACTTACAAAGGATGGAGAAAAAGCCCACAGAAGGCTTTAAATAATATGCACAAAGGTAGAGGGAATTAGCTGCTCAGGTACACCCCCCATTGCCAGACAAGGAGATGGCTGAAATGTTTATTAACACCTTGAGACCTCTATTCTATGACAGGATGATTGGAAACGCTTCAAACAACTTCTCTAACATCATAGTGATCGGTGAAAGGATTGAGTACAGGATAAAGAATGGAAGAATTTTGGAAATCGTATCAGATACATCATCAGTAAAAAAAGGGCCTTCATTGAAGCGAAAAGAAGGGGATGTACAGATGATCAATTCTGGGTACCCATCACAAGCTGTGAACCCGGGATCAGGATTTCCAAAGTATAGTGAGGGGCCCATATCTGTTACATTATATGTGGCAAATACCTCACGAATTCCGTACAATTATCACTCTCAACAATCAGCATTTCAAAACAACCCGAGACTGGGTTTCAGACCACCGGCTCACCAGCAAAACGTTGGTCAGGTTGATCAGCCTTTGAGGAGAAATAGAAATAATCAATGTTTTATCCAATATGATCCAATCCTCATGTCATATACAGAACTCTTACCTCAATTGATACGGAATAATCAATTGGTTTCAATTCCTTATGAACCTCTACAACCACCATACCCAAGGTGGTATGATCTGACTGCTCGCTGTGATTATCATGCTGGGGAAGTGGGACATTGGACTGAGAATTCCACGATATTAAAAAGTAGAGTACAAGCACTAATTAAGGCTGGATGGTTGAATTTCAAAAAGGCTAATGGGAGTCCATATATCAATTCCAACCCTCTACCAAATCATGGGAATCCTGCCGTAAATGCAATTGAGGAATATTTTTCATATGGAAAGAGGGACGTGGAAGATGTGAGCACGTCAATGGAAACACTTTTCCATCTTCTTTCTAGAGCAGGGTACACCTACCCAACACACTCAGAGGATGAGGGTGTTTTCTAGGGAGCATATGCATGACTTCGATTGTTTGTTTCATAAGAATATGACGGGGCATACGATTGAGGAATGTGCTGATTTTAAAATGGAAGTGAAAAAGTTGTTGGATGCAAAGATACTTACAATGAGTCATAAAGGAGAAAGGTAATATCAGGAAGATAACTCTTTAGTCCTCATGATAACTAATGAATCATCTGAAGTTAATGTTGAAATGTCATCATATATCCCAAAACCTCTCACAATACATTACGAGAAAAAGTCAACTCACACCACTACGTCTTATGCTCTGATGCCTATCACCATTCAAATACCGGGTGCGTTCACTTACAAAGATTCAAGAGTAGTACCATGGACGTACGGATATGAGGTTATTACAAGCGGTAACGACAAAACTCAAGAGCTAAATCTGTCTGACCTCGATCTCCCCATAACTAATATTTTGGGAGTAGGTGGGATGACGAGAAGTGGCAGATGTTACAAGCCAGAAGTTTTGAAAACGGATAAAAGGGATGAGTTTGAAAGACAAAGGAAAGGGAAGGCCAAAGCAGGCGGCAATGGTCATGAATTCTAAGGAGAAATGCATGGCGGCCAGGTGATAGACCCAGATATAATAAGAGGTACGGAGAAAGAAATAGCAGTGTCTGAAGAAGAAGTATGTGAATTTTTGAAGCTCATCAAGCAAAGAGAGTATAAGGTGATAAAACAACTTAATCGCTTACCTGCTAGCATATCTTTACTGTCATTATTTCTGAATTCTGAACCACATTGCCAAGCATTATTGAAGGTTTTGAATAAGGCATATGTCTGTCATGACATTACGGTGGAGAAGTTGAGTGGAATTGTGAAAAATATTACCGCACCAAATTTTATCACTTTCACAGATGATGAAATCCCTGCCGTTGGTACCGGACACACTAAAGTCTACATATATCCGTGAAATGTGAGGATTATGTTATCGCAAAAGTATTGATTGATAATGATTCATCTCTAAATGTAATGCCAAGATCCACACTAGCAAAGCTCCCTGTGGACGCAACACATATGCGACCGAGCATGATGATAGTAAGCGCATTTGACGATACCCGAAGAGAAGTAGTCGGAGACATAGAGATACAAATTTGAATCGGGCCATGCCTATTCAATATTATTTTCCAAGTGATGGACATAAATCCAGCATACAGTTTTCCTTTAGGTCGACCATGGATTCACTCTGCCGGGGCAGTACCATCTTCATTACATCAGAAGCTGAAATTTATAATAGATCATAAACTCATTTGTATATATGGGGAAGAAGATTTACTGGTATCTAAGCCGACTACCATGCCGTATGTTGAGACGGCAGAAGAAGCATTGGAGTACTCATTTCGATCATTTGAGATTGCGAACACTACATTTGTTGGGTTTAGGGTTTAGTGGGAAACTCACTCCAACATCAAGCTTATCAAAAGCATCTCAGATGGTGGAAAAGTTGATGATAAAAGGGGATACAAGCCAGGCAAAGGACTCGGGGGTGAGCATCATGGCATAAATAAGTTAATCGAGTGGGATAAGAATGAACAAAGGTTTGGGCTTGGATATAGACTGACCAAGGCTAATAGAAGGAGAGTGGAAGCTCAAAAGAAAGAAAAGAAGATTGCTAGGCCCGAAAATAGGGAATTAGATATGGAAATGACGATCATACTCCATATTTCTAAATCCTTTAGAAGTGGGGGAATTTCATTCAAAGAACCGGTTATAGTAGAGCAGTACAACCTTGAAGATGATATCGACAAGCTTTCAATATTCGCAATCTTGGGAAAATCATCAAGTTCAAGTACAGAGGACTTGGTTTCTCGATACGATTCAGATCATGAACTTAACAATTGGAACGTCACCGAGCTACCAGTGCTTCTCGAGAATTTTCAAGAGTAATGTGTTCATGCCAAAATTCTAATGATTCTACCCAATGCCTTAGGAATTTCATTGTTATGGGCTTATGTTCTCGTCTATTTCATGTCATCTTTTTGAATGAAAATCTAAAAACTTGTTTCGTCTCCTTTTGCTAATGATAAATATAATTCCAGTTCTTTTTGTTCTTCCTTATATGTCTACTTTTTCCATTTCTGAAATGTTGTTCATACTCATGCATTGTTTATTTATTTATTTTTCTCTACTTCTTTTCATCCAATAATACGATTTAGGTTCAAGAACGGTGATCTTGAAAACAAGAGCATAAGCAATAACTTTGAGAATCCCATTCTTAACGTAGAGTCAGATGAAAGTGACGTGGATAATTTCGAACCATCTTCGGAAATGTTAAGAATGGTAGAGGAGGATGAAAAAATACAACCATATCAAGATTTAACGGAGGTAATAAATTTGGGATAGGAGAGAGAGACGAAAGAGGTCCAAATCGGCACTTCTATGACAAACCAAGGCCGCCGAGAATTAATTGACTTCCTCAAAGAGTATATTGTCGTCTTTGCATGGTCTTACCAAGATATGCCAGGTCTAGACACTGATATCATGGTTCATCATTTTCCACTTATGCCTGAAAGTAAATCAGTGCGATAAAAGTTACGGAAAATGAAACCAGACATTCTGGTACAGACCAAAGAAGAAGTTAAAGAGCAAGTAGATGCCGGTTTTCTAGAAGTAGCAAAATACCCTGAATGGGTTGCTAACATAGTCCCAGTAGTGAAGAAAAATGGGAAAGTAAGGGTGTGCGTCGATTATAGAAACTTAAATCGGGCAAGCCCCAAGGATAATTTTTCATTACCCCATATCGATGTCTTAGTAGATAACACCGCAGGACATTCAACCTTCTCTTTCATGGATGGTTTTTCAGGGTATAACCAAAACAAAATGGCTCCTGAAGACCGTGAAAAGATGACTTTTATAACTTTGGGGTGCATTTTGTTATAAGGTCATGCCATTTGGTCTGAAGAATGCATGGGCGACTTACCAGCGGGCAATGGTAACACTTTTTCATGATATGATGCATAAAGAAATCGAAGTGTACGTTGATGATATGATTGCCAAAATCTCGTCAAGGGGAAGATCATACGGTTACTCTGCGAAAACTATTTGGACGGTTTTGAAAGTTTTAGTTAAAGCTTAACCCGACAAAGTGTACATTCGCAACGTCTTCAGGGAAACTACTTGGTTTTGTTGTGAGCAAGGAAGGAATAAAATTTGACCCTGACAAGGTTCGAGCCATCATTGATATGCCGCCACCTCAAAATCAAAAGGAAGTTAGAGGTTTCTTGGGGAGATTAAATTACATAGCCTTGTTCATCTCACAGCTGACTGCAACTTGTGAACCTATCTTTAAATTTCTCCGCAAAAGTGATACAGAAGGATGGATTGATAATTGTCAAATTTCTTTTGAGAAGATCAAGCAATACTTGCAAAATCCTCCTATACTTGTTCCTCCAACTCCAGGGCGTCCACTCATTTTGTATCTTACAGTGACAGGAAAATCCATGGGTTGCGTACTTGGTCAACATGACGCCTCTGGAAGGAAAGAACAAGCAATATACTATTTAAGCAAAAGGTTCACAAATTATGAGGCTAATTATTCGATGTTGGAGAAAACATGTTGTGCATTAGCCTGGGTTGCTCATCGGCTTAGACAGTACATGTTATACCACACCACTTGGTTAATTTCAAAGATGGATCCAATCAAATATATCTTTAAAAATTCATCACTTTCTGGGCGAATTGCTAAATGGCAAATGTTGCTCACCGAATATGATATTGTTTATGTCACGAGAAAATCAATAAAAGGAAGTGTAATTGCTGATTATCTTGCAGATAAACCAGTGTAAAATTATGAGCCTATGAAGTTTGATTTTTCTGATGAGAACATATCAGTCATATTAAAATATGAAGGAGAATCTATGGATCCAGAATTGTGGACAATGTTATTTGATGGTGCGTCTAATGATATAGGACATGGAATTGGGGAAATTCTCATATCTCTCGAGGGAAAGTTGTTCCCATTCACGGCAAAACTATGCTTTGGCTTCACAAACAATGTGAAAGAATATGAGGCAAATTCCATGGGAATTCAAGCAGCTTATGATATGAAGATAAAGAAGCTTCGAGTGTACGGAGATTCGTTATTGGTGATACGACAACTAAACGGAGAATGGGAAGCTAGAGACTCTAAGTTGGTACCTTACAACAAACATGTATCTAAGCTAAGCCAAACTTTTGAAGTGAACTCATTTGACCATATATCCAGAGAGAATAATCAAATCACAGATGCACTGGCAACTCTAGCATCCATGTTCACCGCAGACTTTAAAGAAGAAGTGCAACCCATAAAAATTGAGAAGCGAGATTTTCCTGCTCACTGTATGAGTATTGAAGAAGAGCCAGACACAAGACTGTGGTATTACGACATCAAGCAGTATATAAAGAATGGAGAATATTCATCCAAAACTTCTGAGAATGATAAACGCACTATTAAAAGATTGTCCATGAGTTTCTTTTTGAATGGTGAAATACTTTACAAAAGAAACCATGATATGGTGCTCTTAAGATGTGTTGATACAAAGGAAGCGAATCAAATCATAGAGTAAGTTCACGAAGGAATTTGTGGAGTTAATGCTAATGGACATATGATGGCCGAACAAATCTTGATAGCATGATATTATTAGTTAACTCTAGAATCTGACTGTATCAAGTACGCCAAAAAATGTCATAAATGTCAATTTATGCGGATAAAATTCACGTACCCGCATCCCTTTTACATGTAATGGCCGCGCTTTGGCCGTTCTCTATGTGGGGCATAGACGTCATTGGTCCCATCACACCCAACACCTCTAACAGTCATCGTTTTATTTTAGTCTCTATAGATTATTTTACCAAATGGGTGGAGGCAAGTTCTTATTCGAGTGTAACCAGAAGTGCGGTTGTTAAGTTTATTAAAAAGGAGATAATTTGTCGTTATGGTCTGCCTGGAAGGATCATCATAGATAATGGGACAAATTTAAATAACAAGATGATGAAAGAATTATGTGAGCAATTCAAAATTAAGCATCATAATTCATCTCCTTATCATCCGAAAATGAACGGAGCAGTGGAAGCAGCCAATAAGAACATAAAAAAGATCATAGAGAAGATGGCGGAGGTTTATAAAGATTGGCATGAGATGCTCCCATTTGCACTGCATGAGTACCGCACATCAGTCCGAACATCAACTGGGGCAATTCCATTCTCTTTGGTATATGGCATGGAAGCGGTCCTTCCAATTGAGGTGAAAATTCCCTCCCTCAGAGTCTTAATGGAGGTGAAATTAGAAGAAGCAGAGTGCGTACAAACACGATATGAGCAATTAAATTTCATCGAGAAAAAAAGATTGACTGTATTATGTAGAGGGCAATTATATCAAAGAAAAATGATGCACACATATGACAAAAAAATGTTTCCCCGTCCGAGAAGGGATCTTGGTGTTAAAAAAGATACTCCCATATCAAAAGGATCACCGGGGGAAGTGGACCCCAAATTATAAAGGACCTTTCATTGTCAATAAGGCTTTCTTGGGAGGAGCTCTAATGCTAACAAATATGGATGGAGATGATTTACCGCACACGGTTAGTTCTGATGCAGTCAAGAAGTACTTCGTTTGACCGCTCTAAGTATGGGAAAATGAAGTTAGGCAAAAAAAAATGTTTAAAAAAAGCTATCTTGAATACTGGAGAAATTCTTCCTCCATTTTTTTTCTTTTTCCAAACCACCGTTTGTAAACATTGTTCATTATCAATGACAAGCCTTTTTTTTTCTCAGTTGACAAATACATATACTTCATCTCCTCCTTATTTCCATTATTTCGTATTCCTCTCAATTCTAAGATATCATTAATTACTCTTGAAATAACTCAGAAGCATAAACTTAGTTAGGTGAAAGCTAGTTAAAAAAATTGGAACTAAGAAAGGTTATCTGAGTGCAAAGTAAAATCTAAAAAGTCATCATCAGAAAGGTCAATATGCGCATGACAAAAGCTAAAGCGCAATTGGAGGATTACCCAATTAGAAGTACAGAAGAGAAGTAGAGAAATTATTCACCACTGACATGGAGCCAAATACTAGGGCATAAACTAATAAATAAGGATGTATCATTTTTCTAAAAGTATGCTCGATACTTCATTGCGAGTCCATGATCCTAGTCATTGTTCTAAAGGGTGTTGGATATGGTTAAAAATCATCATATAATTTTTTTATAAAGGTTCACAATCATGCATAGCACGCATGCATTCAAAATCATTACTTTACATTTATGTTCAAGAATTACAATGCATAGACATGCCCCACATTAGTTGTTCTGACAAATTCAGGTGCATGAATCACTTAATGATAATCTTGAAATTCACACATGACTTTCCAATATTTAAAGCATGCATTAGTCTAGCTTTTGTTGTCATGAGACTTGCATAAGTCAACTTGAACATCAATTAATAGGGTTAAATCGAACCCGAATTGAGTCAAGGTCGAAGCCCGGTGTCAGCACCTGGTCCATTTCTGTTTCAAATATCTTTGATTAAATCAAACCCGACTTGGTCACGGTCGAAGCCCGGTGTCAGTGCCTGGTCCATTTCAATTAATATGGTTAAATCGAACCCGCATTGAGTCGAGGTCGAAGCCTGTGTCTATCCAGGTACGTTTTCCTTTCAAATATCTTCGGTTAAATTGAACCCGACTTGATCGCGGTCGAAGCCTGGTGTCAGCGCCTAGTCCATCTCAATTAATATGGTTTAATTGAACCCGAATTTAGTCGAGGTCGAAGCCCAGTGTCAGCACTTGGTCCATTTCAATTAATATGGTTAAATCGAACCCGAATTGAGTCGAGGTCGAAGCCAGGTGTCAGCACCTGGTCCATTCTGTTTCAAATATCTACAGTTAAATCAAACCCACACTAAGTCGAGGTCAAAGCCTGTGTCTATCCAGGTCTTTTTTTCTTTTTAAATATCTTCGGTTAAATCAAACCTGACTTGGGTTGCTGTCGAAGCCCGGGGTCAGCGTCTGGTCTATTTCAATTAATATGGTTAAATCGAACCCGAATTGAGTCAAGGTCGAAGCCCGATGTCAGTACCTGGTCCATTTCTGTTTCAAATATCTACGGTTAAATTGAACCTGCACTGAGTCGAGGTCGAAGCTTGCATCCATCCAGGTTTGTTTCCTTTCAAATATCTCGGTTAAATCACCCAGCATTGAGCGAACTCGAAGCTTGTGTCTATCCAGGTCCATTTCGCTCCCATTCCACTTCATAGAGCCTTATTTAGTCGAGATTTCTATTCCCCAATCTCATATATTGTTTTCTTGTACCGATTAAAATACTTATCTACACCTTTGTACACCTTCTGAGATCAGAAGCGTGCTCAAAGGGGGTAGCTGTAGATACCGTATTTTGTCTGGTCTAATACATTAAATATACATACTTTGTATTTTGGCTCATATAATAGTCTAAGACTATATGTATAATTTGAAAACTAGTCCAATACTGAAATAAGAAAAGTGGTCCAAGGACTAAAAAGTGAGCAAAAAAAGACTAAAAGTAAAAAAGGTAAACCCTAATTTTATCGTTAAATAGAGAGAAGATCTTCACTTGAAAGGAGAGATTTGGGGAGAGTGAGGAAGATAAGAGATTTTAGAGAGAGAGTGAGAGGTTTTGAGAAAATAGTGAAAAAGAGAAAACAATGTAAGTTTTCATTTCTATTCATCTTACATCTTCTCAATTTCTGTTTTATTAAAGTAGTTCAAATCTCTTACATTTTAGCTTACAATATATTTTGTTCATTCTAATTAATCATCTCTCTTTTTCATACTCATGCATTTGATATTCCTTTGTTTCATCTTTCCATATATAGGTTTGTTTGCTCATTCTTTATCATTTCTTCTACTTTTAATCTTAACTTTTTCTTTCATATATTGTTTATCTCTTTACAAGTTTGATGATGAGATTTTTTTTGTCATCAACTCAATCAATGAGAATGAGGATAAAATTTTGAGGGGTGTAAAATTAACTCAATATGAATCAACCATTTAATGTGTTGAAAGTGGACATTTGATGAAAAGATCTCCTATGATAATTTCTCATACATAAAAATGCATAAAATAGAGGGTAGAACCTCTATACAAGATTATGCAAATATTTTAAGCCTTTGATTTTTTTTATGTTTTTACAAATCTTCTCTTGTTTTCTTTTTAATTTTTTGACCATCACTTTTTGTGACACTTATTTAAACTAGTTACCATCCATGATCATTCCTAACAATGAAAGAAGAAAGGAAAAATGGTAATTAGTGAACTAAGTAGTCCAATAAAAAAATGGTATATTTATATCCCAAACAAAAATTATTTTATTTTGAAAGTTTTATGAATTTTCTTTAATGACACTTGTTTAAACTAGTTACCATCCATGATCATTCCTAGCAATGAATGAAGAAAGAAAAAATGGTAATTAGTGAACTAAATAGTCAAATAAAAAAATAGTATATATATATCCCAAACAAAAATTATTTTATTTTGAAAGTTTTATGGATTTTCTCTAGTGACACTTGTTCAAACTAGTTACCATCCATGATCATTCCTAGCAATGAAGGAAGAAAGGAAAAATGTTAATCAGTGAAGTAAGTAATCTAAAAATAAAAAATGGTATATTTATATCCCAAACAAAATTATTTATTTATTTTTAGTGACACTTGTTTAAATTAATTATTATTCATGATCATTCTTTTGTTATTTTATTATCATTGGGTGAAGAAATAAAAATGGTAATTAATAGACCATGTAGTAAAAAGGGCATGATCATGTATGAAATTAAGCATTTTTCTTCATAGATTAATTTATTTTACACATAAAAAATTTATTATCAATTGATTTACTAATCAAATATATATATATGTAAAAAAATGAAAAATTAAAAAAAAAACAGAGGGTGATGTCACACCTAATTTATCCTTACTAGTAAAGAACTTCTTCATAGAGTACCATTTCATACCTTGCTGCTGACAATTCTTACCCTACTAGAATTTTAGAATACCATCTCGTATATTCTTATAAACTCTTTTAGCAAAATTGATTGTGCTCATAACATAGCTAGGGATCACCTGAGCTACAGACTTAAGCAAAATCTCTTTCACTTCATGGGAGAGAAGTTTTATTTTCCACATTGAAGTTCTCTGGTCAAGGTTTTCAGAAATCATAGAGAAGATAGTAGCTTTAGAGTGACCCAATTACTAGGGAGGCCAACATAATTACCCCCACTAAAATCCAAGGAGATTTGTTAACATGTTTTGAGGCTGAGATTCTATCAAATTCTTCCCACTTTCTCTGTCATTTCTACTAACATAAATGAATGAAATTCTAGCAAGAGTATTAGACAAGCAATTAATAGAATTTTTTTTATTTGATATGCTAAGAATATTGACATCACTATTAAAAAAGAGAGCAATAGCTCGTGAGAGACAAGACGGATTAACAGAATTGACAAAATCAAAGCTAATCCTCCTCATAAGGTTGTAAACTTTATTACATTTCATTTTGGTTTTAAGTAGAAAAACTATCAAAGGTTTGTGAATTCTAATAGCCTCATCAAGAGCTTGAATTGTGAAGGGATGGCGAAGCCCTTAACAGTTCCAAAATATAAGCTTTATGGTGCTTTGGGTGGCATATCAAGGCTACCCACCACCACCTCTTCAACAGGGTAAGGAATGATCTCTCTGATACTGTCCATCACCATTTTCAACTTCTGATAGTTAATACTCTCTCTTTTCACCTTCTTGTACTTATCTTTGGGTTCTTGAATCATAATTCTTTTAGATTCAGACGTTCCTCTACTCCTAGGGTGAACGGATTTGATATCCTCATTTAGATTAATTTTCTGAGTAGCATCAGAAAAATTAGTTCTTTTTACTCCAGTGATGAATGGAAATCAACGGCCTGATCATATTTTATCTGCGCACGTGTATCCCCCCACCTTTACTACAATTCAAGGCCATGGATTCCTTGGGAGTGGGAGTCATTATGTCAAAGGTCACCTCCCATCCATCTAATCAAGGGCAGTCATCATGCCCCGTAAAACTTCCTCTTCATGCTCCTGAGGCACTATGAGTAGACGGGGGTATTTATAACTGAGGCCTCATGGGAGAAACTATGTTGAAAAAGCCTTAGGAGCCTGAAGATGAAGTTTTACGAGGCATGATGATTGCCTTTGATTAGACGGGTAGGAGGTGACCTTTGGCATAATGTGTCGGGCATTAATAACCTTTCCTTTGTTCATGACATCCTTTAGGCCCACGCTCCCCTTATTTTCAAGATCCTCCAATGCTTTAACAATAATCTCATTGCAGTCATTAATGTTCCCATCATTACTTTGATCATGAGAAGCTTCCTTTGGCAACATATCCCCAAATAGGAAATCTTCTCATATGCTAAAAGGTTGTTCAAGTTGGCTTCATCCTTAAGCCATTCTCCATAAATTTTTTTTTACCTTCTTATGGTTCTTGACATCCTCTGATGTCATGACTTATCTTACCACAGTAGGAACACAGTTGAGGTATCCTTTCACATTTCATCTCTACCCAAATAGAGGGTTTAGCTTTTCTCTTGACCCTAACTCCAGGCTTTGAAGAATTTTCAATGTTCAAGTTCAATTTAACACTTACAAAGCAGGTCAAACCACTCTCCATAATATAAATATCTATATCCAGAATCTTTCCAATTTGAGATGCTAGTCTCCTCACTACTGGTTCTAGAATCTAATCGGGTGGATGATCTTGAAGTTGACGCCAAAATCGACAAGAATCAAAGGTAATATCTGAGGGTTGGGTGCCAGCTTCATACTTATGTACAATAAGGACAGCAACATTAAAGCTCCATGATCCTTTAGACCAAACTTTATACACATCTTTGGAAATTTTTGAACTGAAATAGAAAAAAGATTATTTTCCAGTATTTTAATATCAAGACTTGAATTCAAGTTCCATCCTCTACGAAGAAATAAAGCCAGGGTTGATGTATTAACCACCGTATCAGGTATGGGCTTACCCACCAGCCATCTTTCGAACTTTTTCCAAATTTGAGGCAACAAATCATCAATATTAATTTCAAATAACACATTCATTAAGAAAAACAACCGCTAGAAAAGTCCCAAAGTGCAAAATAAGGTGAAGAAATGGGATGACTGGAAAATGCGAAGAGAGACAGAGAAAACCTTCGATAGAAGAAGATGAAGTCAAGAAAGAGGAGAACAAAATCAGTTGAAACTCATCAAAGAGAAAGAAATCACATGAGAGCTTACGTGGAGAAAGCCATAAAGAATGAGAACATAAAATAAACACTTAGAACAAAAAGAACGTAGGAAATAAACACATAGAAGAAGTACATAGGGAAAAGACCTTAATGAGGAAATATCATGATGTGAGCCCAAATCAATTACCAGAAAATAGAATAACGTCATTGATAGATTAAAATTGTAGCTAGAAATCATGCCATAGAAGGGGCAGCTTTTTCATTTAGAGCATTCTTATCATTTTCTTGGAGCATTTTTCTCAAGCCAGATTTTGCAACTCCACCTTTGGTTAGGAAGTTTTTTCACATTTAAGTTTTTATAGGTACATTAACATACTTGATATAACTCTCTCGATTAATTTATCTTTGACCTAATTTTTTGTAGGATATAGTAATTGTTAATCCCAAAAATCTCAACAGTAATGTTGCATGCCATCCTCTCTTGAGCATCGAATTCTTCTTGACCTTGAATTTGCAAAACACAAACAAAGAACCCAAAGAGCGAGGGGAAATGAGGGGTGGTTGGCTTGCCTAAGGGCATCTGATGCCTAAGTCAGTATCCTAGTCTTATTTTGATATAGGTTTCTTAAGGGATAAATGGCATACCTCTTTTTTGAGTAGACGAGGGTATTTATAACGGAGGCCTCATAGGAGAAAGTGTGTTGAAAAAGCCTCAGGAGCGTGAAGAGGAAGTTTTACGGGGCATGGTGACTGCCCTTGATTAGATGGGTGAGAGGTGACCTTTGGCATAATGTGACATGCATTACATGTTGATGCACTTTCGAGGTGACATGTCACGGGATGATCACTGCCAAGGTGATTGGACTTGTTGGGCATTCAGACCTATGAGAAGGTGCCACTTGGGATGTTATTTTTCGTGGGTAATAATGCCCCTAGCATTCAGAGTTAACCGAGCTCTCTTCGCGAGCTTCATTCTTGTTTTTCTACATCTGCTCAGGTTTCTCCTTTAAAATTTTCCTTTGTCATGAAATTTTTTATGTGGTATAACACATTGTTAGTTGTCAGTGGTCGGGAAACACTAATAATAGATACCCTCAATCGAGGACGTTGGTGGCATTACTCGCCCAGGTCTGAAGACTTCTTCGCCTAGGTTCCTTGTCTAGGCTACCTTATGTGGTGATAAGTTAAGGGCTCCTCTCGTCTCCGGATATTCACACTTATACTTGAAATTTATTCAGTTGGGAGGCCAGTGATGAATAGAATCAATGGCCTGATCGTATATTGTTATGACTTATCTGCACACGTGTATCCCCCCCACCTTTACTACAATTCAAGGCCATAGGTTCCTTGAAATTAGGAGTCATGATAGCACGTGGATGCGCATGGAAGATGGTGAGAGTCACCAATAATGAGGCCCGACTCACTGATGCGTCGCTTCACTTCTGCATATACATGAGTGACGTTTGGTCTTCTGAGACTGTTTCCTTGGTTCATGAAATGACCATTCATTGGGTGTGGGATCGCCTCAACAGTTTCCATCATGACCTATTTTAATGCCCATTAAATTAACGATTTTCTTCTTTAAGCCTATAAATAGGCGTTTTTCCTCCTCATTTTCTTCATCCTTACCTTCCTAAAATAGTAGAAACATTTGCCAACCCTAGTTCTACCCTAGTTCTTCTTTCCTCTTTGGGAGAACAGTGGTCCGTCCCCTTTAGGGTCCTCTTTTTCTTGGAGGCTTACTTTCAAGTCTCCCTCTCTGTCTCCTTTTAAATGTCATGACTCAAAGTCTTTGGTGTTCCGTACATGGTAATTTTCTTATTAACAATAATCTTGTTTGGTGAACTCTTTATCTTCGTTCGTTACTAGCTTATAGTTACAAAACCCTTCTATTGTAAAGAACATCCTCAGGAGAAGTCTGTAACTTAGTCAAGGATCTTGGCCTTTGATCCATAATGAGGTGACTTCCTCGGCTGCATCTCACCTTCTTACGCGTCACCATTCCCTTCCTTTTACAAACTCCATCCTTTTGATCCACCAGTCGTTCATTACAACATGCACCAAGAGTGGGCCAAGTATAGCCCTTGCAGTTTTATCCTTTAAGATCATCTCTAACCCGAGCACGGCTCTTTCTATTTCTCCCCTTGTGGGAGAGATTGAAGCTTTTTTTTCATCCTCTGCTCGGGAGGATGTATTGTGGTGAGTTGCGTTCCATTTTTGCTTCACTTAGAGCGGGCTTCAGACCAAGTCATCTTGATCCTAAACCCTTGGCCGCCAAGCAACCTGAGCCTTCAACACCTCAAAAGAGTTCAAAAAAGTTATGGAGATCCCATGACCACCATCCCCGACATGGGGGGTCTTTTACTTTTAAGTTAGCCTAAAGAGGGGGTTCGCCCCTCTCCCTGAGGAGGCGATCTTTGTAATTTTTCATTTTCTTGTTTTTGTAATCATTTATCCTTAAGAATGAATTTTCATTAATAACTCTGACTTGTTCTTTTGGATCTTCTCTTGTCTATTTCCTTTATTATAACTTTTGTCTTTGAACGAGCTTGGTTGTCGGTCCTGAACTGCATTTTAAACAAAAAACACTCTTTGAGTATATGAAGTTTCACTTTTACTTCCAATCAGCTTTGATTTGGTTTGGATAAGACATTAACCTTTCCTTTGTTCTTACTTCTTCGTTACTTTAGGATGTGAATAATCTAAGTATTGATGTCTGCAGATTTGAGCTTTAAATTTGTCCTGACCTCGAGCTTGAGTGGGTTTTAAGTAATGGACTTGATCTTTTCTACTTCCTAGTGGGTCCCGTTTGAGGGAGGTTGGGCCATACAGTTCTGCCATTATCTTATGGAAGAAGCTTTTAAGTATTCTCCCATTCGGGAGGTCTATTCGGGCAAACCCGCCTCAGATTAGGAGTTTACTTTTATCTTTACCATTTAGTCAAGCATCATTTCTCTTAGATGAGCCTTTTCCTGGCCTGACAAGTTAGAATACAAGACAAACTCTTTTCATTTGGTACTTGGCCAAAGGACCTTTCCTTACATGGCGAGCTAAACATCACCTTTATCTTCTAATGTCTAGTCATTCCTGCTTTGGCTAGAGGCTTTCCTCCCTTCTTCCAGTGATTGGTCAGGTGTTCATACTCTAGCAAGGGTCCTTCATGTTGTAATTATATCCATAAAATAAGTGGTAATAACTATTTATGAGTAAACAGTTATATCTTTGACATTTATGTATTACTAAGTTTTATGAATAAGTTGAAAGTTTCATTTAATTAAAGTGTAAAGATCAAGAGATCTTCTAGACAAACTCTTCTGAGATGGTTTAGAATGTTATTCACAATCTTAGGATCGACTGGACAATCGAATCCAATTATGACTGTTAGGTTTAGAGCAAAGCCGCATGGGAGTGGAGACTCAAACGGTTGACCTGGACATGTTATGGAACATGTTGAATAGATCAGTAACCAATTAGTTTAGAGCAAAGTCATTTATCTAGCTCTAAATCTAATTGTTACACCTTAAGAGTATTTTCATAATTACTTTAATCTTGAGGTGAATATGAAACTTGACATAATCACTTGTGATCTTTGATATGTCAAAGGAGTGCATTCGAATTGTCGGATAATATCTCAGCTGTTGGGACTGTGACTCAACTATGTTGGAGTTGGTTGATTCACAAATATGGAATTCGTGGTAAGATTACAAAAGCAATAATATCACCTTATGTTTTATCGATAAGTGTGTGAATAAATAATGGCGGTGGTACTCAATGACATAAGTCATTGAATAAGACATGATGACTTGTATGAGACAATACACTGATATGTCTTTCTTATTTACGGTCAATAAAGTAGTTAAGAAAATAATAACTACAGGAGAAAAATGGTAGCTTTATATCCCGATCTTGTTACTGATATTCACGAAGGGTAGTATAATAAAATATTCTATGGACCATGAAATATGAATTTATAAAATTTTATGATTTTTAAAAACTTGCTTTTCAAATTGAAAAATCCCAATTTTCAAAAACTAAGTTGGAAGGTCGTATACGTTCAAACATTCCCAAGGTCCCCAATGGTTTAGAGCCACCCTAACTGGAGAATCGTGTCACTTTGAGTCATCGAGTTGCTTGAAAAACTAAAGCGTGTAAAGAAAGTGGTGAGGCAGGATCGTCCTTAGATGGACTGTTAGTTCATTGCAACCTTTAAAGCCGATGCGTTGGTTAAACACTTAGACCAAAGTACATTGAAATCTCTCATAGGAGATAGTCAATGGGGCCAAGGTGACCAAAACATTGGTGATTGGTTGAGCTAGATGTAGTGACATCTTGAGAAGCGTTAAACCAAATGAGAAAAGTCTCGATGCGATAAGAGGTAGCTCGAGCGTCTCCCTAGATGAGACGAGCTATCATTGTTGATCGTAACATCATGAAAGAAACAAGTTTTATCAGGTTTTTATATATTTAAGGATTTTCATCATGCATCTACTTTCCTAAATGATAAAGTTTTTATTTACTCCGCTTTATTTATTATTTTCCGTAATCATGTCATTATTCCACTCTCAACAATCTTAAATGTAAAAAAATCACTGGTGAAAATTACGTGGATTGGAAACGTAATCTTGATATCGTGCTGACGGTATAAAAGCACAAGTTCGTGCTCACCATCCCTTGTCCCCTTGAGCACAAGAGAAAAAAGACGTCTATGGTTTTTGGCTGCATTCTGATGAGATCCGACGAGTGTTACATCTTGGCATCAGTTAGCAATGTGTTGCCACAACAACATCAGAACATGGAGACCACCACTGATATGATGTTGAACACCATCAAAATGTTCGAGGATCAGGGCTTCTCAAGCTAAACAGGTTGTTGCACGAAACTTCATGAACTGTCTGATGAAACCTGAAACTCTTTTAAGAGAACATATGATGTTGATCATTAGTTATCTGAATGAGATGGAGATCGTGGGAACTGAGGTAGATGGCGAGACTAAAGTTGATGTGAACCTCGAGATCCTGCCTGACACTTTTGAGATCTTCAAACTTAATTATTTGATGAATAAGTTAAGGTACTTTCTTCTGAAACTTAATTGAAACTTTACTGCAAGCTGCTAAGACCCTGTTTTTGAAGGGAAGAAGAAGAAAGGAGAGGCAAGCTTTACTGAAAGTAAGCCTTCCACCTCTGGCGCCAAAAACAAACACAAGAGAGGTCTGAAGAAAGCTAAGAAGGTGAACTCGAAAGCTGCGAAAGGCAAGGACACTACGAAAGTGGACAAGTCAAAAGATAAGTGTCATCATTGTGTAGTCGCTGATCATTGAAAACATAACTGCCCAAATTATCTCAAGGAGTTAAAATCCAAAGGTACATTACTTGTTACCGAAGCTTGTTATGTGGGTGACTTTACTTTTTCATGGATTATAGACTTTGTAGCCACTAACCACATTTGTTGTTCACTGCAGGGGTTCAGAAAAAGTATAAGGCTTAACGAGGGCAAGTTCAGCTTCCGTTGGGAAAATGGAGCACTAGTATCTGCAGTATCAGTTGGAACTATTAAATTGTTATTTGAGAACATTTATTTGGTGTGGTGTAATGTTTATTATATCCTAGTTTTTGAGAAAAACCTTATTTCAGTAGCTAGTTTAATTGAGCAAGGATCTTCTTTAGATTTAATTGATAATGGTATTAGTATTTTTAGAAATGTATGCTTAATTACTACTGCACGCATGAAAAACAACTTATTCTATGTAAAACTAAAAGTTCTAATGATATATGACACTGAGGTAAATATTAATTTACAAAGGGATGGTAAAAGGTTGAAGTCTAACTCAATCGATCTAACCTACTTGTGGCACTTGCATCTTGGTCACATTAGCCTAGTCATGACAAAAAGACTTGCAAAAGATGATCAATTGCAAACTTTAGGTGTGGGACTGTTAGCCCTATATCTCTATGAGATAGCTTTTGATGATAACAAAATATTGACGTTGCTTATAAATTTGATCAAGTTTGCAAAGGTTATTGGAAAAATTACCACAACGCATTCCAATTGAAGATCATGAAAATATGTATTTTAAAAAAGCATGAAGATTGAAGATTATGAAGATATTTACATTCATGTAATTTTTATTACGAGCTTACTCATTTTATTTGTCTTTATTAATGTCAAATTTATTTAGGGATGTCTATCCTTAAATTAAGTCTCCATCCATAAAAAATCTAAACACCAAAACTCATATCTCTCTTGCATAATAGACAAAATACATGAGATGGAGATAATGACAAAGCACAAACAAAGTAAGTTTCAATTTTAACTAGATAAAGAGAGATGGAGCCTACCCAAATAGTTTTTGACCATATTGTGTTATCTTGGATAGGAGTATTCCTTGCAATTTAGGTCAAAGATTTTTTGTCCTCCTTATTAAGGATGGAGTGTCATTTCCTTTGTCTATATTCAAAATTTGAAATGTTCCCTCCTAAACCCTGACATTTATCTCCTCTATAAATACACATCATTTCTCTTCACAAAACACAATTCATAGTCAAGAGACTTGCTCCTAAAACTCTCTCAATACTCTCATAAATCTCTCTTAATATTTTGAGTTTTATACTTGCAAATTACTTAAGTGGGCAAGATTATTATTTTGTGCACTTAGATTGGAGATTATACACTTTTGAGAGAGTTATTGTAAGAGATCACTTAACCTTGAAACACATAACCTTGTGAGGTTTAATTAGCACCGATAAACCAATTGGATTTGTAAGGTTTGTTCTTCACCCTTAAGAAGATTGTGGGATTAAAAATCTCCAAGGGGTGCCTTGGAGCGTGGACGTAGGATAGGATTTCCCGAACCACGTAAAAATATTGTATGTCTATCTTATTCTTATTCTTCTCTTTTTATTTTGTGCAATTTATTTTCTACACTTTAATTTTCAACACTTATTTTCCACACTTCAATTTCTCGCACTTAATTTTCATACTTTAAGTTTTTGTAATTATTTTATTGGCTTGTTTTATATTTCCGCATTTATATTATCGTAAGCATTATATACTGCAACACTTTTATCTATTACTTATTTATCTTTACTCGTGGAACATTGAAGTTTATTCTTGAACATTCATTTTTCACTTGAGTACGAATTTTTTTTTTAATTTGAACACGGTCACCCAATCTACCCCCTCTTGGGTTACCATATCCATCCTACAATTGGTATCAGATCTTGGTAATCTATACATAAGACTTAATTGTCTTGGATGATTGGTTCTTTCATTGAATGTCAATCTACATCTGGACCTTTGTTTTTCAATGGTAATGATTATATTTATTGAAAAGTGAGAATTAGGATTTATACTCCATCGATTTACTATGACTTAAGGGATGTTAATGAATGGAATGATGATGATAAAAAGAAAATTTCTTTAAATGCTAAGGCAATGAATGTTTTGTTTCTGTTCTTGATAAATATAAATTTAATAGAATTTCTGCATGTTAGAAGTCACGCACGAAGGCACAAATCATCTTAAAGAATCTAAAATTTACGTGCTTCTTCATAGTTATGAATTATTCAAAATGAAGCATGATGAATCCGTACGTGATATGTTCACTCGTTTCACCGATATTATTAATGGCTTGAAATATTTTGGTAAGACTTATTATAATGTTGAAATGGTAATGGTGTCTACCAAAGAATTGGGACCCAAGGTGACCGCCATCTAAGAAGCCAAAGATCTCAACACACTTTCTCTTGAAGAACTTATTGGCTCATTGATGGCGTATGAAAGGAGGCTAAATGAAAATGACGAAGAAGATACATCAAAGAAGAAGAGCATTGCACTAAAATCAACACTTGAACAATCTGATAGTGAGAAGGATGACTATGATGAGGAAGATGACATAGCCCTACTCACTAGACGATTCAAGAAATTCTTAAATACAAGGAAAAATGCTTCAAGAAAAAATGATAAGAAGATATCTCGTGACACACTCACGTGCTATGAGTGAAAAAGCCCAAACACATATAAGCCGATTGTCTAAATCTAAGTAATGCCCCAAAGAAGTTCAAAAGAAGAGAATTCAAGACAACTTGGGATAAGACCGATTATAGCGACTTTGATGGCGAAGAAGAAGAAGTTGTAAACATGTGGTAAGTTCTTCTAAGCTAACTTTAAATGATCAACCTAGTTATGAAGAACTTGAAATGCTTTTGAAGAGCTTTGTAGTGAATTTGAAAAACTTCGCTTAAAATATAAAATTATGAAAAATGAGTTTTCAAAACTTCAAGAGCAATCTTACATGTTTTGCATAGAGACCTTGTTCAAAGTCAAAATAAAGAAAAAGGATTTAAATTCAACCATTTTTAAATTTACAAATGGAAGAAAGAATCTTGATAAACTTCTTAGTAATTAAAGGAATGCTTCCGATAAAAGGGGATTAGGATATCAACGTTTTAAAAAAATATCACAAAAATATTTTTGTAAAACCAACACAATATCCTCATATTATTTGTCACTATTGTGGGGTTAAAGGTCACAAAAATTATTCATTCTTCCATAAAAATAAAACTATTTTCCTTGAAGAAGAAAGATAAATGGTATCTTGATAGTGGATGCTCGAGACATATGACCGGTAATGAATTAAAACTCACTCAAATTTGTCGAAAGAAATGACATGTCACATTTGGAGATGATAAAAAAGGCAAAATCATTGGTACGGGCTCCATAAGTAATGACTCTTCTCATGCTATAAATAAATTTCTACTTGTAGATGGTCTAAAATATAATTTACTTAGCATAAGTCAACTTTGTGATAAAAATTATAGAGTAATTTTTGAAAAAGATTTTTGTCTAATTATAGATAAAGCGTCAAACAAAATTTTATTTGTTGGTAAAATCTGGGTCAGGTCAAAATCAACTGAGTCTGAGACCCATTTCAACTCAATATAGAGAGCGAACAAGAAGAGAAAGACAGAGAGAAAAAGAAAGAAAGCAAGGAATTAAGCTTACTGAATGCAATAACCATGAAGCAAATAACTACAATCCGACGAAAATGATCAAGGGGTTGCCATACGAGAGAACAAAAGATATAGAGCATGGAAGTCAAGAATTAGAGAGAAAAATAAGAGAAAATCCAAAACGGAGAAGGAGAAAAATCAAAGGGCTTACCGAAATTGATACCCCACGACGATGCCAGAAACAGAGATGGACAAAATGCCTATCATTGAAAATTTGAGAAAATACAGAATTGGATATTATGTAAACATTGAAATAGAAAGATTAAGGTTGAAAGCATGATGATCGAGAGAAAGAAAAATAAAATGCCTTACCCAAATTGAGGAACAATGGTGTTGCGGCGGCGATGCAAATACATCAAAAATAGAGACGGAAGAGGAAGAATTAACTAGAAATTTGAGAAATTTTCAGAATTCAATAAATATATATAAACATTGAAATATAAAAATCTGAATTGAGAAAGAGAGAAACGATTAAAAGAATGAAGAAATAGAGAATAAATAGTTTATCTTAAAATTGACATCAAAACAAATGGAAGACAGAACAAAGAAGAAGGAGAAGAACAGAGGGGCGTCATTGGGGGAGAAAGACTGTAAAAGAGAGAAATAGCATTTACATGGAGACGGGTTCGTGTAAAACAAATGGGAGAATGAGGGATATAAAAAGAAAGTTATAGTGGACGATTAGGCTAAGGTGTAATGTGTTTAAGGTGTGAGTGGGGGAAGGGTTCGTTAGTTAGAAATGGATAATGGGGGGTTATACTAGGGTGTAATACTTATACGGTGTGAGTGATATTGTAATTACACAATTACCCTTTATAAAGTTTGGGGTCACATTCTCGCTTCTTTTAGAACTTTAGTCCTTAAAAGAAATATACCTTATTGAAATAATATTGGATACTTGACACATATCTCAACTTCTCATTCCCATGTTACTTCCTCGATCTAATAATTTCTCTAGAGAACCTTGACCAACTGCATTGTACTGTTACGAAGAGCCTGATTCATGCGCTCTAGGATTCTGACTAGTTTCTCTTCATAAGTGAGGTCATCACGAACTTGCAGAGGTTCAAAATCGATGGCATGCGTTGGATCAGGCACGTACTTGCAAAGTATCGAGACGTGAAACACATTATGAACACCTGAAAGAGCTGGTGGTAAAGTGAGCTGGTAGGCCAAAGGACTAATACGATCCAATATCTCAAACGGATCAATAAACGTGGGACTCAGCTTCCCTTTACGTCCAAAATTCATAACACCCTTCATTGGCGCAACCTTCAGAAACATGTCATTATCCACTTCAAATTCGAGGTCCTTCCTTGTAACATATGCGTAACTCTTTTTCTTACTCTAAGCTATCTTCATTCTATCTCTGATTTTCTGAATAGCTTCATTCATAGACTAAACCAAGTTAGGTCCCATAAGCTTATGTTCACCAATTCATCCTAGTGAACTAGCGACCGACACTTTTTCCCTTTAAGTGCCTCAAACGAAGCCATACCAATTGTCGCCCGGTAATTATTATTGTAAGCGAACTCCACGAGTACCAACTGCGTGTCCCAACTATTAGAGAAATCCAAGACATAAGATCGAAGCATATTTTCTAAATCTGAATTGTTCGCTCAGATTACCCATCAGATTACAAATGGAAAGTTGTACTAAAATTATATTGAGTACACAAAGCTTTTGGTAGACTCCACCAAAAATCTGACGTGAACCGCGGATCCCGCTATAGGCACTGGAACCCTATGAAGTTGAACAATCTCTCGGATATACAACCGAGCCCAATCCTCAACTAAGAATGTAGTCTTTCCAGGTAAAAAGTGTGCAGACTTGGTAAGACAACCCACCACAACCCAAATGGAGTCATAATCTTTTACCGTCCTTAGTAGCCCTGAAACGAAATCCATAGTCACATGCTCCCACTTTCGTTCAGGAATACTTAACAGTTGCAAAGACCCTAGATGGTCATTGTCTCTGAGCCTTGAACTGTTGACACACCAAACAATTACTAACAAACTCATCGATATCACGCTTCATACCATTCCACCAATAATGTAACCTTAAATCGTGATACATCTTAAAAATGTCAGGGTGTATAGTGTATGGTGAACTATGAACCTCTGTCAGTCATTCATGCCTAATAGTTGCATCTTTCAGAACACAAATCATCCCATGAAAGCAAATAGATTAATCATTACTAACATCGAACCCTTGTCTTTTGTCTGAACCCATTTCACTACGAATCAGAAGCAACTCAGAGTCTGAGCCTTGTGCATCGATAATACACTACTGCAATGACAATTGTAGTGAGCTGAGCTAACTATGCTGTAGTGTCTTTCAACAAAACCTGAATCTCAGCACATTACTTATATGGCTGTAAGAGCTATTGAATGGGCTTATTTTTTACTTAAGGCATCAGCCACTACATTTTCCTTTTCTGGGTGATAAATGATTTCATAGTCATAATCCTTCACCAGTTCCAAACAACGGTATTACCTCATATTAAACTCTTTTTGAGTAAAAAAGTACTTGAGACTCTTATGATCCATGTAAATCTAGCACTTACAGCCATATAAGTAATGGCTCCAAATCTTGAGGGCAAATACAATGAAAGCCAACTTCAAATCATGCATAGGATAGTTCTACTCATAAGGCTTGAGCTAACGAGAAACATAAGCTATAACTTTCCTTTGTTGCATTAAAACACAACCCGAACCTCCCTTAGATGCATCACTATAAATTTCATGGTCACTCTTACCATCTGGAGTGGTCAACACTTGAGCTGACACCAAGTTCGGCTTAAGGCTCTAAAAACATTTCTCACAAGCATTGGACATGACAAGATATCCACTAGTGTTTTAGAGGTATCCAAAACACAAGCTAGGTAACCCAAATTACCATGGTTAAGAAGGTGCCTTGCCGCCTAACAGAAATCTTGGGACCCGATTAACTTAAAACTAGTTCTGTATGAGGTTGGAAGTGAATGATGACAATCACTGTTGGCATGATTAGTTGCTCACAAATTCACCGCCTAAGATCATACCAAAATTGTGCATCCCTAAAACTGTAATTCTGGCATCCATACTTGGTTTGTGATCGACATTGAACAAGGTTGTCATTTGAACATTCGTCGAGGTCTGCTTCACACTTACTTCAGCTTACCAAGAAGGAGAGAAGTTGAAATAGATGTTTGTATATGTCTCATCATCTTCTTGGCATGTCAAAAAGAAGACTTCCCACTTTGCTTTATTGTCAACTAAGTTGCTACTCTGATCTTGTTCATTCAGAAATCACTCATTGTGGTAATATCATTCCTTTTACACTTGATACAATTATATCACTCCTAATAGGACTACTCAAGGTGGCACTTTGTTGCACGTGGCGCATGCTGGATGAGAACTTGTAGCTCGTCTCTTCGCACCATGCCATCTCGGATAAACGTTCTGATGTTTCTTCTTTGATCAGGCCATCATGATAGCTTGATAACGACACTCTTGAACATGTTATGTGCTGCTTGAACAACCACTAGGGACGCATGACAATGACTTCATTCTCAGGACGAACATCATTTCCAAACTATTGAGCCTTCAAAGTCTCATCATCAACATGACGAGTTCTATAACAAGATAGTGCTTCAAATTCTCGCTCATACTCTTCGAGAGTCATTGATGGAACTACCATATTTCATTGCTAAGTTCCTATTATAACGAAGCCATCATTGCTAAATGTATTCAATGACAAACAATCATAATCATTATTTTCGCATCTTGAGGAAATTATCGTGCTACTACAGAGTTACTCAAAACTTATTGTATGTGTCTAAATATTATCACATGGATCGTACATAAATATAACATAAACATATCATCGTAAACATAACATAAACATACTTATTTGATAATTGATACACTTATCCTATATGTACCTGAGCTTTAAGGTGAGGGAGGAGCAAAGTGAGTGACATGCCATACTTTTTGTTATGAAATCTCTACAGAGTCTATAACATTTGCTTTGATACCAAACTGTAATGCCTGATTTTCGAGGGTTAAACATACATGTAATTTACTTATTCAAAAATCCACAATTCAATTGAAACCTAATTGGAGAAAATTCACAAATTAAAAATCTTAATTTTAACATTAAATAACGGGAGCATAAAATTATTTTAAGAGAATATCCTCCTAATAAACTGAAATAAATGATTCATTAATCTGTAATAAAATCGATTACAAAAATCCATAAAACATGAAAGTCAAACATATTATCGAAGACTAAAACATGAAATTTGATAAATTTCTGAATAAACTGTAATTAAGCTGAAATCTGTTTCTGATATCATATAATCATAGTTAGTGAAAATCTCTTATTTTAGTTGACTATGGCAGTCCCTCACTTCTATTGCTCGCCACCACCTGTAAAATATTCATTCATCTATAGGGGTGATTATTAAAAATACTCAGTAAGTAAACTCACATACTAATAAACTTCACATGACAAAAATGTAAACATATAACTCATGCAACTTTTATTTAACATATACACTTGATTATTAAATAACATAAAGTTGTAATTAACATAATTGATTTTGTGGTTAACATATAAGTTGAAATTTGGCGGAGAAACCTGTCATAAAAACATTTTATGATATAAAATTCAAAACTGACATTGTATGACTCTTCAATGATGGTTTTTACTCGTCATTAAAGGTAAAAATCCAGTTTTTTTAAATATTCTGATGATGGAGAAAAACTGTCATTAAAAGTGAGTTCTATGATGTTTTTTCCCAAAAATTAACATAGATGACCGTGGACAAACCGCCAAATCTATATTTGACATAGCATAGATCTCCCACGAATAGGAAATTCTAATCCACATCAAAAGTAATTACTAATACAAAGCGATCAGCCGCTATATATTTATTGAATTCTGAAAATTTCTCAAATTCAGGTAACTCTTCCTCTTCCGTCTCTGTTTTTTAGGTATTTGCATCACCGCTGCAACGCCATTGTTCCTCAATTCCAATAAGGCATTTTATTTTTCTTTCTCTCATTCCTCATGCTTTCAACCTTAATCTTTCTATTTCAATTTTTATATAATATCCAATTATGTATTTTTCTTAATTTTTTAGTGATAGGCATTTTGTCCATCTCTGTTTCTGACATCGTCGTTGCACCGTCGTTGTGTATTGATTTCGGTAAGCCCTTTGATTTTTCCCCTTCTCCCTTCCACATTTTCTCTTATTTTCTCTCCGATTCTTGACTTCCATGCTCTTTATCTTTGGTTCTCTTATATGGCAGCCCATTTGATCGTTTTCTTCGGATCGTAGTTGTTTGCTTCATCGTTATTACGTTCGGTAAGCTTAATTCCTTGCTTTCTTTCTTTTTCTCTTTGCCATTCTTTCCTTGTTCACTCTCTCTATTGACTGCAACTGGGTCTTTCGACCGAGTTGAATTTGACCCGACCCAACCCAGATTTTAACTGACCCAAACCTATTCAGTTAAACCAGACTGAACTGGTTTATTCTGATCGTCCTGAGCCAATCCACCCAAACCAACCCGAATGATTCAACCTAATCAGACTGATTCATCCCAATAGAATCAAACAAAACTGATTTCATACTAACCAGCCCAAGTTGAACCAGCTTGAACCGTTTTGATCAGATTTCACTCGTTTTATTCCCACTTGTTTCTGACCTCACTCCCCCTCCTAGTTAATTAAACTATTATAGTTATTATATGAATATGTTGTGATCTGAGATCCTTGAATTTTAGGTCATTAGTTGTTGAATTTAATTCGTAGCGAATATACGTAAGTGAATTTACATAGTAATTCGGTTCATATGTTATAAGTGTAAGCATATATAACGTAATTTTTTTAATTATTTCTTTATGTTGCTCAATCTTATGATCTAAGTGTTCTATTTATTTTTTCATATCATGATGAAATTATTTACCACGTTATGTATGATTATATTTTGAGTTATGCACATATCGTTTATGTTCATGAACAAGTTATATATTTACTATGTATATGTGATCATGTGAATTATGAATCTGAACTCATGTACAGTGATAAGTAAAGAAGAGGTAGACTTAGTCATGTCCCTTGGTTATCAAGTAACTAGATTGTTCACGTCATGTTATCAGGCATACGGTTGGGTGTCACCATGTTCTGTTAGCGTCCTTAAGGTTCAAATAACTTTAAGTGACATCAAGTTTCAGGACACCCAATCCCTCATGTTCATGTTACAACTTCAAGTTCAAGTTCAAGTGTGAAACAATTCTGATTAGGTTGTTAATCGAGAGATATGCCTAGTCGAATCAAGCAAGTACAAGTATCAATAAGAATAAGTAAATCAGAGTACGGCATATCCGACTATCCGGCAACACGCTTGGACAAGTAAGGCGATGAACCGTACCTCTATCTCTAGGCGCTATGATGTAAAAATAGCCTATTTTTTGCGTTGTATGACTGGAAAAACTACATACTAGGATCTATTTATTTTAAACCGGTCATAGAAAGACAAAAATGTATTCCATAACAGTTTTTAAATTTTGACTGTCATAAAAATATGGCAGTTTTGTTAACGTTTAACTATTAGGCGATCAACACAGAATATACACTATGAAACACTATAACTATTAGACTATAAATTCAAAGCTTAAATACAATATAAGAGTATAGTAGATCGATTTATATTGACTTGCAAGTTCAACTTGCAACTAAACCTAATTTAGTCCAACTTTTATAAGATGCTCTACACTTCCTTCTGCATAACATATCGAATTTAACTAGAAAGCAATTTATTTCCAGATGGTTTGTGAAATTCAAAATGCATAGCATCCTATAGACACAAAGAGTAAATAATAGGCAGAGAGAATTGTATGGTTCTTTTTTGGTTTCTATGATCAAAATATTTTGTTTCAAAGCCGTATCAAACCCCCACTCAAAGGATCAATATATTGTTGGTTCGAACGCTTACAAATCAATTACACAAGACTAAAAAGACATCAAAGCTAAATTTTAGAGAAGAAAGATATCAAAGCTACATTTTAGAGAAGAAAGATATCAAAGCTAAATTTATTTTTATCAAGAGCACAAAACAAAATATTCATAGCCTTAGCATTTAAAGAAAAAAAATGTATCATCATCATTCCATTCACTACTTGATCTAGTAATATTTTTACCATCCACAGTTTTGAATGGAATGTAAGCACCATTTTCAACAATATCTCATAAGTCATAGTCAATTAATTGAATATAAATCTCCATTCTCGCTTTCCAATAAGTATAATCATTACCATTAAAAAATGAAGCTCTAGTAGTAGATTGACCTTCAATGAAAGAACCACTCATAGAAACCATAACTCAATATGATAAATTCTTATGTATAGAGTACCAAGCTCTGATATCAATCATAGGATCGATATGGCAACCCAAGAGGGGGTGAATTGGGTGATCGTGTTCAAATAAAAAAAATTTCTCACTCAAGTGAAAAATAAATGTTCAAGAATGAACTCCAATATTTTATGAGTTTACTCTTGAAAAGATAAATAAATAATAGATAAAAGCGTTAAAATAAATAATGCTTGCGATAATATAAATACGACAATATAAAGCAAGCAAATAAAATAAATATGAAAACTTAAAATACGAAAATTAAATTGTGAAAATTAAGTGCGAGAATTTGAAGTGCGAAAAATAAGTGCACAAAATAAATAGCACAAAATTAAAAGAGAAGAAGGAGAAGAAGATAGGCACATGATATTTTTATGTAGTTCGAGAAATCATATCCTTACGTCCACGCTCCAAGGCCTCCCTTGGAGATTTTTAATCCCAAAATCTTCTTAAGGGTGAAGACCAAACCTTACAAACTCAATTGGTTTATGAGTGTCAACTAAACCTTACAAAGCTATGTGTTTCGAAATTAAGTGACATCTTACAATAACTCTTTCAAAAGAGTAGAATCTCCAATCTAAGATCACAAAAAAAAAATCTTGCTCACTCATGAAATTTGCAAGTATAGAGCTCAAAATATTAAGAGAGATTTAGGAGAGTATTGAGAGAGTTTTAAGAGCAAGTATCTTGGTTATGAATTATATTTTGTGAAGAGAAATAGAGTGTATTTATAGAGGAGATGGAGGTTAGGGTTTAGGAGGGAAATTTTCAAATTTTGAATATAGAAAAAAGAAATGACACTCCATCCTTAATAAGGACACAAAATCTGACCTAAAAGGCAAGAAATACTCCTACCCAAAATAACATAATATGATAAATAAAAACTATTTGGGTAAGATGTATCTCTCTTTATCTTCTTGAAATTGAAACTTACTTTATTTGTGCTTTGTCATTATCTCCATCTCATGTATTTTTTGTGCAAGAGATATATGATTTTTTGTGTTTAGACTTTTTATGGATGGAGACTTAATTTAAAGATAGACATCCCTAAATAAATTGAGCTTTAATAAAGGTAAATAAAATGATTAAGCTCCTACTAAAAATTAAATGAAAATAAATATTTTCATGATCTTCAATTGGAATATCTTGTGATAAGTTTTTCAATATCCTCTGTAAATTTGTTAAATTTATTAGCAACGTCAATGTTTTGTTATCATCAAAAGTTATCTCATAGAGATATAGAGCTAACAATGAAGAGGAGGTTTGTCAGACGAAAGCACACGGCTTGCGAACATGCCAATCCAAAGAGAAGTTAATCAAGACCATTGAATTAATCAGACAGTCAAGATTTACTTAGTTGTTAATATTGATAAATTCGATTTTAGGAGAATATTCTGGTAATCCCATTTTTTGGTGGGATTTGATTAAGAGAAGTATTATGCAATATGCAGATATTATGGATGTCCAGACCATGATAGGCTGCAAGAAATTTCTAGACAAATAATGTTGACAATATTCAAGAGCCTTCTCTCCAATGAATTTGAGTGATCTCAATCTAGCTGCACCAGTCAAGAGAGAGCATCTTAACCCCAAACTCAAGAACTTACCAAGCCATAGTATAGATCTTTGTGCTTTGGAAACGTCCATTAACTTCTGAAAATCAGGAGGCTGCCCTGTAAGGAGATCCTACAAATGGATGATTATACCTCACGTTAAAATCATGTTGAATGAATATCATCATAATAGTGTCCAAGAGCAAAGGTATTGGTTATGTCAAAGCAGCTTCAAAACTATATATAATGAAAAACCAGTATTTGAGTACTGGTGTCAGAAATATAGAACTGTGATGAATATATTTTACCCTTTAACAAGATGAAAGTTAGTTCGCATGTCGGAGAACCTCGATGGAACGCCTCTATTCTATTACGACTTGCCTCTACTTCTCTAAGATAACAACGATTGTGCTTCAATCTGAAATTACAAGAGCTGATCTTCATTTTCTCTAAAACTCTTGCATTCTTCAGAATGTACTTCAAAAGCAATTCGCCTTCCTCTGAGCCTCCAAACCCATTGAAATGAAACTCCTTAAGGTGAGATAACAGACATTTAGGAACGTGTGTAGGGCCCCACGCCTTCCAATCGCTTAAAGAGAAATTTGTTTCATCCTGAACAATGCTGATCACTTCAAGTTTAGGAGAATCTTCAATCATTCTTGTAACGACATCAAAGATACAAGATTCAAATTTTAGTTCCAAGTGAGTCAAATTTGAAAATATAGGAGGATTGAATTCAACCACACCGAAGCACTGCACGTGATACACATAAGTGAAGATAAAATCAGTTACACGAAATAATTCTAGAAACTAAAAACCAATAAGAAACATTAAAACCCCACAGGGGATAGAGAGAGAAATTACATAGGTAAATGCCCTGCATAATCTCAAAGTTGCAACATTATGCAAAGCTGTAATGATATCAGCTCTGATAGGAAAAAACATTTGTTCCAGCCATGTATACTCGATGTGTCTGACATCAATAACTGCTTCCTTAAGTCGTGGAAGATTTTTTATGCGAATTACCTTGGATCGAAGGTCTATCAAATGGAGCCGTTCAAGAACTGGTGCATTTATCTCCAACACAGTAGGGATAGATATACCAAAATTAAATACTCGATCCTCTATGAATCTTTGTACTTCAAAATCTTCAAGAACTGGGCAGGATGAGAGAAGCCTTGTAACAGAATTATCGTTGTTATATAAAACTCCTTTTAAATGCAAAGTCTTGAGGTTGGGAAGCTGTGCAGATTCAGGAACGTCCACGTAAAGTCCGCGGCTCAATTTCAGAACTATCAAGGTTTTACAGGTTAATAAGGGAGTGGGCAAATTTGAAAAGAGATCATGATAGAGTCGCGTTCGTTCCATGGGTCTGGGTTCATAACTGGCGATGCAAATGTCTATCTCTTTAATATTGTGCAGGATCGCGGCTTGTACCCAAAAGTTTAAATGTGACTGTTTTGCTAATCTTTTGAATTTCAGACAAAATTTTTCAAAGGTGGGGACGAGTCTTTTTGCAACCAGAGAACAAAAGACATCAAAGCTAAATTTTAGAGAAGAAAGATATTGTGGGTCTTGTACAGATAAATCACTAGAGGAATTATCACCTTCATCTGGAGAATCTCCATGTGAGAATTCCTCTCTTTCATCCTCTTCCAGAGAATTGCCACTTGAGAATTCTTCCCCTTCCTCCTCTTCCAGAGAATTGCCAGTTGAGAATTCTTCCCCTTCCTCCTCTTCCGGAGAATTGGCACTTGAGAATTCTTCCCCTTCATCCTCTTCCAGAGACTCGCTTTTAGAGAATTCTTCACCTTCATCTTCTTCTTGAGAATCGCCATTTAAAGACTCATCCTCGTCCGATCCTTCTAAAGAATCTGTATTTGAGAATTCCTCGTCATGAGCATTGGATACAAATGCTTCATCCGATAGAAATGGAGTATAATTATCCAAGGATTTCTTATCTTCCACTTGTTTAGGAGAATCTTTACCGGAGGATTCCTCATTTGAGGATTCATTGGGAGAAGAAAATTGATCTTCCAGTGAGGTAGAGAATTCTTCACTTTCCACTTCTTCTAAAGAAACATTATGCAATGGGTTTTCACCTTCTACTTCTTCCTCATAGCCAAGATCAATTACAGGGACTGAAATCCAGACCGATCTCCATCTACTTGACAAAACACTGGTCCTAACCGTCTGTTTGGTAGGAAGGAAAGACAAGATATGCTGAAGGATATCTTCCGGAAGATCACTGATTCTATCAATGCCAACTTGTTCCGGATCATGGCTTTGTGAGACTATGATTCTCGATGATGGCCACGATGACTCCGCCATCTGAGGTGGGTGAAAGGTCGGGCACGTAATGGTAAATTCAACTCCACTTGAGAACACAGAACCTTGAGAGAGAGAGAGAGAGAGAGAGAGAGAGGACCGAGTAAATGCAGACAGAATCGATCAAAGAATAGAGTGGCAGGAATCTCGATTCTTGAGGGTCTATGAAGGGTCTTTGAACTTTCTTGAAATGGAGAAATATGAGGTACAATGTTATCTTGGGTTTTTATAGCTGGTGACCAAGAGTCAAACCAGCTTTTTTACAGCTATAATTTACGGTTAAAAACTTTTAAAGTAACAAAGTCACTACTGATTGATCAATAAATTTCTTTTTTTAATATTTTATGGTTAAAAGTAATTCCACTATAATTACACGAACCTTTCCCCCTTTTTCATACTCCTCAAAAGATAGCCTATGCATGTCTGTGTTCCCTTTTCTTTTGATTCATTTTTTCATGTAAGTTGGAGAATAGTATACCTAATTTTTTCATACACATATATATCATCAATTTTATATTTTACAAAAAAATGTTATCAATGGTAAATTAATATTAGTTAATTTTCTATTTTCTTTTTTTAATTTTCTTTTTTTTAATGGCACATCTTGAGTCTTAACAAAGTTGTTCACCTTTTGATTCTTTAAATTTTATTTATGGATATGATAATATTCTATGTATTTCTTTCATAATAATTAGAAAATTTAATTAACTTAAAAAAATATATTTTTTTGTTCATCCGTCAAATAAAAATTAAAAAATAATCAAATTAAAAATTCGTAACATAAAGTGCTGTATGATTTTCTAAAATAATTAGTTTAATTGGATAAATTTTGATGAGTAAGACTTATGAAAATCATAATAATTATAATTATGATATTCTAATTTTAGTTACAAATAAATGTATACTTTTCAAAGTTTTTATTTTTATGATAAATTATATGTGAGAAATAATCAAAATATCAAGACATCCATATCACGCGCACCATACGTGAAATTTAACTTATATATAAATATATGTTCCTTAGTTTTATTAATAGAGATGAAAATGAAGTTAGCTCATAAATGCATTTTCAATAAAAAAAAATGGAAAAATAATGTATTACATTTATTCTTGATTTATCTCAGGAAATTGATTGGATTACAAGTCTACAAATACATACCAAATTGTGAACTAAATGATTATTGAATACAAGCCATTGTAAATTGCTCACTTTCATGCTTATTTTCTCTGCTCTCGATACTTTTTAGTTTAAGAAAAAAGTTATTTATATTTTGGTGCTTTCATTGAGAGCCGAGAGAAAATGCTCGAGAAACCCACCCAAAAACACTAAACATGCCTAGAACTAGATCCAACACAGCCTATAATGAAGACAATGAAGTTAGAAACAGTAATAACCAAACAGATCAAACGACCCCACCACGTAGATACTCCAGACAATTCTGACTAGGATGCGAGAGATGGAAGAACGGAACACAGAAACACAGCGCGATGCGTGGAGAGCTATGCAAGAACAAATCCATGCTCTTCAACAAGAGATGACTCGGACACATGGTGAGGTCAAAATAGCAAATAACGAAGAACAGGGCATCCGTTTGGAGAAGAACAGGTGATAGGCAAGACAAGAAAATCATGAGAACAACATGAACGTGCAACGAGAAGAAGGGGAAATCTAGTCTCAGAACCGAGAAAAGGATATTGCAGAGGAAATCCGCTAGTCCAGAATTATCACCAAAGAACTGTGGAAGAATTACTGGAATAAATGATGCTGGAGATGAGGAATCTGTGGAGTATTGGAAAAAGCGCCTTGAATCTCTCACTCGTACCCCGTTGAGCCCAGATATTCTTCCGGCTCTTGTACCATTGTGGCTTCGAAGTTCAAGTGTTACGAAGGGAAGACAGATCCAGTCGATCATCTCCGTTGTTTTAGGCAGGTAATGGCACTATATCAGCATGAGGATGAGTTGATGTGCAGAATGTTCTCAACCAATCTGGATGGAATGACCTTAAAATGGTATCATTCTCTCCCTATCCATTTGATTACTAACTTTGATGTTATGACTTATGTCTTTCTGGAACAATACTCTACATATCAAGCAATAATTGAAGACACGGAGTACCTTCTCACCATCACGGTCAAGGAAGGAGAATCCTTATGGGAGTACACCCACAGATTCAAAGATGAAATGGCGAAAGTCAAAAGCTGTGATGATCGGATGACCAGACTAGCTTTTAGAAAATGGTTAAGACTTGTCCAAAACAAAACCTTCATCTATGGCAGAGTCTTTCCAACGGATTAGACTTATATCACACTGGAATAAGAAAAGAAGAGTTTTTTGAAAGAAAACAAATGAAAAAGGAAGAATCATAGAAGTGAGAAGGGAATTCCAGATCAGAAAAGAATAGAACTGGCAGAACAGACAAAACTGATGAAAGGAGTGGAAAACAGGAAAGGACACAGTACCAAAGGCAAGACTCGAGTAGAGTACATCCAATGGATAAGGTCTACACACCATTGACCCTCCCAGTAAATCAGATCCTTGAACAGATTAAAGATAAGCCATTGTTAAAAAGGCTAGTACCATTTACAAAAGAACTCAATTATAAAGACAATGATAATTATTGTTCTTTCCACAGAAGTAACAGACATTACACCAGAGATTGCTTCCAACTCAAAGATTATATTAAAGAACTTATAAAAGAGGGATATGTGCGCTGAATTGTGAAAAGAGAAGAGCAGAAACAGGAAGCAGAGAAAGAAGATCGTGGCAAGGAAAAAAATGACAATGGGAAACAACCACTTCGCATTGTCAGCACTATCATTCATCTGACAATGGGAATCTCCTATTCATATTTGATGATCTAGATCTTGAACACGAAGGACACCATAATGACTCGCTTTCATTTCGATACAGGTTGGATAATTTCCTCTCTGAGAAGAGTTTTGATAGATGATGGAATCATGGTTAACATATTGTACCAGACCACATTAAAAAAATTATGAATGGGAGATCAGAAGATGCAGGGGACCTTGCAACCGTTGATAGGTTTTAATGAAGTTATCAGTTACTTGGATGGGATCATTACTCTCCCTGTAAGAGAGAACCTTTTAATCATATGACTGAGTTTGTGATTCTGGATACTTCATCCCCTTACAAATCCATTTTAGGAAGAACGTGGCTGCATAAGATGAAGGTTGTACTGTCAACCTTCTACCAAGTGTGAAAGTACCCCTTTAAAAGGAGACCATGCTTCAGCCCGCATATATTCTGTGACTGCATTGGAGTCTGCAAAGAAAAAATGTACAGAAAAAGCATAACTTAAACTGCTAAAGGAAGGAACTCAATAGCAATCAAAAGACAACGGGTCAAACAAAGTTAGTATGCTTAAAAGAAGGAACACATGAAATGACAAACATCAACGCCTACCTCGAGCAAGTAGAGAAAGACATGCTGATTGACTTTTTATGAAGGAACAAAGATGTTTTTGCCACTACTGCACAGGAAATGCCAGGAATTTCAGAAGAGATTATATGCCACAAGCTGAACACATATCCAGCAGTAAAACCAGTAAAATAGAATAAGAGGAGTTTCACGCTAGGACAAAATAAAGCAATAAAGGAAGAAGTAGATACGCTACTAAACGCAAGATTCATTAGAGAAGTTGACTATCCGGAGTGGCTGACCATGTGGTAATAGTACAAAAAAAGAAAGGTAAATGGAGAATCTCTGTGGATTTCATCGACTTAAATAAAACTTGTCCAAAAGATGACTATTCATTGCCTAGGATTGATCAAGTGGTAGATGTCACATTTGAACATGAGATCTTCAGCTTTATGGATGCCTACTCTGGATATAACTAGGTGAAACTGTTCCAACATAACCAAGAAAAAACTTCTTTTGTTACTAAATATGATATCTATTGTTTTAAGACAATGCCTTTTAGGTTGAAAAATGCAGGAGTTACATACCAGAGATTGGTGAACAAAGTATTCCAGAGTCAGATTGGAAGAAATATGGAGGTGTACGTGGACGACATGTTGGTAAAAAGCAAAAAAATGAGAAAATCATATCCAAGATCTCGAGGAGACTTTCTCAGTCCTAAGAAAGAACTCGATGAAGCTAAATCCGGAGAAGTGTACTTTCGGCATTGCTGCAGGGAAATTCCTTGGCCACTTAATAACTCGACAAGGGATAGAGGTTAACCCAGACCAGGTGAAGGCTATAATGGAGATGAAGTCCCCAAGGAATGAAAAAGAAATTCAAGGACTAATTGGAAGACTCGCAACACTCAATAGACTTATTTTCAGGTCAACAGATGAATGCAAGCCATTCTTTGATAAACTGAGGAAGAACTCTATAGACAAATAGGATGAAGAGTGTGAAGATGCCTTCAACAGAATCAATGAGTACTTAATAACACCCCAACTACTCTCAAAACCAATGTTTGGTTAGCAACTCTATTATATATTGCAGTTTTAGAAACAGTTGTAAGTGATGTGCTCATTAGAGAAGAAGAGAAGAAGCATAAGCTCATATACTTCATCAGTAAAAGCTTGGTGGCAGCAGAAACAAAATATAAAAAGATGGAAAAATTAGTATCGACGATCGTAACTGCTGCAAGGAAGCTGAGACCTTATTTTCAGGGACACAGTATTAAGGTATTGGCGGACACACCTGTTAAAAGTCTACTACACTCCCTAGAGGTATGTGGAAAATGGGCAATTGAACTAAGCTAGTACGAGATCAATTATGAGCCCGGAACTTGAATCAAAGGGCAAGTGTTTGTAGATTTCATCGCAGATTTCGTTGCAGAAATAATTAATCCAGAACAGCCTAAATAAATTGAGAACGGATCTTGGAAACTATATGTTGATGGTGCTTCCAACAATAAGGGAGCAGGGGCTAGAGTAGTAGTGCAAACCCCATTCGGAGAAATGTCAGAGCATTCTATCTCATTTGGATTTAATGCATTGAATAATGAGACCAAGTATGAAGTGCTAATAGCTGGAGTATCTTTGTTACGAGAATATGAGGTAACTGACGTGAAAATATTATATGATTCCATGTTAATTTTCAAACAGGTCACGGGAGAATATGTAGCTAAAGATGAGAGAATGATAAGTTATTTACATCGGGCAAAAGAATTGTTGAACTTGTTTCAAAGCTATGAGATTCAACAAATCATTGGGCACTTGAGCCGACACCAAGTTCAACGTAAGGCTCTGAAAATGTTTCTCACAAGCATTGGACCTGACACGATATCCACTAGTGTTTTAGAGGTATCCAAAACACAAGCTAGGTAACCCAAATTACCATGGTTAAGAATGTGCCGTGCCGAATAACAGAAATCTTGGGATCTGATTAACTTAAAACTAGTTCCGTATGGGGTTGGAAGTAAATGATGACAATCATTGTTGGCATGATTAGTTGCTAACAAACTCACTTCCTAAGATCATACCTAAATTGTACATCCTTAAGACTGTAAGTCTGGCATCCATGCTTGATTTGTGATCAGCATTGAACAAGGCTGTCACTTGAACATTTGTCGAGGTCTGCTTCACACTTACTTCAGCTTATCAACAAGGAGAGAAGATGCACTAAATGTTTGTATATGTCTCCTCATCTTCTTGGCATGTCAAAAAGAAGACTTCCCACTTTGAGTTGTTGTGAACTAAGTTGCTACTCTGATCTTGTTCATTCAGATGACACTCCTTGTGGTAATGCCATTCCTTCTACACTTAATACAATTATATGACTCCTAATAACACTACTCAAGGTGGTGCTTTGCTACACGTGGCGCATGCTGGATGAGAACTTGTAGCTTGTCTATTCGCACCATTCCATCTTGGATAAATGTTCTGATGTTTCTTCTTTTCATGTGATGATTGATCAGGCCGTCATGATAGCTTGATAATGACACTCTTTTCTACATGTTATGTGCTACTTGAACAACCACCATGGACATTGCATGACAATGACTTCATTCTCACGACGGACATCATTTCCAAACTATTGAGCCTTCAAAGTCTCATCATCAACATGACGAGTGGTATAACGAGATAGTGCTTTAAATTCTCGCTCATACTCTTCGAGAGTCATCGATGCAACTACCATCTTTCATTGCTAAGTTTCTATTATAACGGAGCCATCATTGCTAAATGTATTCAATGACAATTACCATAATCATTATTTTCGCATCTTGAGGAAATTATCGTGCTACTATAGAGAAGCTCAAAACTTATTCTATGTGTCTAAATATTATCACATGCATCGTACATAAATATAACATAAACATAACATAAACATGCTTATTTGATAATTGAGACAATTATCCTATACGCACCTAAGCTTTAAGGTGAGCGACATGCCATACTTTTTGTTATGAAATCTCTACACAAGCTATAACATTTGCTTTGATACCAAACTGTAACACCCTGATTTTTTAGGGTTAAATGTGCATGTAATTTCACTTATTCAAAAATCTACAATTCAATTGAATCCTAATTAGAGAAAATTCACAAGTTAAAAATCATAATTTTACCCTAATTTTAACATTAAATAACGGAAGCATAAAATTATTTTAAGAGAATATCCACCTAATAAATTGAAATAAATGATTCATTAATCTGTAATAAAATCGATTACGAAAATTCATAAAACATGAAAGTCAACATATTATCAGAGACTAAAACATGAAAATTCATAAATTTCTGAATCAACTGTAATTAAGCTGAAATTTGTTTCTGATATCATATAATCATAGTTAGTGAAAATCTCCTACTTTCGCTGACTATGGCAGTCCCTCACTTCTGTTGCTCGCCATCACCTGCAATATATTCATCTATGGGAGGTGAGTATTAAAAATACTCAATAAGTACACTCACTTACTAATAAGCTTCACATGATAAAAATATAAACATATAACTCATGCAACTTTTATTTAACATATGCACTTGATTATTAAATAACATAAAAATGTAATTAACATAACTGATTTCATGGTTAACATATAAGTTGAACTTGTACTTTTTCTTGTTAATACTTGTACTTGCTCGATTCGACTAGGCATATCCCTCGATTAACAACCTAATCAGAATTGTTTCACAAACTTGAACTTGAAGTTGTAACATGAACATGACGGATTAAGTGTCCTGAAACTTGATGTCACTTAAAGTTCTGTGAACCTTAAGGACGCTAACATGAACATGGTGACACCCAACCATATACATGATAACATGACATGAACAATTTGGTTACTTGATAACCAAGGGACATGACTAAGTCGAGCTCTTGTTTACTTATTACTTTACTTGAGTTCAAATTCATAATTCACATGATCGCATATACATGAGTAAACATATAACTATGTTCATATCTATTATGTGCATATCTCAAAATATAACCATACATAACATGGTAAATAATTTTATCGTGATATGAAAAAATAAATAAAACAGATCATAAGATTGAGCAACATAAAAAAATAATAAAAAAATTATGTTATATATGCTTAACTTATAACATATGAACCGAATTACTACGTATATCCACTTATTTGGATTCACTGCGAATTAAATTCAGCAACTAATGACCTAAAATTCAAGGATCCCATCACAACATATTCATATAATAACTATAATTATTTAATTAACTATGAGGCGGAGAGAGGTCGGAAACGAGTGGGAACAAAACGAGTGAAATTTGATCAAAACGGTTCATGCCACCTCAACTTGGTATGGTTAGTATGAAATCAGTTTTGTTCGGTTCTATTGGGATGAATCAGTCTGGTTAGGTTGAATCGGTTCAGGTTGGTTTGGTTGGACCGGCTCAGGATGATCTGATTGAACCAGTTCGATTTGGTTTAACTGAATCAGTTTGGGTCAGTTAAAATCTGGGTTGGGTCAGGTCAAAATCAACTGGATCGTAAGACCCAACTGCAGTCAATACAGAGAGCGAACAAGGAAAGAAAGACAAAGAGAAAATCAAGGAAATCAAGGAACTAAGCTTACCGAACGTAATAACGACGGAGCAAACAACTACGATCCGACGAAAACAATCAGAGGGCTGCCATATAAGAGAACCAAAGATACAGATCATGGAAGTCAAGAATCGGAGAGAAAAATAAGAGAAAATGTGAAAGGGAGAAGGAGAAAAATCAAAGGGCTTACCGAATCGATACACAACGACAGTGCAATGACGATGTCAAAAACAGAGATGGACAAAGTGCCTATCACTGAAAAATTGAGAAAAATACATAATTGGATATTATATAAAAATTGAAATAGATAGATTAAGGTTGAGGAACAATGGCGTTGCAGCGGCGATGCAAATACCTAAAAAACAAAGACGGAAGAGGAAGAGTTAATTGAAAATTTGAGAAATTTTCAGAATTGAATAAATATATATAGTGGTTGATCGCTTTGTATTAGTAATTACTTTTCGTGTGGATAAGGATTTCCTAATCGTGGGAGATCTATGCTATGTGAAATATAGATTTGGCGGTTTGTCCACAGTCATCTACGGGAATTTTTGGAAAAAATCATAGAACTCACTTTTAATGACTTCTTTTCTCCGTCATCAAAATATTTACAAAAAAGCTGACTTTTTTACCTTTAATGACGGATAATACGTCAATTTTGAATTTTATATCATAAAACCTCTAAAACGCACTGTCATAAAAATGTTTTATGACAGGTTTCTCCGTCATAAAGATAAAAATAGCCTATTTTTTGCGTTGTATGACTGGAAAAACTACATACTAGGATCTATTTATTTTAAACCGGTCATAGAAAGACAAAAATGTATTCCATAACAGTTTTTAATTTTTGACTGTCATAAAAATATGGCAGTTTTGTTAACGTTTAATTATTAGGCGATCAACACAGAATATACACTATGAAACACTATAACTATTAGACTATAAATTCAAAGCTTAAATACAATATAAGAGTATAGTAGATCGATTTATATTGACTTGCAAGTTCAACTTGCAACTAAACCTAATTTAGTCCAGCTTTTATAAGATGCTCTACACTTCCTTCTGCATAACATATCAAATTTAACTAGAAAGCAATTTATTTCCAGATGGTTTTGAAATTCAAAATGCATAGCATCCTATAGACACAAAGAGTAAATAATAGGCAGAAAGAATTGTATGGTTCTTTTTTGGTTTCTATGTTCAAAATATTTTGTTTCAAAGCCGTATCAAGTCCCTACTCAAAGGATCAATAGATTGTTGGTTCGAACGCTTACAAATCAATTACACAAGACTAAAAACGAAGCAGGAGTTAATCATATTATGCTTCATTACATATATGAAAAGAGCTTGACTTGCCACAAGTGAAATTAAGGTCTTTATGAACTTTTGAGCTTAATTCACATAATATGAGACATCTGAACATAATTGTACTTACAAGAAATCAAGTTGCTCAAGGTGAATCACATAAACGATCTATTTTTAAGCATCAACAAATCCTATCTCCTTGCTTTTATAATAAGATCGTAACTGAATTTCACCTTTTTAGTGAGAAAATTAAGAGTGTATCAGGTCATTGGTTTCATGTGATCTATAATTAATTTTCAGTAGAAACTCCATGGAAAGTAACCAACCTCTTCTTTGAAGTTCAGGTCATCGGTCTTATCTGATTCATAAAACTAAGATGCAGCACATCCATTCCAATGACAATCTATGAAAGCATATAGAGTTCCAATCCCTAAACCTTGTTAGTTATCGAATACGAGCTGAAATTAAAAAGGAAAATACTAACTTGACCAGTGTAATTAACTACCTAAATATATAGAGCAAATCCACCTTCATCATCAGATTCACCACACTGGTTGCATCTTGTCCATACTTTTTCTTGATCACAATGTAATGTTATTAATGAATTCAGATGAGTAATTTGAACTTTGAAGGCAAGAATAAAATGAAACTCATCATTATGAAGAGCTTAAACAGATGAACAAGAACTATATCATGCCATGTATTCACGTAATTCTATTATACTTATGATATGTGTCATTTTCAGAGACCTGACTAAAAAAACATCTAAAGATCAAGTAGTCATTAAAAGGTACTTAAACCATTCAAATTATCATTTCTGATAAGGTTTGACTACTGAAAAATGTGAGCACTTATTTGAATGGTTTAAGTTGTTATAAAAAAATTACTCGCGTTCTTCATGTTATCTTTTTTACTTGTTTTGACTATGTAAGAGAAACAAATGAAAGAAAAATGGAGGAGGAAAAGAAGAAGCTTGAAATGAAAAACAAACGGAAGATGAATCTTCACTTAAAATGAACAGGAGAAAGAAATGGAAGATAACATTTAGGTCATGTTTACTAAATGATGAAACGCAATGAAAAAGATGAAAATGGTAAATGTTAACGTAAAAGAAGGAAAGAATATAAATGACGGAAATGAAAACAATATTTCTCTTTGATGTGTTTACTAACTGTTTGTAACCGAAAATAGAATTGAACTGTAATTCCCTTTGATCTATTTATTAACCACTGTAATCACAATCAAACTATACGATTATCAGTTTAACCCTAGCTTAACGTTTTTACACTCTAGCTATTGCTTGTATTATATATTTCTACGAATCTATTTGCACTATTAAGAACTTTTTTATCTTTTAATTTATAAATAATTTAATTTACTTATCTAAAATAAAATTTATAATTTAATTTTTTTGTATTATGAAAAAAAATTATTTATAGTTTGAATAAATAATAGTTATAAACGTTGTATCATGAGTAGCAACTCAAAACTTCTGGGAGGCCCTCACCGATAAATTATATTATATAAATACATCACTTAAATTTCTTTTTTTTTTCTTATTTAAGATGTATATATAGAAGTCTTGTATAAGTTTTATTAAGAATATAATTAATACATTTGCGATTTTCTACGCGGTATTTATTAATATGAGATAATATCAGAAAATTTTACACAAGAACTTTAATCATAAGGTCATAAGAATAACTGATTCATTTACACTTTTTCAAATAAATATATATTTTGAAAAGGAATTTTTAATATGATGAGTATATTTATTCTTGACCTTTAAAGTGAAAGTATTACGTTATGTATAAAATTAAGTAAAAACATTAAAGCTGGTAAAAAAAAGTTTTACGTGCAAGGGAACAAAATTAGCTACAAAATACCACAAATACTAGAATGACTAAATACCATTAATTAATTAAAGAAATTAGCTACAAATTTGTTGAATACTATTTCTATGGTACCAATACCATGAAATAAATACTATTAATTAAAGAGATTAGCTACAAGATTGTAGATCAAGATTGGGAAAAGTCATTTTGCAGCTGTTTTACGCTGAAACCGCTGCAAGGTATGTGGAAGTTTAACTTGTTCATTAATTTTCTGATTCTTTATCGACAACAATCCTTTTTCATCTATTTGTTGTTTCAAAAAGAGCCTCTTTGCTTTTGCAACCAACTCCCGCTTCTTTTTCATCATCTTGGTTGGCCTATTCCTTCCCTTTGTTTTCTTCTTCATCATCGAAATAGCTTTGACAGCATCAATGGCCGCGGCTACCATTTCGGCTTCTCTTTCCTCCTTTGCTTTTCTCTCCTTCAATGGTGGCTTAAGGGTACCAAGTTTTGAAGGGTCAAGCATAATTGTCTCTGGAGGAAGCTTATCGAGAAGGGTTCGAACCTCCTTTTCTCTTCTCTGTTTTGATGTTTCAAACGGGTTAGCCACCCCAGAATCAAAATTGGGTTCACCGGATCCTGGAATAAGAAGACTAGAAAAACCCATGGAGTGCCCAATGCACATAACATCTTCATATGGTCTAAACAACACCTTCCCAATCTGGTAACCTTTTACCATGGAATGACTCATAAATCGCTCATAACCTTTCACCACGGAATGACTCATAAATCCACTAGACTTCTTATTGCCAGACAATTCCTTTTCACCGAGAACCTGTACGTAAGAGCCTGTTCCACAAGCAAGCAAACCTTTTTGACTGAAATCCAAGGTGTTGGCGTGCCCACGTAATGCCTGGAGCTCCTTATCATATTTCCTCAAGTCCCAAAGCTTGATGTTCCTTTCTGTTCCAGATGTGGCCATGAGATGGCCATTTGGATGAAATGCCAGTGCTGAAATAGAGCTTTGATGACAAAGCCTCTTATAAAGAGGTGCAGAGCTCGTGGGTTTCCACATGGCTACTGTACCGCCTGAATGACCCGTAGCAACAACTCCATTATAGGGATTTACTTGCATGACATTAGTAACGTCTGAAGAGGAACAAATTCGGAAACCTATGACAATTGAACCTGTTGTCACATCCTGATAGCGAAGCCGCCCGAATTTATTCACGGATGCCAAAAGGAAGTGGTTTTTTAGAAACTGAAGTCTCAGTACTTCTTCATGTTCCTGAAAGATATAACCACCAACTATAGCTCTCAGTTATGCAGTGATGAATGCCATCTCTTAGCAAGTATTTTGTGAATGAAAAAGTGAAAACGAAAAGCTAAATCAATATGTAGAATCTCTCTCTGTATAAGTCTTTTCTTTATTTGACAAAACTGTAACTTCAAACGGCAGTAAATGTGCCATCAAATGAATGCACAAGTGCCATGGTAAAACTTCTTATAAACTTAGGAGACTATACTCGCCCCTACATTACACTCACTATAAGGAAAACAGTGATTCGTTTACACATCAATGCCATTAAAAGCTACAGTCGATCAATATTCAGTTTTTCTTTTTGTCAACTGAACATTCAGACATTGAAATGACTGATAATTGCGTTTTACAACATCAATCAGGCTGATAATAAGTTTGACCATAGCTCCCAGTAAGCCTGGAAGAATAAAGACAGAGTACTCAAAGGAAGATGCAAACATCGGAAAAGATAGAATCCACCTTTAGGCAATGACTCTCTGGCCCATCCCGACTATAGATATAAGGATACCTGTCAAATTAAGACCGGTGAGCTTCTCATTTTAATAAAGAATTAATAAGATAAGCAATACAATATTTCCATCAGCATAACTTAACAGCAAAAAATTAGGCATAACTTCTACGTATGGAAGTTGGAAGGTAAGACTTGGAATAAGACAGAAGCTGGAATATTTACCAAGCAAACACATTAAAACTAATAGTTAACAACATGAATTCATCTCATCATGTCAAAAACATCCTTTTACTAGGAACATATGGGAGAGATTTTACAAAACTGTAAGCTTCAGTAAATTAATCTAAAATATGCTAATGACTTGACATCAAAGGATTGTGCACGACAACAATCTCTCTCATTGGGACAAAGACATATTTTGACTTTTAAATGTAAAAGAAGAAGCCATGCCAAATAAGAAAGTCAATGATAATGCTACTTCCTAATTTAGGATGCCATTTAAGTTAGAAATAATATCATAGCAACTAGAGCAAATGATCAATAAAGCACAATGAAAAGGAACTAAAATTAAAAACAATGGATCCCATATTGGTGGGAAACCAGATTGAAAGGCTTTTAGCAGCCTCTGATTATTTAGCAGATTCTAACGGATAGAATGCAAGGAAAAATCCAAAGCTGATTCCAAATGAGACTTACATAATACATACATATATAACATGTTTTTTCGATATGAGAATGATGATTAAGGTGTGACAAATGAATAGTATAGAAAATAACAAACTTGTGCTCCTAGACCTTATGTTTAAAGACTTCCACTAGAGTCCATACAGAAGCAATACAAAAGAGTTACTGTAAATGATCCAAAGAATGAAAACGAAGACCATACTTTTCCTGCGCTGCCGCAAAAAACAACTCATTATGCAAGAACACGACGTCACGCACTGTCTCTCTGACCTGAAGCAATCAACACTGACTAAATGTCAAGCTCGAATTCAGACCACATAGACCTTATTTATACATACACATATAACAACATTTATTAAAGTCAATACTTGTTTGTTAAAAAATACAAGAACTTGAAAGGCTAAAAAGTTCAATCAAGCAGTTGTCAACTAAGTTGCGCCTCTGACATAAATACTAACAATGTTCTATTTATAACCCCAACTCTTCCCGAATAAGATAGTTTGACATTAGTGATTTCCATAACTAAAAGTGACACTGAAGAGAGTGCTCCACTTCACTAGCAAAAAAATTGAAAAAAAATCCCTGGTTAACTCATGAAAAGTTTTAATTCATCACAAACTGGCCATAAAACTGAAGGATCATGGCATACCTGAAACTCTTTAATTAAGTTAACATTTTGCATGTCTAGGATGGCCAGGTGGCCCTTGCGTCCAGCTAACGTCATATACTGCCCACTTGCAGTAAAATCCATAGTGTACGGACCAAGCGCTGCAGATATGCAAAAAAATATTAATACTACAAAATTACGTTGTTCCTAAACAAAAACTCTTGAATATGGCAGAATCAATCATTGAATAACAAAAGGACATGAGTGGTTCTTAACCTTAAGGACTGATTCCTAAGATTCTTATTTTTGACGACAGTGTGATGATTTTCTTCTACTTATTACGCCAGGGGAAGAAAAGCTAAACAAATTTCTGTTTTACAACTTTTATCTTGTGCCTGACAATCCATACAGAGCAAAAGTGCAAGGGACGACATTTTGAATAGTTCGGAAATTGAATAGGGTATAAGAGTCTAAGACATATACTTCAACACAGAGAAAAAGCAAAACAACAAACTAGCTAGATAATCATTTGCAAGCAATAAGACAATATGCTCAACCTGGTAAAATAATATCATATAGATTCCTTCTACTTAGGATGCCTACTTCAGAAGCAATTGATTCTTGTTTAATCCTCCATGTCTTCTCAATGCCTTCAACCTCCAAATAGCCTCCCTCACTCGGCATGAGAAACTAATTACAAAGTTATAAATAACATAGCATATAAGATATTTTCGACAGATAAATACAATGAAATTAGAACATTGTCAATAAGATGAATATAGAAACGTAAAATGTGGAACACAACATCTTTCACTAGTAAACATATCCATCTTCCCTTATGATGGTAAAACGCAGGCAGGGTCTATAAATTAAGCTCTATTAGCTTATGAAGAAAAAAACATTATTAGGCTAAGAAATTACCTTCTCAACCTTGGCAGCAACTTTTGCAGATTTTCCATATAGTTTTTCTCTAACAGCAAGTTGACCCCTAAGTTTTTTATCTTGCAAAACCTGAAGTTAATATTTATCAGATTATATAAATATATATATATATAAGGAGAATAAAATCCACAGCAAAAGACCATACCTCCAGATTAGCACCTTCTCCCCGCAGATACTTCTGTACTTTCAAATCTATCTCATTGGATATCCCCTGCGTATTAGGAAAAAAGGCTCTATTTACAAACTACAAACCGAACAAAATGAATTGAAGCTCATATCGAATCATACTTTAGGTACTTCGCCTATAATTGGGTCCGAATTTCCAAATCCATTAATACAGAAGAAAATACAATGACACATTATGAATCTATGATATGTACAACATATTGAATTTCACAAGAACCTGATCAGTAGGAGGCATTAACATATCAGCAATGCCATCTTGCTTCTCACCCATTTTGCTTAGTTACAGACTACAGTCCGCCTCAACTGCATAAATCCAGAAAATGAATGTTACCCGTAATTGAGGAAGCGAAAATCGATGAAGACTAGACATTTTCGTCGAAATTATAGAATCATTAATCAGCCCCGGAACTGATGGGGGGAACACAGTTTTTTACTGTGTTCCACCGGGTGTCGACAAGTTGGCGATATCTCGACGTCACTCACCCCTGGTATTGAACCTTATACTTGGCCGATCACGGCGAAAGTTCGACGGTATTTCCACTTGCAAGGGTTGCGGCACTATAAAAATTGAAGAAAGGCGCCGTTTTTCGACAGATTACCTCTACGGAAAAGGATGGAAGAACAGCAGAGAGAGAGAACCTAAATAGTCTATAACCCGTAAATTTATTTTCTCATACAAATTTTCGGAGTTATTAGGAAACAAAATAAATATATTTGAGACTTTGTTTTACCACAATTACATGGTATATTGTACGAGCATCATATGATTCAAATCTACAACTTTTAAATAATAGGTGTGTGAGTTTAATTAATTAAGTTAACCTATCTTCTCAATATATTTAATTCTAAATGACAAAATCTACAATAGAATCTATTAATTGCAATAAAATATAAAATCACAACTAATTTTCCTTAATTTTATCTATATAACATATATCAAAATTGGATAAATACTTTTTGACAATTATATCCCTATGATTTCGTACTAATCCTTAATTGTCGTCCTTAATGAGATGTGGTGTGATTTTATTTGGTTATTTATTTATTTCTTTCTAAAACTTACCGCATTAAATTTATTAATTAAAATATATAAAGAGACAAAATAATTAATTTTGATAAATCAATCTAACAATTATACGTTTACATAAAACAGATAAAAAAATACACTTGGCTTTAGTGCCTCTAAAAACACAATAGACGTGAATGTTTGTTTCATATTTATTATAAGACATTCATAATATTTATCCACGTTCATGCATTTTTTTTATTAATTATGTCAATATAAAAATGAATAAATATATACATATATATACACACACATAAAATTGTGTATGATTTATTGGAGTATAAATTTTCATGGAACAATCATTGTATAAGTTTCTTGATTTATTGGTTCCTAAATATTAATTATATATAATTAAATTAATATGATATTGTGCATATTCAATAATTTTAATTTATAAATTTAAATCTTGTTTTTAAAGTATTATTTTACACGTGGTTACGTCTAGTTTGTTAAAATATCTGTAATTAAATTAATAAAAAATTTGTTAATNATATATATATATATATATATATATATATATGTGTGTGTGTGTGTGTGCGCGCGCGCGCGCAAACACATACACACATTGGTATGAACATTTCTAATAATACCTAGTAATCTCATATAATCTATTGATATAATCACTTCATGTAATTTTATCCTTCAATTATTAGTTCGTAAATTAGAGATGGTCAAAATTATCATTTTACCATTATAATTACCTCTTGGTCCTTAAGTACCATTAATTCACTAGTGAACGGCCAATTTATAATTGTATTATAAATTTAAGCTCAATAACCATTCAATTACAAAATTAACATTTAAAAGAATCAATATATGATCCATACGAAAGCTTGGATTTCAAATCATTGTAAGATCATGTTTCCAGCCATCTATATAACTGTATCTCCAACATAAAAGTCATTAGTAAGTTTTACAAACAAACCTTAACAAGTGAATCAAAAGATCTAGTAGACATGGATAAGAGTTCATGACTACTCAGGATTCAAACTAATTTACACATGATCATCAGCTTTGATGTGTATTAAATCTTTATGATAAACGATAAATTAATAAAGATATTAATCCACATCAGTCATGTTCTATATAATCTAATTATATAAATTACCTCCACTAAGATATCTATCCACATCAGTAATCCGGATCTTATTTAGATCACATGCATTCAAAATATTTAGTGAACCATACTAGTAAACCATTCATCTAAGATTCTATACTTTAATATGTTACAGACTATTTTATTCATTATCTATGATCTTAATCCTCTCGTACTTATACAAGATCATAGTCTCATTAATGAATATAGAATTTTTAAATATTTTTATATAAATTATTCAACAATAATTTAAAAGAACAATTATAAAAAAAAATGTAATTTCATTAATTTCATAATAAATTGTCTAAACACATGCTTTGAGGGTGCTATGTCCAACACAAATACATAGAGCGGAAGTATCACCTCATCAGAAAGATAGTTTGGAGAGGAGATGTTGAAGTAACACATATATCAATGGTTAACAACTTGATAAATCCATTCACTAAGACTTTAAGTAGTAAATTCTATGATGGTCATCAAGAGAACATGGAGATGCAAGATTGTACACGCTTACTTTAGTCTAAGTGGGAGTTTGTTAGAATTATGTCTACAAAGAAGAGTGTAATAACTATTTATGAGTAAATAGTTATTTCTGAGACATTTATATATTACTGAATTTTATGAATAAATGAAAATTTTCTTTAATTAAAGTGTGTTTGTAATTTACTTAAGTCCATGAACTATTATCAATGAAAAAAGAGTAAAGACCAAGCGGTCTTCCACACAAACTTTTTTGAGATAGCTTAGAATATTATAATGCAATATTAGGATCAACTGGATAATCGAATCTAATTATAACTGTTAGGTTGAACCAAAGGATGCCGGTCTCAGAGCATGAGAGTGAAGACTCTAACGGTTGACCTAGACATGTTGTGCAACATGTTGAATAGACCAATAACTAATTAGTTTAGAGCATAGCCATTTATCTAACTCTAAATCTAATTGTTACACCTTAAAGGGTATTTTCATAACTATTTTAATCTTGAGGTGAATACGGAACTTGACATAGTTACTCACAATCTTTGATTTGTCAAAAAAGAGTAAGTTTGGATTTTCGGACATGGCCTTAGTGTCACGACCACGATTCATCTATATTGGAGTTGCGTGATTCACAGATATGAAATTCGTGGCAAGATTGCAAAAGCAACAATATCACCTTATGCTTTATTGATGGGTGTGTGAAAAATAAATAGGGTCCTGTACTCGATGACATAAATCATTGATTTAGGCATGGTGAACTGTAAGAGACACTTCACGAATATGTGTTTCTTATTAACAGTTAATAACGGAGTTAAAGAAATAATAATTAGAAGGATAAAATGATATTTTTACATCTCACTCTTGTTACTGATATTCACGGAGGGTAATATCATAAAATATTTTGTGGAGCGTGAAATATAACTGTTTATTATCACCAACAGAGAATTTAGCGCGCATCAATCGAGAGTTTATTCAACGTTAGACCTATAGTGAAGTCGTACGATATTGGTATTAAATAAGTCAGGAATTTATGGAGATAAATTCATCAGGTATTTGAATTCTATAACTTTATACATGTGAGTTTATTCGGTCTCAAGAGTAGCTCATAAGGATAGGAATTTTGGATCAAGACACACTTCTCGAGCCCATATGTGATGGGTGTCATCACTATTTTTGTTAAGACCAAAATTAATGTAATTATTTTATTATTTTCTAATTATTGGATAATTAGTAAATAAAAAATAATTGATTAATTGATTGTGATTAATTTATTTCATCAATTTAGACTGATGAATTTAGACACAATTTTGGCTTTAGAGAAAATGTGAAAATCACATATGCAGGTCAAGGAGAGAGGAGAATTTTGGGTATTGACATATAGGGGTATTTTGGTAAATTTTTTAATTAATAAATAGGAGATTGCATTAGGGTTGCATCCCTAAGTGTTAGTCAGTATAGAGAAAAGGTTTCTCTTTGCTCTCCCTATTGCTTGTCGCCGAAATTCACAAAGAGAGGGGAAGAGAAAAAATTCATTTTTCTCACAGTTGTTTTGAGAGTCACACTCAATTTTTGCACAAATCCTTGAGAGATATACTTATAACTCTAACGAGTGATTATTGGTACAAGGACCAATTAAAATTTCTCCATTAACAGAAAATATATAAATCATTTATGTCTCTTCTTGGTACATTTATATGATTATGCATATTCAATGGATTGATTTTATATTTAATTCAATTAAATGTTTTATGAAATTTTTTGATATTCCGCCCATGAATTTGTCATGCTTCAATTAATTTTTTACAAAATTTAAAACTAGATCCAACAGAGAAAACTCTGGGGAGACTAATCTTCTCTTTAGCTGAAAATTTAGTGGGAAGAAAGATTGAATTTTTCTTTCAAGTGCCAACACACTGATGATTGGTTCACGATAGGAGGAACAATAAGAAAAATCATGAGATATAAATTCACAATGATTCATGCGTGCAGTGGTTCATCCTTAGATCGAGGATCAAATCATGACATAAATGTAGGACCGTTATGGCAGCACTTTAATAAATGAAAATATTAAAACGAAGGAATTTGAACTAAAAAGATAAATTTTTTGGACAAAAATGAACAACAATTAAATTGATCAATCAATAATATAATGAACAATATAATAATGATGCGAAATATAATGTACGGATTGAAATTGAAGCTCCAATAAATAGATGTAATCTTCTCTCAACCACTACCCTCCTAAATTGGATAGTGATAAATCTTATTCTTTGCGTTCATAAATATATTTTTGGGGTGATTTGAAACAACAAAAAATAAACACAAAAAATAAATCTTACATATAATCCAAGGACAAAAATAAAATCTGAGAAACCTATGAGAGAAATACCTAAACTTTGATAAACTCTTACTTGAGAATGATAAAAAATACTAAAATGTTGAGTTGGAAAGTGGGAAGGGTTTTTTGCCTCTTGAAAACCAAATCCCTAAAAATCAATCACAAATCACAAATCATATCTAAAACAAAATACAGATCTACAACCAAATCGAGCAACAAAACTACATCTACAAAAATGAGCAACAAAACTTCATCTATAAAACTTAATTGTTGGTTGAACTCACCAAGACCAGATCGAAGAAGACGGAGATAGAAAGAGATGGGGAGCAACAGAGAGAGGCCGAGTGAGCGAGAGAGAGATGGCGATGACGTTGACAGAGAGGTCGAAAGAGAGAGAGAGAGGTTGAGAGAGAGAGAGTGAGGGAGAGAGAGAGAGAGTGAGAGAGAGAGAGAGAGAGAGAGATGGAGTTGAGGGAGAGGCTCAAGAAGGAATTTGGTTTAGATTAAGGTTATAACATGACATTTTGGTAAATAAAGAGTGTAAAAAATAATTAATTTAAAAAAATAAAAAGATTTTGACATATTTAAGAATTATCTGTCATTATAGATAAGTAAATGATAACATGTTATTTAAAACCTGTCATAATAGTAAAAAGTTAAAAAAAATGCCATTTTTTCAAAACCAATATCATGCTGCCATTAAAACCCATTTTTGACGATATGCTTCGCCTTGCAAAATACTAATCAAAATGTAAAAAACATAAACACTTCAAAGAATGCAGTTTCAAACTGAATCATATATTTAGATTCGTAAGTTACTGTTGTGAAACAAAGAACAAAATGGCAGTAGAGAACAAAATCAGTTTTAAAGATACTGATATGAAAACACTAAAAGAAATAAGAAGAAGAGGAAGAAGATTCAAAGTTTTTTAAGTCCGTTATATCGGACCGTAATAGTCTCCACAACAGCCAAGACTGTTACATAACCGATATTACTTAGCATGATCGCCCATTTTTTATACAATTGGTATTGCTTTAACTATTTAAATAATCAATATTAGCTATGGTGTAAAAAATTAGTTGTGGTGCTAAGCGCACGGTTGACTTATGATATGGGGTTTTACAGATGGCTACCTAGACAGTTTCGAATGGCTACAAACTTGTCTTATATATTTGTGGTGGTTTCCTTCTGTAAAAGACGGATATAGAAACTCCCTCCTTCATTCATTTTCAAACATAGAATCATCCATTTAATTAAATTTCATCACACATTGCATCCGGGTTTGTACAAATTACGATACATATATAAATTCGTTAGTTGCTATATATTGCAGTGTCATGTCCGTATGAATGAAAAATCTGTCATATTCTAAAAATGATTACTCAACATCTTGAGCCTATATAAATGAGTAAATTCATCTTAATTAAGGAGATAATTAATTACCATGCTTGCTTCGGACTCTCTTTGTATTGTATTTAGGTGGCTACATAATTCTCTCAGTTTTTCTGGTTATTGCATTGCAACTTCCTACAACAACCTCATGCATCATTGTTTGTGAAAAAAATTTAGAAAAATACTATTACATATATTCAAAGCATTTTATGTAGCTGAAAATATAAGAAATTATTGATCAAGTTAATGTAAGTGTTCATTATCTCACCTTGATCAAATTAGCATATGGGAAACAAGAACAACTACTAATATACTTTAAATTTGGCTCTTGGTTTGTACATTTAACTCGCATTTTGCGTATGGCCTTGACAAGATATCGAAAAGATAAAATATAAATTTGACTCTTGATTTTTACATTTAACTCGCATTTTACGTATGGCCTTGACAAGATATCGAAAAGATGAAATATATTCAAGTCTACATCATAATACCTATAAAATTTTATTTTGAATGTTCTCCACTAGTTTTTACTTTAATTTATAATGTGTGTATGGACAGCTAGCTGGCACGTCCTTGCGGTTAATATATTTATTAAAAACACAAATCATATATAACTAGCTCATAAGGTCACTTCTTAAAAAAACACATGAGGTCACCAAAAGGACATTCATTCGCAAGGTTAATATTACTAAAAAATATGATAGAGTGAATACAAGTCAATTAATAAGGATTCAAATTAGTTGGCTATGGGTGTCTTAGCGGCAGCCGTAGCCTGAGCCGGTGAAGACGGTGGCATGAAGAATCTGCTGCTATTCATTTGTTGTTTGCTGCTCTCAAAATCAAACTAGTAGTACTCCCCGATGCACTTCCACTTGTTAACGTTTGACCACTTTTTCTGCTCTTCCCTAATTGCCCCCGTGGTATATAATCCTTGTCATCACTAATCAAGATATATAAGATATATAAGAAAGAGAAACATCTTAGAGAATTTGGTAATTTTCTATTTTTTGGGTTCCCCGTGTACGATGTAGTAATTTCCTTTCTGAACCAAAAATGTACTGAAACTTCTAGATTTGGAAAGTTAGACTGTATTTGCGAAACCACTTTTCAAATGGACTATTTATGTTAGGAATCTTTGTTTCCTTAATTTAAATAGTTTTTTTTGTCAAAACCGAAACCCATTAAAAACCAATATATGCGTATATAGAACATTAGAATATATATATATATAATAAAACATAAACATAAATTCAAAGAATTGAGTTGAGACTTACGGAATGTAGTTAATCTTAATTCTTCCGGCGGTAAGATTGGCAATCAAGTGAAAAGCATGTCGGGAAAGATTGATGGTTGCATTACATTTAGGACAATGATCAACAACCAAAACATAAGCACTTGCGTCTTTGCAAGGATATGGTGCCGGATTGGTAGAACCGCTGCAAGATACTTTGTAAGTCACCCCACATATCGACCTATTTCTCCATAGGACTCTACCTGCTGCTGCCACCATCACTCCCCAATCCTTATTCCCATAGCATGCAGATGCTGTTTCAAATCTCAATTTTTATCTCACAATTCTTCACATTAAGTTTGTTCTAATCTTCACCTTATAAGTAGATTCAGTTAATTATAAAGAGTGATACAATACTTAACACCTATCTCCCAAGAACAACACCTATCTCCCAAGAACGATGTAACTTATTTTCTTAACATAATCATGATGTATACAACGTTAAAGAAACCTAAATTTATTTGTAATTAATGTAATATAATACTTACGAGTATAAGGAGGATTATAGAAGCTGGCAGTGCCTGGAACTCCAAACGAAAAGGGAAGAAATAAAAATGATATTCCTATAATGGTGGAAACAACCCTAATAGAATTTCTCATAGTTTTACTCTCAGAACAAGAGTAATAGTTTTTTGAGTTTCCTTTTGTTTTTATAGGAACACATATTATAGTTTCAGGTCTTTTTATGGACGTGATCGGAGCTACAGTGTTACAGTGTTACCTTGTCTAGTGAACTGTTTTCCATGGACTTCTGTATAAAAAGTAGCTTGTATGTTTGTTCAAGTATCTTTTTGTACCCCTTTGACCACACTAAAGTCTATTTAGGAAAATACCTTCATAATGATTTCATTATTTTTGGAGAAATAGTTTATTTAACTTTTCTTTTCATTATCTTTTTCTATAGTAGACACAATCATTAATGATGTGTTGTGTTTTTAATTAGTTTTTTTGGCAAGAAAACTATTGAAAATTCATTTTTAGAATGTTATATTATCATGCTTTTCAAATTATTTATATTCTAAATTTACCTTATAAGTGATTTTTGACAAATTTCATGTTAATATGGATAAGAATTTGAGAAAATAATATATCTAGTATTGAAATAACCATCTATTAAGTCTATCACGGCTCCTAAGCTAAAACTAATGATAAAAGAAACATCTTCTTTCCTTAATTATTTTTATTACCTTCCTTGCATATAAGATTGAATCCATTAGATTTCTAAAAAGGATTACCAGCATCCCCATCTTATATCACAGACAGTTCTTGTTTTATTACTAGTGATGCCCTTATTTCTTAGATTGCCTCAATGCAGGTGTAACTTTGGCCAGATTATACCAATAGTCGAGTAGCTTCATTAAAAGGCAACCCTTTCAATTCATGATAAAAAAAAAAAAACAAAGCCCCTTTAATGGTTTAACTTTGTCATATTTGTTATATGCACAATTGAAAGAATTGTTATGAATGGAGACATGGTCAACGAGAGATGATACGACCTTCACCCATCTTCCACTTCTAGTGATCCATAAATCTCCAATGAAACGAGACAATTACAGGTGAACTCAGTTAGTTTAGCCTAGCAAAAGATGTGCTAGGGGAGAGCATGAACCAATGTCTAAGGCCAAGCTCATCTGCCATTCATCTCCAGTTCCTAGACACACTTTTATTGCTTGCCTAGCTATGAAGAACAAACTAGCCACTAAGGCCAAGCTACACTTGTAAGGTACCTGTGTTACGTGGCAGCTATGTGGCAGACTCTTAACCAATTAGTAGTAAGGGGTAGATTCAATTGTTAGCTATTGATTGATAAAGATGAGGGGACAAGATGAAATTGTTATAAAAGATAAATGTTCCAGAATATCCTCGCGCTGTAACCTCCTCAACTTCCCCGAATAAAGTGTAATGGACGGAGAATGTCCAGGGAATTAAATGATGGCTCTCATGTATAAGTAGTAGAAACATTACCTCAAAAACACCTAAAAGATTGATGGCAAAATACATTTTGTCTCGAGTTTCATTCTTTCTTATTCCACTTTTCTATATACTTTACTACTGTAAATTTCCATTAAGTTTGTTCGTTTCATTAAGAATTGTGTTAAAAGCTTGAGAATACAAAGCAAGATGCCGAGGACCAGATCCAACATAGGACTTAATGAAAAAAATGAGATAGGCAACGCCGACCAACCCACTCAGCAGACGGAAGTTCAACGATTGATTCAAACCATATTAACTGAGATGTAAAACATGGAAAATCGTAACAATGAAGCCCTCCATAATGCTTGCGAACTGCCCAAGATCATATTGCAATGCAACGGCGAGCAGTGGTTAGTCAACGGACTAACAGTGAGGAACTGGAAAATAGATGTGAACGATTGTGTTGAGCGGGAGTCTCAGAATACTTGACGGACTAACCTGGATGCAAGCAACAACGTACAGCGAGATGGTACTAAGATCCAACATAAATTCAAGAGGAAAGAAGTGAATGGGGAAAATCATCCACTAGAGCCTATGATAGAAAAGGCAATCATGGAAATTCTAGAACTAAAAATGACGGAGATGCGAAAACTAGGGAGTACGAGAAAAGCTAACCTAGAATTGCTCACGTGTTCACTTCTATGTCTAGAAATACTTCTAGCCCCAATTCCAAAGAATTTGTGGCCCCAAAATTCAAGTGTTTTGAAGAAAAAACTAATCCACTAGATCATCTCAGGCGGTTCAAGAAAATGATGGCATTGTACCAGCACAAGGATGAACTCATGTGGCAGTGTTCTCAACTAGTCTCGACGGTGGTGCATTAATGTGGTACCATTCCCTTCCGTATTTTCTTACTAATAGTTTCACCACTATATGCTCAACCTTTTTAGAACAGTGTTCTACATATCGTTTGGTCATGGAAGACTCAGAATATATTTTGACCCTATCTATCATGAAAGGAGAGTCGTTATGGGAATACACCCATCATTTTAAAGACGACATGGTGAAGGTGGAAAAGTGTGATGATCGAGTGGCAACGTTGGCTTTCAGACGGGGGTTGGATCTCAACTCCCCATTGTTTTATGATATGTCGAAAGTAAAACAGCTATCAATGCAGAAACATTCCAGTGGGCACAAACTTATATCACACTAGATGAGGAAAAGAAAAGCATGATGAAGTCGTCAAAACAGAGGTCTGAGAAGCAATGAAAGAACGATCAATGTTCTAGATCAAGCAAGAAAAGGGCAACCCTAGGAGTCGGAGTCACCTGTAAAAGGAACGGAGTTGGGTCCTAAGCCTAAATCGGATCGGCTTGGGTTCGTATGAATGGAACGGCATGGGAAAGCAACCATTGTACGCTACCACGCTACAAAAAAGATTCCGAAAGATTTGATCGCTACTATCGGCCCCCCTCCCCGATTAAATATACCAGAAAGAAACGATGGATTAAGTGAGTACAAATGAGAAAACTCAGACAAACAAGGATGGACAACGTAAAGGGTCCACCCTAGAAACAAAATATACACTCCACTCACAACACATGTCAATCAAATTCTCGAAGCAATAAAGAATAATTCATGGTCAACACCTTTGACGAATAAGCCAAGCAGCAAGGATAAAGACAACTATTGTTCGTACCACATAAGCTACATATATTACACTAGAGACTGTTACCATCTCAAAGATTACATAAAAAAAACTGGTGAAGGAAGAGTATCTTCAACAATATGTATTAAAGGAAGAATAGAAATCATCAGCGGGGAAAGAGACTTAAAACAAAGGTAAAGAGCCTCTTCGCATCGTCGACACCATCATTTCTCTGATGGAATAAGAAGGGACAACCAGAAAGAAAAGGTATTGTAGAAATACTATAAGAAGTGAGCATTGGGTGCGGGGAAGTACGTCAAAACACTACTATAGTTTGCCACTAATTTTTATGACTTGGACCTAGTGGATCACGATGGATAACACAACGATGGTCTGATGATGACCATCCAAATTGGGAATTGTCTCCCGAGAAGAGTTTTAATTGATGATGAAAGTGTCATTAATATCCTCCATCGGTCAATAATAGAGAAAATGTTAATGAGGAACCCAAAGCTACAGGGCCCGTTACAACCTTTTGTGGGATTCAACAGAGCAACAACATACTCAAGAGGAATAGTAGTACTCCCCATAAATGCCAAGTCGTTCAATCATCTGATGGAAGTCGTGCTAGTGGATACGTCATCCCCACACAATGCTATATTTGGGAGGACATCATTGCATAAGTGGAATAAAAAAAATCAGAGGAGACCAACATAGTGATGGTGAAAACGAAGAATGGAAAATAGAAGAATTTGTATGAATTTCATATATCTAAATAAAGAATGCCAAAATGATGATTACCTGTTGCCAAGGTTAAATCAGATTATTGATGCCACGTCTGGACACGAACTCCTCAGCTTCATGGATGCATACTCAGGTATAATCAGGTGAAAATGTCCCAACCTGATTAAGAAAAGTCTTCTTTCATAACTCAATAAGGCATTTTCTGCTACAAGATAATGTCGTTTGGTTTGAAGAATGCAGGTGCAACGTACCAGAGGCTAGAAATCAAAATCTTTCATGACCAGATTAGAACAATGATGGAAGTATACATAGAGGATATGTTGGTTAGGAGTAAGAATTAGTAGGATCACATAAAAGACTTAGACGAGGCCTTTTCAGTTATGAGGAAAAGTTGTATGAAGCTAAACCCCGAGAAATGCACATTCAAGGTTTTTTCTAAAAAATTCATTGGCTATCTGGTTACACAACGGTGGATCGAGGTCAATCCAGATCATGTGAAAAAACCATCATAGAAATGAAACCCCCAAGAAGTCGCAAGGAATACAAAGCCTGATGGGGAAATTAGCAACTTTAAACAGATTTCTCTCCAGATCAATAGACATATGCAGACCATTTTCGCAAAACTAAAAAATGATTCTCAAGCAACTTATATGAAGAATGTGAAGAGGCTTTCAATAAGATTAAGGAATACCGGGAGAAGAATTTCTCCTATACGTGGTCTTGAGCACCGTCCTGATGAATGAAGAAGATAAATGACAAAAACTAGTCTACTTTTTAAGTAAAGGTCATGTTGCGATAGAAACACTATATAAGAGAATGGAGAAGCTGATAATAGCAGTTGTGACGACATCAAGAAAAATAAAGCCTTATTGTAATTCAATGCTTATTGTTAAATAGGTCACGGGAGAATATATGGCAAGGCCATGGTCGTTCATGCAATGGGCCCTAGACATAGTGGGATCACTCCTGATGGAACCACCACATAAGCATTTTCTACTTGTTGTGACAAATTACTTCACAAAATTGATCAAAGCAGAAGAGTTCACTAGAGTCCACGAAGAAGAAGTGAGAGGGTTTTTGTTGAAAAATATTGTTTGCAGGTATTAAAAGTGTAGAAAAAAGGTTGGAATCAACAAAAGGAAAATGGGTAGAGAAGTTGCCAGTAGTCTATGAGCCTATAGAACGATCAGAAAGGAGCCAACGAGGGAAACTCCCTTTGCGTTTGCATATAGAGAAGAGGTTGTCATACCACTCAAAATTGGGAGTCCAATAGTAAGGTCAAGCTTGAATGAAATTTAAAACACCGAATTAATGAAAGAGAACATGGACTGATGAGTGTGTTTCACACTTATATTTTAGATAATCTTAACTTTAATTTTAATTGTTCTTTGAGTTTTATAGTTTTATTTATGTTTATTTTTATTTCTATCTTATAGGTTTGATATTCAATTGCATTTGGATTGATTTGGAAGGATTTGGAAGTCAAAAATTCAGAAAAATCACAAAAAGAACGGACCTGGGCAAGAGGGCCAGCGCTGTGGCGCTGACTTCTTATCGTCGCGACGCTGGCAGGATTAATTTTTTTTTCTTTCTGATTTTTTTTTCCAAATTTACCCTTTTAAAATATCTTAGGGTTTTAGGGGGGTCTTTGGGCATTTTCTGAACGTGGGAGGCAAATGAGAAGACTTTTGGAGAGGAGAACAAGAAGATCAAACTCGGAAATGATTCTCAAATTCAATTCCATCCTCAAAACTAGATTTCTTCTCTTTTTTCTCTATGTTTATGAACATTAGTAGGATGTTTTCTTATTTCATTATGTTCTAATTTTTTTTATCCAGGGGCTATGATGTAGCCAAACCATGATTGTTCATAAATTTTGATTTTTAATTCAATCGATATTTATTCAGTATTATTGACTGTTATAATATTTTCTTAATGCTTGTGATTGTCTGACCAGCTATTGCATGATTTTGCATTTAATTTTGAGACTTGGAAGTGATGATTGAATCTTCTCTTTGTTTTTAACACCATTAGAATTTCATAAGTTAGAGGTAATTATGAATGTAGATTAACAACTATAATTTATTGTGCTCAATGAGTTTCATTATATTGAATCTTGATAGAGATGTATGATTCATATTTTTGATTCATTATTATCGATATTTGAGAAAGATTGATAATTATATTAGAGAAATTCACTATCAATTTTCTAAATAAATGTTATATGATTGAGAATTGGAATTTAGAGCATGCTTTGTTTGGTGAAATTGAAAACCCTAGATCTTTTAACTATTCAAATTTTATCTTTGTCAAATCTTTATCATTTTAGTTTAATTAAAAATCCCAACTTTTTATCATTCTCATGTAGAAATAAGGTTTAGTTAATTTTAATTATTAATATCAATCAATCATGTGGACGATACTCTATTTTTATTAAAATTTATTACTTGACGACGATAATGTACACTTGCACCATAGAAAAATCGTAACAAGTTTTTGGCGCCGTTGTCAAGGATTGATTTTGTTTATTAATATTGGAGCTACATATCTTGAATTTTACTTTGAGTCTTATTTGTTTTATTTACGATTATTTATTTATATTGAATTTTCAGGCGTTCTCTAAGGTGTATGAGAAAATATGGAAACGAGAATTTGACTCCTCTTAATTTGAAAATTGAGCGAACTTGTCGAAGTAATAGAAAAGTAAGGAGAGATGCTTCTAAACGACCTCAAGAAACCATGGAAGACGTTCGAGAAAATCTTGAAATTGTGAACAGCCAAAACAGTAGGGTAATTTGAGATTATGCTATGCCAATGGTCAATGAGGCCGCGTCTGCTACTCAACACCATACTAATGCCAACAATTTTGAGATTAAGACGACTATCATTCACATGGTGCAAGTAAATCAATTTAGTGGCATGCATATGATGATCCAAATGTTCACATAACCGCTTTCCTCAAAATTTGTGAGAAATTCAAACACAACAATGTCTCAACCGATGCAATTAGGTTGAGATTATTCTCATTTTCACTTTGAGATAAAGCTAAGAGTTTGTTGAACTCTTTACTCGCTGGATCAATCACCACTTGGAATGGACTTTCTGAGAAAATTTTGGCTAAATTCTTTCCACCAGCTAAAATAGCCAAGATGAGGAACGAGATCACTGTTTTTGTCCAATATGATATGGAGTCTCTTTATGAAGCTTAGGAGAGGTTTAAAGAGATGTTGAGAGGATGCCCACAACATGGACTCCCTGTATGGCTACAAGTCCAAAGTTTCTACAATGGTTTGAGAAATTGAACGAGGAATCTAGTGGATATAGCAGCGGAAGGAGCTTTAATGGACAAAACACATGAGGAGGTTTATGCTTTGCTTGAAGAAATGGTTGGTAATGCCTATCAATGGCCAATTGCGCGCAACGTACCGAAAAAGATTCATGGAGTTCATGAAGTCGATGCTCTTACTGGTCAAGTAGCTACAGTGTCCAAGCAATTGAGCTATTTCACCGCTGATGGTAGTGCTATTCATGCTTCACGGGAAGTTTGTAATTTATGCAATGGACCTCATCTTAGTACTGAATGTCAAGCTGGTAATCCTTTTGCTCTTTCTCAATAAGAACATGTTAATTTTGTTGAGAACTATAATAGGCAGAATAATCCATTCTCCAACACTTACAATCAAGGTTGGAAAAATCACCCCAATTTCTCGTGGAAGAATAGTCAGAATATGATTAATCCACTAGCTGCAACTCAGCCTCAGTTTCAGTCTCAACAACCTAAAATTTCTTTGTAAGATGTTATTGCCCACCTCACAGTTAATGCTACTCAATTTATGGCAAGAACATATGTTACACTTCAGAAGCAAGAAACAAGAATTCAGAGGCAAGAAACAAGTATTCAGAGTCAAGCTACATCTATTCAAAATTTGGAGCTTCAAATGGGTCAATTGTCAAAAATACTAACTCAGAGACCACAAGGTTCTCTACCAAGCAACACCGAGAGGAATCCAAGAGAAAAAGTAAACTCTTCGCAGTGGCAAGGAGTTAGAAGAACCTCATAAAGAGACTGTTGAGAATTCTCAGCCAATTGAAGCAAAAGCTGAGATAATGGGTGATGATCTTGCCAAGAGCTCAAAAGGGAAGAAAGGAAAGCCTAAGTCAAAGCTCTTTCCTGATAATCCTCTACCATATGTTCCACCTATTCCATACCCTCAACGGTTCCAAAAGAAGAAATTGAACAAATAGTTTTCTAAGTTTCTTGATGTGTTTAGGAAACTACATATAAATATCTTTTTTGCTGATGCTGTGGAACAAATTCTGAGCTATATCAAATTCATGAATGATATTCTCTCAAACAAGAGAAAACTAGAGAAGCATGAGACAGTTGCACTTACTGAAGAGTGTAGTGCTATCCTACAAAATAAATTACCTCTGAAGTTAAAGGACCCTGGAAGTTTTACTATTCCTTCGACCATGGGGAATTCATATTTTGAAAAGGCTTGATGTGATCTTGGGGCTGGTATCAATTTGATGCCTTTCAGCTTACAAGAAACTTGGTCTTTTAGAAGCTAAGCCCACGATGGTTCTTTACAGTTAGATGATTGGTCTAAAAGATATCCATTGGGGATTATTCTTGTTAGACCATTTTTTGCTACGGAAAGAACTCTGATTGATGTGTAAAAAGGGAACTTATTCTGAGAGTGCAAGATGATTTGGTAATTTTTAATGTCTTCATAGCAATAAAACACCCAAATGATTTAAATAGTTGTTTGTGCGTGGATAGTGCAGAATTTAGAGAAGGTAAACCTAAACACCTACCACTTATTGAAAAACCATTGGTGGTAGACCTCCACCTTCGGTACACCTTTATGGGAGAAGCATCCACTTTTCCTGTCATTATCTTTGCTTTGTTAAATGGTGAACAAGAAGACAAGCTCCTGAGGGTTTTGAGAGAGAAACAAATGGTCTTAGGTTGGTCAATTTATGACACAAATGGAATTCTAAAGTTAGTGGACAACGGGTGAAGCTTAGATGATCATTATGTCTGGCTGAAGACATTAAAACAATTGCTATCGGGAGGCAATCCGATTATATTTCTATTATTATTATTATTATTATTTTAGTTTTTTTAAGTTTCTTTTGCATATTTTTTTATTGTTTTTCTTCAGGTTTTAAAAAAATAACTATGGACGAATTTGACTCATGCACCACTTTCCTCTCAGTTGGAAACAACAAGAACAATGCAGAGACTCACGAGGATGTTAGCTTATCATTATTTAGGGAAGTCCTCTCTACTTACTCCTTTTACATATTTCTTTTCATTGAGGACAATGAAAGTTTTTAGTTTGGGGGTGGTGGCTTTAATTTAAATTTTTTAGCTTTCTGTAGTAGACATCACTAACACGTATGATGAGATTAGTTTTAAATTATTGATAGTTTTGGAAAAAAACCATAGTTAACCAATTTGACGCATTCTCAATATCCTTTGATGTCCAATCAATTTTGAAATACAAGAAATCATCATTTAATTTTAAAAAAATGACAAGGGAAAATATCTTTCATATTGAGCCTTCATTTGCTCATTTAAAGGATTCTACTCAAATTACCGAAACCCATTTCATTCATAAATTCTGCTATATCCCTGGACATAGTAACAAAAATCTCAATTTCTATAGAGACATTCTCATAGAAACAGAATTCATAAAAATTAGTCCAATTAGAATTTCTGAGGAAAGAATCCTTTACCATTTTTTCTCAATCCTCAGAGTCATAACTATGTAGGATTGGAGAATCATCCTTCAAGTTCCAAAATAATTTTAAATAAAAAATAATATAATTATTTTGACTATATTGATGCATGGCACATAATTGTCTTGCATCAAAATTGTGATTTCTCTCACTTTTGATTTTTAAATTTTGATAACACTTCCAAAATTGATTTTTCAAATTGGTTCTTAAAATGGTGGTCTATTCATGGTCTTACCTTAGAAATTTTTTCAATTGATTTACAACAATATTTCATTTTATTTTAAAGGTTTACAAGCCCTCACTAATTGAGGTCTCTTCTTCCCCAAATACTTTTTTTAATAAAATACAAAATACCTTGGATTTTGAAATAGCAGTACTCGATGGAAAATGAAATCCTCACCAGAGAATATTAGATCAAATGTGTGATGAATTAGACACCCAAAAAAATATTGCGTCCATCAATTATGAATTTGCAAGTGTCCATCCGATTATGAGACTAGCCAATCCTTTCATCAAAGCTCTGTAATAAAATTAATGAACCCATTGACCTAGCTCCACCAATAAAACTACCTAGTCTAAATTCTTCCAAACCCGAATCAAAATCCGAATCCAAACCCTCTTCAAAGGGAAAATCAAATAGCACAAATCCAAAGTCCAAATTAAAGAAAAAATTACTTCAAGAAATACTTCTCCTTTTGGAGGGAAATAATGAATGACTCTGAATCACTTACATAGTCAAGTTACTAAACAAGAGGAATTCAGGAAGGCCACTCTTCAGCAATTGAAGGACTCATCCAATAATGATGATCTCAATAATAATTCAGACGAAATAAACAAAGGAATTTGTCTTTGGAAAAATACCAATGTTTGAATAAAACTAATTGATGAATCATGATAACACCTTAGCTCAATGCAACGATCATGATGATCACCAAGAAAAGACAATTATCAATAATCAAAAGCACAAGAGTCTAATACAACAATTATCAAGGACCCAAATATACAGCTATATTGATTTTCAAGACAATAATAATGACTTTCAAAGATGAAGGCATGAAGACCAAGATAGCAATTATCAAGGAATCTTTATATTTTATCTTCTTCTATAATAATTGTACTAGTTGTCAAATTATTAGACAACTATTTATGCTTTTACTATTATTAGTCAAAAGTAGGCAAAAGTAGAAATGTAAAATGTTTTTACTTTTGTAAAATAAAATAGTTCTGGTAAGTGATGGGTTCCCGATGAACTCCACTTTCCTTAGCTATAAATAGGCAACCTCTCCCATTGTGAAATATAACTCTTTTTTACAACTCTTACTATTTGAGAGCTAAAACCTGTTTTGTGAAACAAAGCTTTCTTCTTCTCCTCTTTTGTAAATCTTTTCTTCTTTCTTCAACATAAATTAGTGAGCGAGAGCACTAATTTATTGTTGTCAATAACTCTTTTTATATAATTTTTTAATCTCACACCTTAATACAGTTTTTCAGTTTAACTATTTATAGATACAGTTTTTACTGTTTATCTTCTACATCTAATACTTTGCTTTAATATAAATCGTATTCCACATCTTTTGTATCAGACCCCCTCTTTAAATTACTGTTGATTACGTAGCTTTTGGTATCAGAGCCAAACCTGTGGGGATAATGCTGTTCATTTACTGTTTCTACTTCAATTTTTACATAATTAAAGTGTTTACCACCTATTATGGCTGGTTATTGATATTATTGTTTGCTTATTTGCTTACATGAGTAATTACTTATATTTAATCTCACTCTCCACCCAAATTGCTTGTTATTCTTATAATTGATTATTTTTTTATATTATTTGGTTACTTAATCTGTGAATCTGTTTATCGGAGGCTGATGTACCAGCTTCTATTTGGTTAGCTTTAGGGACCTAGGTAATATCTCTTAGATACATAAATCCCGAGGGTATGGTGGTTGTAGAGGCGAAAGGGAGAAGAGTGAAGCCTAATAGGAGGTTGTAGAAGTCACCGCAATATTAGTAACAAAAAATACAATATGAAATTCTCAATAATAAGAATAATTTAGTTAGTTCAGCAATGAGTAGATTATTTAGGAGTAATTCTTCTAGTAGTAATATGTCAACAATAACCTCAATACCTAACATAATAAATGATGAACATATTGAATTAGTAGATGATCAAGTTGATCATAGGGTGTGGAATACACCTAAAAATTTCCAATAAAAATATTTATAAATCAACATGGTTTATTGCTTCCTTCAAGCCTCACCATCATGTAAAAATAATTGAAAAAATATATGCTCATGGGAAAGAGCATTAAACTTGCCAATTACTTTCCTTCGATGCAATAAAGCATCATATTCAAGAAGGATATAATTTCCTTCATTTTGGTTTAGTCTAGATTGGAGTTAAACCACTCACAAGAAGAGACCTAAATGCCTCTGTCTTATTAGCCTTGTCAGATGCAAGATTTACAAATTTTAATGATAGTATCTTAGGATTAATCGAATCCTCACTCTACAATGGTCCAATTCATTTGATTGTTTTCCAGATTTATCTGTTTGTTTAGCACATCCCCATATTTTAAAATCATTAACTTTTTAATATTAAAACTAGTGGTTATCAAGTCTTAGAAATTTGAATTTCTAAAACAAATATGAATTTCCAAGCCATCAATAGGAGTCCAAAGAATCAAACCCTATTGATACAATCTAGTCAAACTAATGGCAATATTTGAGTTTCCGAAATAATTAGGTGGTGTGATATTAATTTACCTTCAAATTAGATTTTAACTAATGAAAATCAACCTACTCAAATTCAAATACCAATTGAAGATGTAGATTACATCCAGCAGTACATGGATGGTACTGTAAAAATTAACTTTCAATCATCTTCTAGTCCACAAATTTGGGAGTATAGCCAATCTAGTACTCCTAGGAATTTTTTTTCTGAATCATCTATTAGTAATGATCAAAATCTTTGGATTCAACATTTAGAACAAGAATTAAAGAAATTAAAAATTAAAAATTTAAGACTTAAAGACATAGCCACAAGTTCTCAAGTTAGTCAGCCAGTTTTTGATAATAAGTCTGATCAATCTTTTAAGCATCCACTGGTCAGATTTCTAAGGAAGCCTTCATTCTGTTAATCATCAACTCTTAGTTCTAAATATAGTAACCCTGAGTCAAGAATATAAACCAGATTGGGGTCTAACCGAACACAATAATGACTCAGCCAATCTAGATAGACGTAATAGGTTCAAAGATTCATATAATATGGATCAAATAAAAATCATACTTGCTGAATGGAAGACATTCAAGCAAGAATTTAGAATTGATATATTTTTCCTTGATTATGTTGAAGATATTTACGAAAAAAATATCAAATTTATTTCAAAATATAAATGGGATAAGGAAGACTCTAGTGTAGTATCTACTAGTCATCCTCCTCTAGAAAAAAATCATGATTAATCATAAAAAAAATTTAATCACTGCTTCTCCTTTCAAAATTGTAAAGGAAGAAGAACCAAATAAAAAAGTAGTTTAACAACTCAATAACACTAACCAGAGCCTAATTATAATAGGTAAATAATTAGATAAAATTGAGACTAAGGTTGATGTTCTTAATGAACCAAAACCTAATGAAACTCTAAAAGAAAAACCCTTAATAAATCTTTCAGGATAAAACCACTTTAAAAATTGTCCCAATTAATAAAAAGATTGATAAAATTATTCAAGAATAGATCTACTTAGTTATCTTCCTCTGTCAATGTAGTTAACCAAGACAGTAGTTCAGAATCTGAAACTAAGTTTGAAAAGATTGGTAAAATATTTTAAGAATTGAAGTAATTAACCAAGACGACAATTCAGATTCAGATAACCATAGGTCAGAATCAACCTATGAATCATCTAAAATAAGTGAATTTTCAAATATTAACAATATTGAAAAAATATTTAAGAATTTAGAAATTAATAAATTAGAAAGAAAATGGCATAAGAAACCCACGCCTCCTGATATTCAAATTACTGAATCATCTTTTGTTAATCAATTTTCTATTTCTGCAGAAAAATTATATGAATGGAATATTGATGGTATTTCTGAACAGGAAGTCCTCAATATTGATTTGCATTTCACTAGAGAATCCTAACAATTGAGCACCTAGCCTTGATCGTTTGATTATCTTTTTGCTTAGAGAAGGTTTATGTGACCTAAGGAATCGAAATGATCTTACTAGAATTCTAGAACTAGTTTGATTGTTACTCGAGGTGAAATTATAGGCTACACTTTACTTAGGACATGATTTAGGTCATCTTTAGATCGTTTGAGCTTTTCAAGTCAACTTGTGCGTAAGTGTCTCCCTAGTCATTCCTGTTGAGCTTACATAGCCATTTTTTATCACCCATGACAACTTTCCAACCTCATAAAAAGTTTCTCCTTTTTAACCCTTTTTTTACTCATAGTATTTGAATGTTCTAGGAATATGCTTGGAGCTATGACAATTTGGGTGAATGGGAGAAGTTTTGATATATTAAAAAAATGTGAATAAACTTGATTTCGTAGCCTCTTGGACTTGAGTGACTAAGCTCGAAGAGGTGTCTTAACACCTAATACCCTAAGACCAACTAGTTTGGGAGCTATTAGCTGAAAACTCGTTAAGGAAAAGAAAAGTTTAAGGAAATCAAATTAAAAAAAAAAAAGAATGGTTGAGCATTGTTGAATATTTCAAGAGGTGGAATGACAAGTTTGGGGGTGTTGCAAGAAGAGTTAAGCTTGTTGATTCATAGAATGCATATTTGACTATGGGTAAAGATTGAGCCAAAATAATATCCTTTATCATACTCTAAACCCTAGCCATAAATTACAAGCCTATGAAAGTCCTAATGATCCTAAGTGATGTGATTTGCCTACATTAGTGGTGAGTGGCATGAAAAATGTGTTGTCGAGTTCAAATCTAGTTATAGATTATTAGATGCGCTTTTACAAGACTTGATTGCATAAACTCATCTAGGTTTAAGAGATTGACATCTTAAGGTGACACACACACACACACACACTCGGGACTTTTCAAGTTGTAATATAAGTTGATAATTGTGTTAAAGCTTTACATGATCATAATTCATAAGTTTTTCTTGGGTTATTGCTATTTTGGAATCTCTGAGGTAAGTTTAGTTAATCAAACACACAACGTCACTCTTTCTTTAGATTTTCATAATTAGTGTTTATTGTTTTTCTTGTTTGATTTTGTTTGTTTGTTTTGTTTTGTTTTGCTCAAGGACTAGTAAAAAGTTATGTTTGTGGGTATTTGATGAATGTGTTTCACACTCATATTTTAAATAATCTTAACTTTAATTTTAATTTTTCTTTGAGTTTTATAGTTTTATTTATGTTTATTTTTGTTTCTATCTTGTAGATTTGATATTCAATTGCATTCGGATTGATTTGGAAAGATTTGGAAGTCAAAAACTCATAAAAATCACAAAAAGAACAAACCTGGGCAGGAGGGCCAGCGTCGTGATGTTGGCATCTAACCGCCGCGATGCTGGCAATACAGAACGCCAGTGCCACGACGCTGGCTTCTCAGTGCCCCGACGCTGGCAGTACAGAACGACAGTGCCGTGGCGCTGACTTCTCAGCGGCGCGACGTTGGCGTGGGATTAATTTTTTTCTTTCTGATTCTTATTCTAAATTTACCATTTCTGAACCCTAGGGTATAAATTGAATATCTTAGAGTTTTAGAGGGGGTCTTTGGGCGTTTTTTGAATGTGAGAGGCAAAGGATAAGGTTTTTGGAAAGGAGAATAAGAAGATCAAACTTAGAAACGATTCTCAACTTCAATTCCATCCTCAAACTAGTTTTTCTTCTCTTTTTCTCTATGTTTATGAATATTAGCATAATGTTTTCTTATTTTATTATGTTCTAATTTTTTATCTAGGGGCTACGACGTAACCAAACCATGATTGTTCATGAATTTTGTTTTTTAATTCAATCGATGTTTATTCAGTATTATTGAGTGTTATAATTGATTCTTAATGCTTGTGATGTCTGGCCAACTATTGCATGATTTTGGATTTAATTTTAAGACTAAGAAGTGATTGAATCTGCTATTTGTTTATAACACCATTAGAATTTCATAAGTTAGAGATAATTATGAATATAGTGTAGCAACTATAATTTCTTATGATTAATGAGTTTTATTATATTGAATCTTGATAGAGACGTATGATTCGTATTTTTGATTCATTATTATCGTTGCTTTGGAAAGAATGATAATTATATTAGGGAAATTTGCTATCAATATTCTGAATACACGTTAATTGATTGAGAATTAGAATTTAGAGCATGTTTGGTTTGGTGAAATCTTAAACCCTAGAGCTTTTAACTATTCAAATTTTATCTTTGTCAAATCTTTATCGTTTTAGTTTAATTAGAATTTTAGTTTACTTAAAAATCCTAACTTTTCATCATTCTCAAGTAGAATTAAGGTTTAGTTAATTTAAATTATTAATATCAATCAATTATGTGGACAATACTCTATTTTTATAGAAATTTATTACTTGACAATGATAGTGTACACTTGCACTATAGAAAAATCTTAACATGGACTTTCTAGAAGAAAGAAGAGAAGTCGTCTTTATCAGAATGCCTCATTATATAATCAGAAGCAGAAATCTTACTTTTGGAGGAAAGTAAGTAAACGAGAACTTCAAGTCAGTGATTTAGTATTGAAAAAGTTATTTCAAACTGGAGAAGGCAAGTTGGGACCCAATAGGGAATGGCCTTACATAATCAGCAAAATTGGTGGCAGCGGATATTACTTTCTCACAATGAAAGAAAGTAGAGACTCGGTGAAACAGTGGAATGCCACCCACATGCAGAAACACTATGTAAGATTTACAAAATTTCATTTGAATTATCAATAAAAATTACTTCCCATGTTTCTTCTTTTTCCATCAAGGGGGTTTCCATGTAAAATTGTTGTCTATTTATTCAAACTTTTAAGACTAGCAATCACTTCGAAAATATGACCACGGTTCTACTATGGACCTATAAGTCCTTGTGAACAGAGAAATGTTCTCTAAAAGGAAAAATAGGCCCTCAGTTCTACAATGAACCTATAAGTCCTTGAGAACATGAAATTATTCTTTAAAAAGAAAAAATGGGGCCACAGTCGTACAGTGAACCAATAAGTCCTTGAATAAGGGAAACCGTTCACTAAAAGGAAAATATTTGGGGTCACGATTCTACAATGAACCTATGAGTCCTTGAGAACAAAAAACTACTCTCTAAAAGAATAAATGGGGCTAGGGTTTTATAATGAACCTATATATCCTTGAGAACAGGAAATCATTCTCTGAAAGGAAACGGTGGGTGACGTTTCTACAGCAAACCTATAGCCCACTAAAATGGATGAATATCCTAAAAAAATAAAAACTTGATCAATAATTCCAAAAAGCAGATTATAGGTGCCAAAGGGCAAACAATAAGAAACTCTACAATAGACAATAACCCTAAAAGCGGATAGAGAAAGATTGAAAAATGCTAAGTCCAAGGGAAAGAAGTGAAGACATATAAGCCTAAAGGAAAAACTACCATTTCATTCCGTCAAGGAAAACTTACATTCTCTAAAAAAAGGCACAAAAAAAAGGAAATCATTACATCAACTTCAAAAGATAATAATTGGACTGTTGGGAGTTTCAATAGAAGTGGGTTCAAGTGGAAGCTCAGAACGAAGTGGACTAGGAGCATGAGTAGGAGGCTCATCAGAAAGGAGTCGCCTAGGTGGAGTCTGAGAAATACCATCCCAGTATTCGAGGCTATAAATGGCTTGCACAGGTTCACCAAAGGCCTTTTGCAATTGAGCTTCGACCTCTATCTCTTTCTCATTAACCGCCTGAGTCTTAGCTACGTCAGTTGCTTTCAAAGCCTCGATTAGTTTGAAATTCTCCACTTTGAGGATAATTATCTCCTTAGCTTACTTTTCAGTCGTTTCCCAAACCGCATAAACCATGATACTTCTAAAGCGCGTCGTGGTGAATGATCTCCTGCAAGAGAAGTGTTAAGTATGAAGTTTTGGAATTATGCTCCCAAAGTAGGGTGTGATAACTTTATGAGTAAACAGTTATTTATTTGACATTTATGTATTATGATTTTTATGAATAAATGAAAGTGTCTTTTAATTAAGTCCTCAAACTTACTAAAGTCCTGGAACTATTATCAACGTAAGAAGAGTAAAGAGCGAGCGGTTTTCCAGATAAACTCTTCTGAGATAGTTCAAAATGTTATTCATAGTCTTAGGATCGACTGGGCAATCAAATCTAATTACGATTGTTAGGTTAGACCAAAGGATGCCGGTCTCAGAGCATGAGAGTGGATACTCTAACTATTGACCTGTACATGTTATTGAACATGTTGAATAGACCAGTAACCAACTAGTTTAGAGCAATGCCGTTTAACCAACTTTAAATCTAATTATTACACCTTAAGGGTATTTTCATAATTACCTTAATCATGAGGTGAATATGGAACTTGACCTAGTTACTCACGATCTTTGATTCGTCAAAAGAGTGAGTTCGAATTATCGCACACTACCTCAGGTGTTGGGACTGTGATTAAACTATGTTGGAGTTGTGTAATTCACAGATATAGAGTTCGTGGCAAGATTGCAAAAATAACAATATCACATTATGCTTATTGATGAGTATGTGAATAAATAAGCCAGGTCCGGTACTTGATGACATGAGTCATTGAATAAGAGATGGTGAACTGTACGAGACACTTCACAGCTATGTCTTTCTTATTCACAGTCTATAAATGAGTTAAGAAAATAATAACTAGAGGGGTAAAATGGTAATTTTTCATCTCACTCTTGTTACTGATATTTAGAAGGGTAATATCATTAAATATTCTATGGACCGTGAAATATAAATATTTATTTGCACCAATAGAAAATGTAGCACGCATGAATCGAGAGTTCATTCGACATCGGACTTGTAGTGGAGTCGTACGATGTCAAGATTAAATAAGCCAGAAATTTATGAAGATAAATTAGTCGAGGTATTTGAATTCTATAGCATTGTTCAGGTAGGTCCATTCAGTTTCAGGAGTAGCTCATAAAGACATGAATGAGAAACAACGTTAGTTGGACCAAAAATATGTTTTGGACCCATGTACACTTCTCGAGTCCATATAAGATGGGTGTCATCACAATATCAGTGAAGACCAAAATTAATGTTCAAATTCATTATTTTATTATTTTATAAATATTGAATAATTTTTAAATAAAAGAAATTAATTAATTAATTGAAAGGATCAATTTAATTCATCAGTGTAGATAGATGAATTTGGACATTTTGGCTCTAGGGAAGACGTTAAAATCACATATGCAGGTCAAAGGAGAGGGAATTTTTCATTTTTAACATATAGCAGTATGTGGGAAAATTCTATAATTAATATGTAAGGGATTGCAGTAGGGCTGCATCTCTATCCTAACCTAAGTCTATTAATCAGAGTAGAAAAAGTTTCTCTCTCCCTCTCCTTACTGTTGTCATCGAAAACCTATAGGGGGAGAGGAAATTTTGTTTTCTCTTCCATAGTTATTTTGAGAGCCCACACTCAATTCCTGCTAATATCTTTTGAAAGATATACTTCTGATTCTTACGAGTAGTTGTCGATGCGAAGATCAAATTACAAGCTCTATGAATCACAAGAGCGAGGAACGCGAGATAGAAATCGGATCCTGTCAAATAAGAATTTCTCCATTAAGAGAAAATGTATAAATAATTTCTATCTCTTCTCGATATGTTTATACAATTCGGCATAATCATTGGTTGGTTTTGTGTTAAATTCGATTAAATGTTTGTATGAAAATGTTTTACATTCTGCCCATGAATTAGTCAAGGTTCATTAATTTTTTTCAAAATCTAAAACCTGATCCAACAATTGGTATCAGAGTCTACGATTTTTTTGAATATGAATATTTTGTATTTAAATGTATGAATGGAGTAATATGATGATATTGGAATATATTTGTGTATGGTAGATTCATAACATGTTTGAATGTGTTTTGTGAATGGAACTCGATCGATTGACTCTAGGTGTCATTTTTCTATTTTAGAATTGATGCACGTCGATATTGTGGCATAGGATTTTATGTAATTTAATTTTGCAAATATTATATCATTAAATTCCATGTAAATCCTTATTGAAGGCTTCCTGATCAAAAGCCACACGCACCTCGAGGTTCACTGCCGTTCCCCACGCCGACCGTCGCTCACCACAGTCTGCTGCCTCGCGTCGTCGTGCGTCGCCACTTGTCGCTGCCCGTTGCCGCTCGCCACCATCCGCTGTTTGTCGCGTCGTCACTAGGGTTTAGGAAACCCTAGGGTTTGGTTTAGGAAAACCTAACGCGTTTAAGACCATGCTGGGCCTTGGGCTGGCGCGGACTTACCAAGTCTGTTAAGGCTTTGGACTTTACAAGAGTTGCTTGACCCAAATGACTTGGAATTTGATTCCAAGCCCAATCCAATCCTGAAAATTAAATTTATTTAATTTGGTGATTTTTCAACATTGATTAATTAGTATTTATTTTGTAAATTATTTTTAAAATAAATTAGTTGATTACTTTACTTGGTAATTATTTATCAAAGTAAAATTTGTCAGAAAATTAATTTTAAAATTAAATTAAATTTTGTAAATGGGACTGGACCTTGGTAAAGGATCACAAGGAGGTAGGACTTCTTAAAGGAGAATGAGATAATTATAAACACTATGAAGGCTAGCATTTAAATTATTATAATTTAATAATTATTCTTTTTATGAGTCGTAATTAGAAATGAGTCATAAAGAAGTTAATTTTGAATGTATGATTTATTATTAATCTTGCATCCTCATATAACATGACATATATGAATAGAGATATGCCAACATCAAATTGTCATGTAATATGTACATGCATCATTGTAGTTAAAATTTATAATGGGTTTATTTTAAATACAATGTGAATTTTATAAAAAATATAATTTTTAAATTGTGAATTAAATTTTATAAAAGTTTATAATTTTCGTAACTTGCTATTCAAATTTATGAAGAGTTATATTTTTGAAAAAATAAAGAAAAATCCAATTTTTCAAAAAAACTAAGTGGGAGAGCCGCCCTAGCGGTCCTCTCTTCATTGAGAGAAACTCGGGAATCATGTCACTTTCACAATATTTTGAGAGCCCACACTAAAATTTTGCTGATATCCTAGATATACTTCTGATTCTTATGAGTGGTTTTCGGTGCAAAGATCAAATTACAGCTCTGTGAATCTCAGGAACGAGGAATGCGAGATAGAAATTGGATCTCGCCAAATGAAAATGTATAAGTAGTTAATATCTCTTCCCAATACGTTTATACAAATATGCATGTTCATCGGTTGGTTTTATGTTTAATTCGATTAAACGTTTGCATGAAAATTTTTGATTCCGCACATGAATTAGTCATGGTTCATTAATTTTCTTCAAAATCTAAAACATGATCCAACATGAAGAATCGACAAGAAAAGAACTTGAAGGAGAAATACAAACCAGAAAAGAGAAAAGTCTACCCTGATTAAGTCATGGCTAAGCATAAAGAATAGAGCCCCAACGCTCATCAGATGAGTTGAAGTTGTATCCATGTCATAGATAATGTCGTGAGCAATGTTGTGAACCGCTCAAGGCTCATTTAGGAAGCGCACAGTGGAAGGGAATGGCAGATCGATGTTGAACTGCCTTTATCTCCGACGAGCCACCTCATCGACACCGGCCAAAGGATGGTTTACTGACGAAGGGTCAGTAATGTGAGGCTCCCGAGTAGAAGGTTTGATAGTTGGTGGTGTAACGACTTCGTTGTCCATTACCGTGGTCAAGGTAGAGCTCAATGGGCCCGAGGACAGACATTTCATCCGCCAATATCCCTAATCATCACTTTGATGATAGATCAAGGGTTAAATATGTTCTTCTTCTTCCTTTGAGTTCGTTATCGTAGAAGAACCCTTTGAAGAAAGAAGTTGAGGAGGAGAAGCTTGACAGAAAGTTGGGATAGGAATTACAATGGGAATGGTGACGTCTAGTGCATAAGTTTGTCTAGCGGCATGTACGAGTGCAACTGTGACTTCCCTCGTTGGGTCCAAAACAGTATGTCAATCGTGGATTTGGTAGTGGAAAGTAGCAGCGACGGATTCAATATTCAACTTCAAATGAAAAGGTTTCGCGTTTGCCCATTTTATTAGCACAAAACATTCCAAATAGTAAATGGAAAAGTAAAAAAGAAATAAGTTAAGAGCAAGAAAGTAAAGTAGGGAAACAGAGCTTAGGCTGGGATGACTTACTATAAACACCCCAAGTACAGGGAATAATGAGCGGCCTTAACCTCTCTAGTTTCCCAATATGTTTAGAACATCTCTCTCATCCTTTATCTACCTTAGGGAGATCCATGATGATGCCCCCCTCTTATCTGTTCTAGGGGTGAGGATTTAACTAGAAAAGTTAATTAGAGTTCGACCAGTCTTATTCCTAAGTTGTATAGCATGTTCAAGGTCTAGAAGCTTCTAGAGAATAACCCAGTAAGCATTAGGGGTGAATTGGGAAAGGCTAGACCATAATGAGAAAAGAACTCTCATAAAAGAAGAGACTTAGGGAACCTAAAATCTAGGGCTATATACATAGGGTGAAAGGTTATATGGGCAAGAGCTCTACAAGGAAGTCCCATGGCCCTGTTCTCTCCAAGTGAACAATGGACATCATTAGGGAAAACATCCATATAGACTATGACAAATTCCCTAAATTTGGGTACTTTTCTAATCCTAGTGATTGCAGGAGAGAAAATTCTTTCCTCAGCCATTTTAAAATGAAAAGGCAAGATAAAATGCGAACTTAGAGAGAGGAAGGTGAAAGTAGAAAATACCGAAAGGAGAAGACAATTACAGTAACAATGAGAAGTGAGTAGGTGAAAAAATGTAAATGAGGGCCTTAAATAGATCACAGATGTGAAATAGAGACTCAATTCTCCTTAGATACCTCAAAAGACATGATGCAATGGAAGACGTGATAAGGAAAAAAGATGTGATGAAAAGTGAACCGCAAAGCTGAACAGAAACTGAGTAGGCAGAATTCAGAAGGACATGACAGGTTTAATCATTATCCATCCGCCACCACTTATATTGACATAAACATTGAATTGAAATGCATATTAACATGCGTTGCATGCACTCCAATGTTCTGTGAAAATGAAACAACGAAAAACTAAAGGTCTTTAGGGTAGGATAATGATTGATCAGGTAATTATTATGTTACACATCAACGGTAACGCTTCATTGAGTGTAACGGAAGCCGATTTTATGGCACATGTGTTGCCTGACAGCTACATGGTAGACTCTTAACCAATAAGTAATAAGAGGGTAGATCTGTTGTAATAATTATTTATGAATATTTAGTTATTTATATGACATTTATGTATTACTGAATTTTATGAATGAATGAATTTTTCCTCTAACGAAAGTGTGTTTATAATTCACTCAAACTATTATCAACGGAAGAAAAGTAAAGACATAGGGTTTTTCAGACAAACTCTTCTGAAATTGATCAGAACATTATTCACAATCTTAAGATCAACTGGACAATCAAGTCTGATTATGACTATTAGGTTGAACCAAATGATGCCGGTCTCGGGGCATAGGAGTGAAGACTGTAACAGTTGACCTAGATATGTTATGAAACATGTTTAATAAACTGGTAACCAATTAGTTTAAAGCAAAGTTGTTTATCTAGCTCTAAATCTAATGGTTATACATATAAGAGTATTTTTATAATTACCTTAATCTTTAGGTGAATACGAAACTTGATTTAGTTATTTACGATCTTTTTTATGCCAAAATAGTGAGTTTGAATTGTCGGGTAATACCCCAGCTGTTGAGATCGTGATTCAACAATGTTGGAGTTGTGTGATTCACAGATATAAAAATTCATAGCTACATTGTAAATGCAACAATATCACCTTATGTTTATTGATGGGTGTGTGAATAAACTAGCTTGACCAAATATTCGATGGAATGAATTGTTGAATAAGACATGGTGAATTGCTCGAGACAATTCATTGTTATGTCTTTCTTATTTACAGTCAATAAATGAATTAATGAAATAATAACTAGAGGGATAAAAGGTATTTTTATTTCCCGCTCTTGTTACTGATATTCAGGGTAATATGCTAAATTTTTCTATGGACCGTGAAATAAAATAGTTTATTTGTACGAACAGAAAATGTAGCGCGCATGAATCGAAAGTTGATTTGACATCAGACTTATAGTGGAGTCGTATGGTGTTAGAATTAAATAGGTCAGGAATTTATGGAGATAAATTCACCGAGTATTTGAATCTTATTGCTTCATTCATGTGGGTCCATTCGGTCTCAAGAGTAGCTTATAAAGACAGGAATGAAAAACAACATTAGTTGTATCAAAAACGCCTTTTGGAACAAGGTACACTTCCCGAACCCATATGTGATGGGTGTCATCACTAAAGTAGTGAAAAGCAAAATTAATGTTCAAATTAACTAATTAGTTATTTTCTATTTATTGGATAATTAGTGAATAAAAGAAATTAATTGATTAATTGATAAAGATCAATTTAAGTTATCAATTAGGATTGATGTATTTGGACACAGTATTCACTCTACGGAGATGTGTAATTTTTGGCAATAGCAAAGTAAAGGGGATTATTTTCAGATATTTACAATATAAGGGTATATGTGTAAATTCTGTAATTATTATATAAGGAATGACAATAGAGTTGCATCTGTAACCCTGAACACAGTGTGTGATTACACAGACAAGAGAAAATAGATTTTCTCCCTTCCCTAACTGTTGCCGCCAAAAACCAAGAGGGAGAAGAAAAAGTTTAATTTTTCTTCTCCAAATGTTTTGAGAGCCCACACTCAATTCCTGATCAACATCTGATTGAGATAAACTTTTGAATCCTAATGTGAAGTCTGATTTGAGTTCTACGAGTACGAGGAACGAAAAATAAGATAATCAATTGGATTCACTACAAGACAAAAACACTACGATAATGGCCAAAAATGATATTGTGGCATTTTCATAGCGTTTTAAACGCTATGGTAACCCTACCATAGCATTTTTTAAACGTTGTGGAACCACTATCATAGCATTTTTTAAATGCTATGGTATCCCTACCATAGCGTTATTTAAATGCAATGGTATCCCTACCATAGCATTTTTTAAACGATATGGTATCCCTACCATAGCATTTTTTAAGTGCTAAGATAACCCTATTACAACATTTTTAAATGCTGTGATAAATTTTTTAAAGCATTTTAAAGCCATGGTATATCTTTCATTGCATTTTTCAAAGTTGTAAAAGACCTTTGATAGCATTCTTTTCATGCTATAAATGTTGTGAATAACTAACGCATCGAACATATTTATTCTTACAATTGTACAAACTTAAACATAATAACTTTTTGATAAAATATCACAAAATAATATAATCACATAACGTTTTATTTAAGTACTCAAAATTATTACAGACTATTATCCGCTAGAAATCATAGTTCCAAATGACAAATACATTTTAAATTTTTATATAGAACAAGCAAAAGTAATATATCCTAAAGAGAAAGATTAAAATCTAGTAAGACTACAAATCTAGTTATGAAGCTTCAAAAACTAGTGTCGTTTGCTGTAGAAGAAGCCACAACACAAATACTCCAAGGTCCAACATTTTGTACCGAAGAAGGATTAGGACCATCATTACCAGCTGAAAAACAATAGTAACTCCAAGTTGCATTGCATGAAATGAACCAATTTGAGTAGTTGATCCATAAGAAGGATTATGACCATCATTCTCCGTATACAGTTTATTTTCTTTATTCATTCTTATAAAACTAATATATTTCATTGGTAATACAAGAATAATTAAAAAAGAAGAAATTAAGGACGTTAACTTATAATTAGCTTAGCTTAGTTATATTATTGGCCAAGGTTTTTGCCTAAGTTGCATTAATTCTTGCTAAAAACCCTTAAATCTATGGTTGTAGCTATATTACATGGCTTTCTTAGCATCTTCTTTGCTGAAAAGATTGAATTTACATTCAAAACAATCCATATATATAGTATATATTTAACCGAACAAAAAACTAATTAAATATAAAGGAAATATTGGAGTGAACCTATGTACGAAAAACATTAGAAAGTAGTTATAGATGATGTTTTGAAGTGAGGGCAGTGTTGAGACCTAAGTGAGGGTAGTGATTTGTAAAGAAAACAAACCATAATTACACTATAATAGATTCCAAACAAAATATTCACTGCGTTTCTAATATAAATTTATACAAAAAATCAGAAACAAAAAGAAACTTAATGAAACAACATATTTGTTTCTGGTTTTGAATTTGATATCTATAAACACAAAGTTTTAGATTATATTATACTAATATTCATTTATCACCATAGATATAAGAGCTAAAATATTATATGTGTTGCTTAAGAAACTCTCTACCTGCATCACAATAGGGAAATCGTCAACAAAATTAGGTGGAAAAACTGATCAGCTTGCTTCTTTATGAACAATGTCTTTCTTGCAAAAGTAGCAGTTTGAGGAGAATTGAAAATTATATTGACATCAGTGCAGACAACTAACAGGTTTCTCACTTCATAGGCTCACTACAATGATTTATCCTGCAGCACGTTCACGGTAATATTAACAACTCTCTAAGAAAGAGAGTAGATTATGGCATCCCAAATGTGACAATATTACATTAGTCAAACATCTCCAACTTCAAGGGAATTTACTATGTGGGATATAATTCAACATATGGCATATTCTCCAAGAATTTTGTAACCATTTGAAATATTAGACACTGTTGAAGACAATTCTGGGTAAACAAAATATCAACCACAAGTAATTACATAATAGTTAATGACCATAAATCCACAACCTATTATACATTGAAGCACTAGCATAACCATGGAGGTATACATATTTCTACTTAAGAACTACCATCCTAAGAAGAAACTTCAAATTAAACTTCTCTTAATTTATATCTTAAAAATGAAAGAACTACCAATATGATGATTAGTTAATCATATATAAAAGAAATGCAGCAAATTGGCGCTCAGGAGTAGAGAGGGAGAGGGAGGGAGTAGAAACTGCTATAGAAGTTACGTCTTAAGAGTTGTTTTGATTGCTCTCAATAAGTCATTTATGATACATGGATTTCGATCTCTGAAAGACAATCATCGACTTTTCAGTACTTTCACTTTGTGTAGAACCACTGTATATATCAAAATCAAATGTTCTATACAAAAATGCATCCTCTTGTACAAAATATTTATCATTAATATATTCTTTTCTTTCTTATGGTAAAAAACAAACAAAAATGGCAACAAAAAATCAGTAAACATTCAAAAGATAACGTCAATCGTGTTAATTGTGAAACATTCAATCGCTTTCAATTACTAATAAACTGGAGTGCCAATAAACTATCAAAAGAAAAGGGAGTGTGAGCATAGCACCTGTCCTAGTCCTTGCATAGCATATTTCCTGAAGGGTTGCTGAGAAAAGAGTTGTTGTTGGTGAGGTAATTGCATCAATTTTTGCCTTTGCTGTATTAGTTGTTATTGTTGATGTTGTTGCTGCTGATGCTATTGTTGTGTTTGTTTCTGGGGAGAAGGTGTATTCATCAGATTTGTACTAGACCTCGGCGAGTTAGCATATGGCAATGGAGACGTTGTGGTATTGTTAAAGTAAGTGGCACTTGTAGCACTTATAACATTGATCAAAAAATTATGAGACCTAGAACACTAATATCTTATAAAAGGTATCTAAATACGAGACATCAACATCAGTGCTTCGACTGATTTTAATCAAATATTATAACATTAATCAAGATGTTAACTGAAACTTTGTCTCATAAAAAATTACTATCCATTAATGCCAAATCATTTACATGAAAAAGTGTATAGAAAAAGAAGCAGCATGAAATGAAACATCAAAAAAGAAAAGCAAAACAAAAACTCAACTCACCAATAATGAAGATATATCGTACAAATACCAAAATGAAATAGATTATAAGCATGGATCGGTTATAAACAAAGCCCATAAAAGTATGCAAGAACATTATTTTCAAGAAAACTTCCACATAGCACAAGCACACACATACATGACAAGTATAGCATCATCAAGCTGGAAACCACTTCCAATATGTTCCTTAATCTTTCTTTAATCTCGAAATCCACCCCTCCCTAAAAAAAGAAGGAAAAAATTAGCATAAAAACTGTAAGCTGCTAGTAAGCGTGATCTCCTAATCATCTTTAAAATAAATATTGATGAATAATTGTTTCAATTGATTTATATATAAAATGCAACATCGTAAGTTCCAACAAAATAGAACCAAACTTGTCAATACTACAAGAAAAAAGACACTTACCAAACGAATAACATCAAACCTCACATCACCAGCTTCTACACCTTCGATGGTTAGTAGCAAGCAATACATCTTCAGGAACATCACTGGGACTTTTGTTGTTCACAATTTCATGCATGTTTGAGTACTAAATATATACATTTTTACCATGGATATGTGCAGGCTCTCATGAAGAAGTACAATATGAAACCATTGAAATGGCCTAATTTAGGTTTACCTGTAAAAAAATATCAGAAGTTAGCTACTTTGTCTTTTTTGTGACAGACTAAGTAAAAGACTTAAAAGTGCGATCTATGCGTGCTAGTAAGGCAATGGGCCCTTCAAGTTGCTCTACTGAACTTCATTAGGCTATATAATAGATAAACATAACTCAATTAACAATGATGAGGCAAAATAGAGTAGAAATACTTTGCCTAAATGGCTCCAAAGCATCAAAAGCTCTGAAGACCACATAATTAACCAAAATCCACAGAAGAACCCCTTACTTCCAAGTCTTGATAAAAACAAGTACAATGCCAAACTATAGAAGCGAACTTATACCAAATAGAAAACATAAGAACACAACTTTCATAATCACATGGGAAGATCCAAAAACTACCAATGCTTGAGAAAATTCAAGAACATTAACATCTTTCATTACACCAACATGACCTGCATTGTATTAATTCCTAGAAGAGACAATTATCGACCATGTACCAACTAACTCATTCTAACAAAATTCTTTAGTCACCATGGCTTCAAGCGATTTTCAATTGGTTTCTCCTGCAAAGTAGATATAATAAGAATTTAGCAAACGAAATAAGAATCAGCATTGATAACACACTTAACTTTTGCTGACAAAAGATAGTGCCTAACCATATAATTTCATATTCCATTTTACTAACATTGCATCTACCAAACAACCTATTTCTAGCATGAGAAGCTGAAGGAAACGTGAGATACACTGCTTCTGCCATTTCAATTTCATCTTATTTCCATGTTAATTATATGAACGATGAATTGATTTGCAGTTACGAGCGTCATATTAGGATTAAGTTTCCTCTGAGGTTTGGAAAGTGATGCCTCTTGCTGTTAGAGATCTCATATGGAAAGCCACTAGAATCAAGTCTGCCCCTATCAAATAACCAATTCATATATCCAAACAATTATCAACATTCATCAACTCATTCACATTTATATAAAACACAAAGAAAGGGAGAAATGATACACAGATTTTATCGTCATAATATATACATTCGTTAGAAGATTACATTTTGATAATAAGAAAATGATACAAATTGTGTAATCATCTCAAATTATTTTCATGGTCGATGACTACAAGAAAGCATACTAGTTAAATCTCTTATCTTTCACCCCAATCAATTTGACTACCACCTAGAGAAACAACTATTATCGTGTATGGAAATGGAAATCCAACAGAACAAAAAACTAACCTTAACTTTGCACGAAATCAAGCATTTAAGCATCAAAAGAAGCATAACTCATAGAAATTGGGTTTTAGAAATAAAAAACATTTTTAATTTTTTTCAAAAATACTGAATACACATAATAATCAAACAAGAGGAGGAATTATAGATTGCATAACCACATCCAAGAAGTATAATGGAGAATAGCATAGCCTATTAATTGCTTTGATCAAATTTATGTCAAGCCCCAGTCTATTTTACAAATAAATAACCAAGCAAACCAAGTTTGGGAGCTGAACAAAAATTAGAAGTGAAAAGAAGACAATAATCACATGTGATGTATATAACTTAAAGTTAGTTTCATTGAAAAAGCTTGCAATAAACAGAGCACTCAAATAAGGAAAATCCTAATAGAATTAGTAAAATAAAGTTCTAGAATGTGAGAAAAACATAGCCATCTCTTCCTCTCTGTTGTGGGTATCTAGCTCTCTGCTTGCTTTTGTTTCATAATAGATCATAACAAAAGAAACTACATTTAAAAGCCAATCACAAGAAATTTAAAGCATGTTTAACAAAAAATTGAAGGACTGATAAGTGACAAATGGAAATTAGGTATTTACCTGAAATGAAGAGTAGCTGGGACTGGGAGAAGTTCGATGGGATAAATTTACGATACAGAGCTTACAAAGAGATGATCGAGAGAGGGCTGAAATAAATAGCCTGGAGAGAGAGCTAGTGGCGAGATAAAGTTGGAAAGAGCTAAGAAAAGGAGCTTTGAGAGGGAGCTCAGAGATAGATAGCTACAAGAGAGAATCTGTGACATAAAGCTAAAAGATAGAGTTGCAAGAGAGGCTGAGCAAGAGCTATGCCGAAGAGAGCTCTGTGAGCTTCTCACAGAATTTGTGAGCGTCAAAGAAAGAGTTGTGAGAGATTAACGTGGGTTTGGAACAAAAGGGTTCGAATGTATTTTAATTAATTAGGCGGGTTTGGAATTTTTTCCCCCATGCCTTTCTTAAAATTCACCTTAATTGCGTTTTATGCTAAAACACAATGCTTCAATGCTACTAAAGCACATAATTCTTGTAGTGATTCCACGTAGTATGAAAATCTCTGATACAAGAAAGACGTAAAATTATTTCTACCTCTTCTAGGTGTCGATCAATATATGCATGATCATAAAAGATTTTATATTTAATATGATTAAATGGTTGATGTAAAAAAAAATATTTTCTGCCGACAAACCGTTCGTGGTTAATTGATTTTTTCTCAAAATTTTAGAACTTGATCCAACAAGATCAAGTTGCTAGCCACTGATTGATAAAGATGAGTGGACAAGATGAAACAGTTATAAAGAATCAATGTTCCGACATATTCCTAGCGGCGTAACCTCCTCAACTCCCACGAATAAAGTGTAACGGACGGAGAATGTCCAGGGAATTAAATGATGGCTCTCATGTATGAATATGGGAAACATCTCGTAAGCACAAAGAAGATTGAAGACAAAATATATTTTGTCTCGAATTGTCATTCTCTCTTATTCTATTTTTCTACATATTTAGTACTGCAAATTTCCTTTACAGATCATGAAAATGACCAGAATGCACTAGAGCAAATATCCCCTTTAATAGAAATTAAGCATCGCATTTTTTTAAATGCATAAACTCCCCCAAATAAAAAAACACAAATGCAGGGATGCATGAAGGCCTAAAAATAAAAGGCAAAAACTCAAAAGACAATTGGCAAACTGCCAAAAAAAATATAACTTGATATGCTGCATTTTCAAAAAAGACAAACCATAGCATTTTTTACCGATATAGTATGTCAAATTTATTAATGTTGTATGTGTTTTCTCCATAAACCAGATAGAAAGCACCTCTCATGTTTTTTGAGAATGTTGTTTTACGTGCAAAAGTGTGACCTGAGATGCAGATGCTAGAATTGGGTGTAGATTACTTGCAGGCTTCATACTAGAACCATGACAAAGATCAATCACTTTGAAGATCGCTTTCTCGTCTTTCATATATTATTTGTGGAGACACTACAAGAAATCTGTTCTTTAGGTATAAGACTTTTACACTACAAGAGAAAAACGCTACGTAGCGACTAAAATTTCTATCGTAGCGTTTTCATATGTTTTCCAAAATGCTATATTAGCCAACATTATTAAAAGTCAGAACCTACGATAGCGTTTATTAAACGCTATGCTAGCCCTACCACAGCATTTTTAAATGTTATGGCAGCCCTACCACAACATTTTTTAAATGCTATGGTAGCCCTACCACAACGTTTTTTAATGCTGTGATAAATTTTTTATAGCATTTTTTAAAGCTATGGTATATTTTTCATAGCATTTTTCAAAGTTGTAAAAGACCTTTGAGAACCTTCTTTTCATGTTATAAATGTTGTGAATAACTAATTCAGTGAATATACTTATTCTTGCAATTGAACAAACTTAAAAAATAATTATTTTTTTACAAAATATCTCAAAATAAAAAAATCACATAATGTTTTATTTAATTACTCAAAATTATTACAGATCATTGTCCGCTAGAAATCATAGTTCCAAATTACAAATACATATTGAATTTTTACATAGAACAAGCAAAGTTAATATATCCTAAAGAGAAAGATTAAAATCTAGTAAGACTCCAAATCTAATTATGAAGCTTCAGAAATCGGTGTCGTTTGCTGTAGAGACAAGATGTTACGTGCTTGCTTCAGTTGACAAAACCATGGGAATGACACTACTTAAGATCTGATAGCAATAAAAAGTCAAAAATAAATAAAATATCAATAACACAATACAACAACACATAAAAATAAGACTAATTTCGGTAGTGAATAGGTGAGATCATATATCCAACATGAAGCTTCTCTTTACTTTCTCATTACATTACTCAAAAGTATAGACCCAAAACCTTATGTTTACAGGCTTTTCCTTTATCAAGAATGAAAATAAAACAAATGCATCCAGCTCCCGATTTCACATACTCCTACTTTTCTTACAAACAAAAATGCCACTAAGAGATAAGAAGAGAGAACATAATGGGACATCAGGTGCAGATCAGAATTGAATCTGATTGATTAAATCCTGACCAGAATAACAAGGTTTCACAAGAAAATCAATACTTAGTTCTTTATGTGGGATGAAGACCTAGCTGATTTAAAACCTCACATTACTAGCACCTTCCTCAACAATTGACATCATGACATTTGGTTGTAGCCTATCCAATTTTCTTTAGTTATTTATGAAAGTTTGTCATAAATAATCTATTCAAAAGAAAATTTCAGTAGCCTTAATAGAAGTAGCATAAATAATACGTTCCTATATATGTGTATAAGCCAAAGTTAGAGTGTGAAAAAATGGATGAAACTAAAAATTTGACTCAAGATCTTTTCATTCTGATAGATTGCAAAAATGTCAATTGTCAGAAATCTTTCTCACTTCAACCCTTCTTTTAGATTACTATTGCTTTATCAAAGAAAAAAGAACAAACTCAAGAGAACATAAACTTGTAGTGTTTATTATTTTTTGTCTCAGATTCAAAAAGATAGTTGAAAGTGCATGTCAACCATGATCACTGGTGTAAACAACATTAGCAAGCACAAAGAAAACTTATGAGCACATGAGACAAGGAAGTTATCAAAAGTCAATGGAACAAAGAGAAAAACTATACAATTTCCAAAAGAAACCACAACATAGTTGATTTATCATCCTAGGAGATTACCTTGTCTCCATCATTCACTAGACGCAAAGCACAATTAGTCAATGATGTAAACATATAGGAATTTGAATTTGAATCTACGACAAAAAGTAACAATTATTAGACAAGTATAAATGCAACAATACATGTACAAGCAAAATGGGCAGATCTTAGATCATGTTGATTTCCCACCCCATCATGTTTCTTTCAACGCCTTCCATGTACTATCAACTTCTGAGAATATACCACTTTTAGTTAAGCAAACATAAGACTAAACTCAAAGGCAAAGGAAGGTAACCAAAATCTTTTATGTTCAATCTATACAATATCATGTAAATTATGAAAGTAATACATACGAATTAAATCATTAACTTTCTTAGCCATGTCCTTAATTTCATTCTTTACCTTCTTGATACCTCCAGAATAAGGTCCTAAGCCCTACATAAATGTTTGGAATAACTTAAAAAATAAAAGTAAAAAATAATCAACCATATAATAATTGGAATTGAAAATAAAAATACCACTGACCAAAGTAGAAGTACTATTTATTACTACATATGGTTATAACATAGTAAAACAATGAAGTACGTCAACCAAGTTAAAGAACCACCACTCATCTATCGCCTTATGCCTAAGCCATGTTCCAACAATGAGTACATGATCTATGAAGAATTTTTAGGTAGGCTGAATATTTCATCCTAACTTAAAGGGGTAGAAAAATTGCTCATGTTCAGATTAAGACATGCGTGCATCATGGTAATTATTCCACCAAGCGTTTTCCTATAAGGATGACAAAATCAGAGTAAGCATCTAGTTTAAGTGGTTTGCGTTATTAGTTGAAGAAAATAGAGTTAGAAAGTTTATTCCACAGATTTTACTCACGGTGACAATAGGAAACAATCAGAATGATAAGGATTTAGAGTAAGGAACCTCTTTCCCAAATGTACAAGCCCTTGAGCAATTTGGACATGCAAAAGCGGCCAGGGTATGTTGATCAGGCTTTGACCAAACTATAAAGAAGAAGAATAGAAGAACAATATTTGTAGGCAACATTACATAGAACAGAAGACTCGCATCCTTGTAGTAATAGCTAGAAAGATTTCGAAGCATGCCACCTATTCGAGCATTATTGGTTCCCGAACTTATCAATCCCAATGAGATTACTGCTGCCTGTAGCATTCAACTCAAAATATTAGCCTCAAACTCCTACCAAGGGTAAGATTTAATAAGACAATGATAGACATCTCACCATTGCTACTTCGGAATCAGTATCATGGCTAAGCCTACTTAATATATCCATAACATTCACCTGGTCAGATTACCATATAAGTAAATTAGTAAAAGGTCAACCTCTTAACTCAGCAAGAACATAACTAAACCATTATGGGGTGTAAATAAACTTTCATTGTGGAAAAAAAATCTAATTGACAAGTCTTACATAAAAGACAACTTGAGTTAATACTAGCAAACAGGGTTACATTTCAAGTAAATTACTACAAATAGGAAGAAAATTACACGTTTGAGTCTAGATTCAGATATTTTATGGAAGACAATTCAATGAGATGCATTCAAATAATATTTTCTAGCAATAACAAGGCACTCGACAACTATCATTCTTTAGAACACAAAGATGGACATTCTAAATAGCTTGTTAGGCGTACCAGGACAAAAGTTTGGAAAATATAAAAATCACCGACTTTTTCTGAGTATAGTGATTCAGAATGGTCCTCTTAAGAATCTAACCAAATCAATTACCATCGGGTTTGATATGCAGAGGAGACCAAGAGCTAGGGAAACAGCCCTACAAATATTCTACTCTCTATACTGAAGAAGATGTTGTAATGAACGAATTGCCATCTCCAGTCCCAATTCTTCAGTCATGGAAACCATTGCCCTAAACTCCCAGATCTAGTAAGACTTAAGGATGTACGATCCTCTATAATGAAAAAAAACAGAGAAGTCCAAAGTGCATACTGAAAAATAGTCTTTTTTCTTACATTAACTCCCTCTTTACAAACTACCTCGAGCTCGTCATTGCTCTTAAGCTGCTATACTATTTGGAGTTTGATTCAAAGCGCCAAATCTTATATTCCTCCAAACGTATCAGCTGTACCCAGAAAAATTACCTCTCCTAATCAAACAATGCTCCAAGCCCTACACAAGAAGAAAAATGTAGATGAGAAAGAAGATAACTAATCAATTGTAAACAAATACTCCTAACCGACCGCCTAACGCAGCATCCATCTCTTACTCAGGAAACCCCAATTAAGAAAAGTACGTCAAAATTTGACACACTGAAGAAAAAGAAGTAAACAAAATTTGGAAAACCCTAGACTCAGACAAAATTCCTCACAAAAACATAAAAAGCACACACAATCAAACATGATCAGAGATGAAAACACACCTCACAAGAAAAAAAACCTTCCTCTTGTTTTGATATGCGAAATCAAAGTTGGAAAGGGCTGAAAAACTGAGCTGCGACATAGAGATGAGAGACAAAGAGCTGTGAGAGGGAGAGCTACGAGATCCTAAAGAAATAAATGCGAGAGAAAATATGAGATAGAGCTGGTACATTGATGATAGAGATGATGAGAGAGATGCAAGAAGCTACCAGAAAGAGGTTCGCAAAAGAGAGCTTCGAGAGAGAGAGAGAATCGAAAGAGTGGGACTTGCGAGCTACATCCCTGGGTTTCGACGATCGTACAAAGAGGTTGAAGCGGAGAGAGCTAGTTGAAAGGATGAAGAGAGAGGGATGTGAATCTGAAGATAGAGGGATTAGGTCTAATTTTATGCGGGTTATTTTCTTTTGTTCCCGCGCCTTATCCTCACAAAATTTAGATTTATCTTAGCGTTTTGAGATAAAACACCATCGTCATGTGCAATAAAAACACATATTTGTTGTAGTGTTAGCGACAAATAAAAATTCATCATTAAAAGTCTATTTTTAGCGATAAAATATGATGAAGAAATGTTAAACTTGGTGCAGGAAAAATAAAATGTAAAATTTGACAATTATCTTGACAAAAAAAATTTGTCGTAAATGTGTTAGCTACTAAAATAGTTATCGCCTAAGGTGGGGATTTTAGCGACTAAAACTATAGTTGTCACTGTATACTTGCATCGACCAAAATAGTTGTCGTCGCCAAAAGCTACAGTGATGACATAATGTTTTGCCACTACACGATGTAGGGACATTCACTATTTTGTTGCTGTTATTTTGTACTGACAAAAACAGTTGTCATCGTCAAAAACTATAACGACAAAATAATGTTTTCTCGCTTGACAATATGGCGATGAACAACCTTTCATAGCTATTAATATGTACCGAAGAAAACATTATTTGGTCGCTAAAGCCTAAAGCAAAGAGGTGTAAGCAACACATTGGACAAAAAAAATCATTTTCTTCGGTAAAAGTTTTTACTGACAAAATTTAAGTCTTTTAGAAACGGAAAGTTTTATCGATAAAACCCTATTTCTTGTAGTGAGAAAAAGAAATACCAAAATTTTTAAGGTAGGGTTAGAGAGAGGAGTGCTCTACATAAAACCAAAGTGTTAGGGACAAACTTTGATACCTTAAAGAATAATCCTAATAACCTTGAAATTAGGAGATGACAAGTTCAATGGTTACGACCATCTCACATCTTTGAGAGGTTATAGTTTCTCTTGCTCTCTTTTCACCATTTGGCCTTATTTTTGTGGCCTCAGACTTGTCCATTGTAATTTGAATTCTTTTGTTTTGAATAAATATTTGTTTACCTTAAACTAAAAGGAATAACTACATCTGAACCCGGCCAATTGAAATGGATAAATTAAGGATCATCCTTAGCGAATAATTATCCAATTCAATGATCAATAGAGAACAGAGATTACCTTATAGAATCGACCATTTTTAGTTCGATCGGGTCAGTTTGGTAAATTTTTTTCACCCCCGAAAAAGTAATATTATGGAGGGAAGATAAAGATGAATCCAAACCGGTAGAAACTTTCTTCCCTGAGATACAAGTGCAAAAGTCATTAAAAACTTTCAGACCTTCAACGCGAAAGCAAATCTTGGACTCATAAATTTCTCTAGTACTTCCTTCTTCTACACAAACTTTCTCTGCTATTTCTTTATCATGTACATTTTCAAAAATCAATAATCGCAAACATCAAAGAAACAAGATGATTGGGAAAGTGAAGATAAAAAGTTGAAGAAACAATGATAGTAATGAAAATGGGGAGAGGACGAACTAACACTTCTCAGAGAAAATGAGAAGGTTAGAGGACGAACGGAGAGAGGACGAATAGAAGAACTTTTTGGAGAATCCCAAGAAAACTTTCTTGGAGTCGTTGACTGATATTGGAACTGAGATATGGGGATGTAAGCCAAACTGACTAACCGGTTTTAAAGTCACGTTTACTAAATTTTTGGATTGAGAATCTAGATTTAGAATTTGATTGAAGTTTTAGATTTAAGATTTAGAGTATTGTATTTATTATAAATTTGTATGTTGGATTAGATGATTTAGATTATGTTAGGTTAGATAAGTTTACTATAATGTCCTTCAATTAATATATTGTTAGTTTGAGTGATGACTTAAAATGAGTATTTTTTTTACTTTGCACATTAAATCCAACAAATATTTTAGATTTGGATTTGTAGTCTCCCTTTTTTAGTTGGATTAAGAATCCATAAAAACTTAGATTTTAAATCCAATAATATAGTGGATCTCACACAAATTATTCCATCTTTATAAATACCTATCTAATCTTCTAAGTCAATGTGAAACTAGATGATTTATATCCAATCGTCTTAAATCTTGCCACCTTTACAAAAATGCTTTCAAGTTAAATAAGATTACTCCATTCTAAAATGCTTTTTGGTTGCATGCTTTCCCACTTAAGACCCTCTAATATTATCGATGATTCACCTGAGCATAAAGGTTACAAGTGCTGGCATCTTTCTAAGAGAATCTACTTTGTCAGAAATGACTCATATTCTGTAATATACCGACCTTTCGTAAATGAGCATTTTTGTAAAATTGATTTAAAAGATAAAGTGATTTTAAATTTTGATTTTAAAAAGTGATTATTTGTAATTTTGGTAAAATAATTTTAATTATATATGGTTTAGTTTAAATTTTAATTATTCAATTTTAAAATATTTTTAATTTATATTATAAAATTTTAGTTCATTCACACCATATGCTTATGTATACCCTAGTATTACCCTAACCCTATTTTATCCTTGATTAGGCAATCTCAACCCTCAATCGAAAATCACTCACACTACATGCATATACACCCTAAACCAACCTTTAACCTATTATATATATTCCAATGAAACTTCTTATCTCCCAGCTCTCTCCTCCCCATCGCAGCCTCCCCTCCCCCGCGCAGCCACCTGCTGCCCAGCAACTCATCTCCTTCGTTGGTCTCTCTATAATTGAATTTGGGTAATCTTCTTCTCTTTCCTTCTTGATTGCTTTCTCTAATCTCTTTCTCTCTCTGCTTTTTGTCTCTCTCTCTCTCTCATCCTTGCTTCGTCTTCCTCTCCCTGTTTCTTCCCCTCTCTGTTTTTCTCTTCTCTTTTCCTCTGCTTCTATGTAACCCTTTGTTACTCTCCCTCCCTCCCTCTATTTTTCTCTCTCAGCTATCCCCTTGTTCTTTCTTCATTCCCTCACTATTTTTTTCCTTCCCCTCTCTGTTTCTTTCTCCTTCTCGTTCTCTCTCTCTCATTTTCTCTCTCTCTGACTCACTCTACATCCTTCTTCTTTCTCTCTCTCTCTCTCCCTTTTGCTTCTGTCATCACTAGTGCTTTATCACCGAGGCCCCCTTACCCCTTCCCTATGTTTCCCTTTCTCTCACCCTCTGTTTCTCTCTCTATCTCTATCTTTCTCTGCTTCTCTCTACATTCCTCTCTCTCTTCCCCTCTCATATCTCCCCACTATTTTTCTTCCCCTCTTTGTTTCTCTCTCCTTATCGTTTTCTCTCTCTCTTCCCCCCTGTTTTCTCGTGCTTTCTGTTCTGCAACTGGGTCTTGCACCCAGTTCTCTGTTCTGAACAGGTTCATCACGAGCTGAACTGGTTCAGTTTACTCGGATCGGTCTGAATCGGTCCATCAGATAAAATCGAACCGGACTGGTCCGAACCAGCCCGGTTTGAACCATTTGACCCAAATCTTTATCTTTTGACTTTGTACCCGATATATTGTTTGCCGACCTCGTTCTGACCGTTTTGCACTATTTTAATTAAATCTATATTTTCTATTTTAAGATATTAAAAATGTGTTTATATTGTTTTATTTCAAAACAATTTAGTGATTATATTTTTTTGGATTTCAGGTCATTATTTGTTTGATTCATTCTTCCGCTTCAGGTAAGTGGACTTACATGATGATGTGACTCCCGTTGTTATAAATGTATATGCTTTGTGTAAGTGAAATTATATCGTAATGTGACTCATGTGTTATAAATATATAGGCTTGTGTAAGTGAATTTACATGTGTTATTCTCATCAGTTTTAATTGTCTATAAGCATGTTATTTTCATAAATATGTTTGGGTAAATTGACTTATATAACGATGTGACTCTGATGTTATAATTGTATCATGTATTTGTTATATGTTTAACCATTTTATATAATTATTATATTTGGTTAACACTTTGATAATTGATTTCTGTTCAGTTATCAATGTGATTATCATGAGATAAATGTCTGAGTATGACTGATTTTGCGTAGTTTGTTATCATGTTTCATTCTGTTAGATGTATCAGTATGCATTATATGATTACTTTTTGTCATTCGTTGGATTCTGCAAGTTATGATGTTAATTCATTCAAGTGGTAATTAAGCAAAATATGAACTTAAGCACGATCTTTAGTTAACAAGAAATCAGTACTGTTCACGTTATGTTCTGTTTCTTTCTCCTTCTCGTTCTCTCTCTCTCATTTTCTCTCTCTCTGACTCACTCTACATCCTTCTTCTTTCTCTCTCTCTCTTTCTCCCTTTTGCTTCTGTCATCACTAGTGCTTTATCACCGAGGCCCCCTTACCCCTTCCCTCTGTTTCCCTTTCTCTCACCCTCTGTTTCTCTCTCTCTATCTCTATCTTTCTCTGCTTCTCTCTACATTCCTCTCTCTCTTCCCCTCTCAGATCTCCCCACTATTTTTCTTCCAATCTTTGTTTCTCTCTCCTTATCGTTTTCTCTCTCTTCCCCCCTGTTTTCTCGTGCTTTCTGTTCTGCAACTGGGTCTTGCACCCAGTTCTCTGTTCTAAACAGGTTCATCACGAGCTGAACTGGTTCAGTTTACTCGGATCGGTCTGAATCGGTCCATCAGATAAAATTGAACCGGACTGGTCCGAACCAGCCCGGTTTGAACCATTTGACCCAAATCTTTATCTTTTGACTTCGTACCCGATATATTGTTTGCCGACCTCGTTCTGACCGTTTTGCACTATTTTAATTAAATCTATATTTTCTATTTTAAGATATTAAAAATGTGTTTATATTGTTTTATTTCAAAACAATTTAGTGATTATATTTTTTTGGATTTCAGGTCATTATTTGTTTGATTCATTCTTCCGCTTCAGGTAAGTGGACTTACATGATGATGTGACTCCCGTTGTTATAAATGTATATGCTTTGTGTAAGTGAAATTATATCGTAATGTGACTCATGTGTGATAAATATATAGGCTTGTGTAAGTGAATTTACATGTGTTATTCTCATCAGTTTTAATTGTCTATAACATGTTATTTTCATAAATATGTTTGGGTAAATTGACTTATATAACGATGTGACTCTGATGTTATAATTGTATCATGTATTTGTTATCTGTTTAACCATTTTATATAATTATTATATTTGGTTAACACTTTGGTAATTGATTTCTGTTCAGTTATCAATGTGATTATCATGAGATAAATGTCTGAGTGTGACTGATTTTGCGTAGTTTGTTATCATGTTTCATTCTGTTATATGTATCAGTATGCATTATATGATTACTTTTTGTCATTCGTTGGATTCTGCAAGTTATGAGGTTAATTCATTCAAGTGGTAATTAAGCAAAATATGAACTTAAGCACGATCTTTAGTTAACAAGAAATCAGGACTGTTCACGTTATGTTCTGTTAAACGAATGGGTGTCATCTGTTCATGCTTTCGTCACACATAAGGTGTCATCTGTTTATATTTTGGTCATTCATTGGGTGGCATCTGTAAATATTTTCCATCACTCATGAGGTGCCATATGTTTCGTCACCCAATGAGTGCCATCTGTTTCGTCGCTCGATGTGTGTCATCTGTTTCGTCACCCAATTCGTCATGATGTGTTTCAGTTAACGTGTGATCAGTTCTAATTAGGTTGTTAACTAAAGGATATGACAAGCCAAGATATGATTAAGATTGTTAAATGATTATGTTTGAGACATGCGTTATCTCCGTGCTATATTAAGTCATGTCATGATCAAGTACGTTACTTTATTTCATTTATGTTATATGTCAAGTTCAGTTATGTTATGTCATGATAGCATTTGTGACATGCGGATGCATGTTATTATGTGAGTTTGCTTACTGAGTATTTTAAAATACTCATTCCCCCACAATTAATTATGATGTAGGTGGTGATGGCAAGCAGCATGAGTGGGAGACTGCCATAACCAGTTAGATCATATGAATTTATATTTTCAGTTTATGATTTGATTTAAAGCTTAGGAAAATGTTTTCTGCTAAACGTAGTTATTCAAGTAGTTTATTTTATGATATGATTTTCTATGAATTATAATGATTGAAAGTTTCATGGATTATGGATTTAAAGTTTTGACGTTATTTCAGAATTTAATTCAGTTTTTTGAGGTTTTATTAATTATGCATTTAAGACACTTTATCGCTTCCGCTTTTTTTTATTAAGATTCCGATCATAGATAAGTTTAATGCTTTCGCTATTAAAGGTCAGGGGTATTCCATCATGGGTAAATTAAGAATTTTCAATTTGGAAATTTTCTTAAAATTAGGGTTTGTTTGGAATTTGAGATTTCAAAATTGTGAATTACACATATGTTTACCTCGGGGATCGGGGCGTCATAGTTTGGTATCAGAGCAATGGTTTTAGATTCTGTAGGCTTTTCATAGTGAAAAATATGGCATGTCACCTACTCGGCTCCTCCATCACCTTACAAGTCAGGTACACATGATATGTATGTTTTAATTATTGATTCAGTATGACATGCTGTAGTTTCATTATGGCATGTTTCTTATGTATATGTTATATTTGTGCAATAAGATTAGGCTTTTGGTAAGTCTTTAATTTTGGTGGGTAGTAAAGTAATGGCTCCCCCTACGAGAAACAACAATTATGCACCAGTTGATCCTGCTGCGAACCCTTCGGCAACCATGATTGAATTGTTTCAAGAATATTTGGAGTTGTTGAGGCAGAAAGCGATGACTCGCCCAGCTCAACTACAGCAACCGCAACAGATGACAACGGTCAACGTGCAGCTGATCCACACCTTCAAGAGGCTGAAGCAGCCCGAATTTGATAGTCTTTCATCTGATCCATTGTTAGCTGACGATTGGATTGCGAGATTGGAATAGATCTTCCAGTTTATGATGTCTTCTGAGATTCAAAAGGTTGTTTGTGCAACTTTTATGTTGATGCGGGAAGCTCGAAAATGGTGGGAGCTCACACAAAGAGCTCATGTTATTGTGCATAATTCGATGACTTGGGATCGGTTTAAGGAGCTATTTTTTCGAGAAGCATTTTCCGATCACCGTCAGAGCGAGCAAGGAGGCCAAATTTCTTAGGTTGGTGCAGGGTAATAGGACTGTTGCTGATTATGAGAGGAAGTTCAAGGAATTATCTCGCTACGCCACGCATTATGTTGATAGCGAGATCAAGAAGGCTTACACGTTTGAAAGGGGACTTCATCCAGAGATAAAGGGTTCTGTGTCACTCCACAAGCATATCACTTACGCAGCAGTGGTTGAAGCAGCATTGTTGATGGAGCAGAATCTTCCACCAAGAGAGCTGCCACGGAATGATCGCTCGTCGTAAGAGAAAAGGAAGCTTCATGACGACCATTTTGAACAACGAGATGCAAAGAAAAAAGTTAGAGATTCTCATCCTGTTTGCGTCACTTACAACAAAAGCCACGTCGGACAGTGCTATCAGAAGATTAATGCTTGCTTTAAGTGTTGGAAAACTGGGCATTATCTCAAGGATTGTCCGCTGAATAAACAAGATTAGAACGTCAGCACAACAATCAACAGGAATAAAGGAAAGGCATTCACTTTGGTACATCAGGAAGCAGGCGATTAAACTGCAGTTTTTAATGGTATACTTTTTGCTTTTGGGCATTCAATCTTCTCGTTGATTGATCATTGATTTTATTTTGTTCATTTGTGTTTTGTGTTTTGTGTTTTACCGTTGATTGAGTTTTAGATTATTTTTGGTTATTTCTAGTGTTTTAAAAAAGGTGGCATCTTCCTTTCGATGATGAAAGTTTTTAAGGAGGGGAGAATGTAATATCCTGCCCCTTCGTAAATGGGCATTTTTGTAAAATTGATTTAAAAGATAAAGTGAATTTAAATTTTGATTTTAAAAAGTGATTATTTGTAATTTGGTAAAATAATTTTAATTATATAAGGTTTAGTTTAAATTTTAATTATTCAATTTTAAAAGAGTTTTAATTTATATTATAAAATTTTAGCTCATTCACACCATATGCTTATGTATACCCTAGTATTACCCTAACCCTATTTTATCCTTGATTAGGCAATCTCAACCCTCAATCGAAAATCACTCACACTACATGCATATACACCCTAAACCAACCTTTAACCTATTATATATAGTCTAAAACAAATTCTTCTCTCCCAGCTTTCTCCTCCCCCTCACAGCCTCTCCTCCCCCGCGCAGCCACCTGCAGGCCAGCAACTCTTCTCCTTCGTTGGTCTCTCTCTAATTGAATTTGGGCAATCTTCTTCTCTTTCCTTCTTGATTTCTTTCTTTAATCTCTTTCTCTCTCTATTTTTGTCTCTCTCTCTCTCGTCCTTACTTCGTCTTCCTCTCCCTATGTCTTTCCCTCTCTGTTTTTCTCTTCTCTTTTCCTCTGCTTCTCTGTAACCCTTTTTTGCTCTCCCTCCCTCCCTCTTTTTTTCTCTCTCAGCTATCCCCTTGTTCTTTCTTCACTCCCTTACTGTTTTTTTCCTTCCCCTCTTTGTTTCTTTCTCCTTCTCATTCTCTCTCTCTCTCTCTCTCTCTCTCTCTCATTTTCTCTCTCTCTCATTTTCTCTCTCTGCATCCTTCTTTTTTATCTCTCTCTCTCCCTTTGCTTCTGCCATCACCGGTGGTTTATCACCGAGGCCCCCTTTCCCCTTCCCTCTGTTTCCCTTTCTCTCGCCCACTGTTTCTCTCTCTCTCTATCTATGTCTTTCTCTGATTCTCTCTACATTCCTCTCTCTCTTCCCTCTCAGATCCCCCCACTATTTTTCTTCCCCTCTTTGTTTCTCTCTCCTTCTCTTTTTCTCTCTCTCTCTTCCCCCCGTTTTCTCGTGCTTTTTGTTCTGCAACTAGGTCTTGCACCCAGTTCTCTGTTCTGAACCGATTCATCGCGAACTAAACCGGTTTAGTTTACTCGGATCGGTCTGAACCGGTCCATCAGATAAAATCGAACCGGACTGGTGTGAACCAGCCCGGTCTGAACCATTTGACCCGAAACTTTATCTTTTGACTCTTTACCCGATATATTGTTTGCCGACCTTGTTCTGACCGTTTTGCACTGTTTTAATTAAATCTATATTTTCTATTTTATGATATTAAAATGTGTTTATATTTTTTTATTTCAAAACAATATAGTGATTATATTTGTTTAGATTTCAGGTCATTAATTGTTTAATTCATTCTTCCGCAGGTAAGTGGGCTTACATGATGATGTGACTCCCGTTGTTATAAATGTATATGCTTGGTGTAAGTGAAATTATATCGTAATGTAACTCATGTGTGATAAATATATATGCTTGTGTAAGTGAATTTACATGTGTTATTCTCATCAGCTTTAATTGTTTATAAGCATGTTACTTTCGTAAATATGTTTGGGTAAATTGACTTATATAACGATGTGACTCTGATGTTATAATTGTATCATGTATTTTTATATGTTTAACCATTTTTTGATAATTATTATATTTGGTTAACACTTTGGTAGTTGATTTCTGTTCAGTTATTAATGTTATTATCATGAGATAAATGTCTGAGTATGACTGATTTTGCTTAGTATATTATCATGTTTGATTCTGTTATATGTGTCAGTATGCATTATATGATTAATTTTTGTCATACGTTGGATTCTGCAAGTTATAAGGTTAATTCATTCAAGTGGTTATTAAGCAAAATATGAACTTAAGCATGATCTTTAGTTAACAAAGAATCAGGATTGTTCACATTATGTTCTGTTAAATGAATGGGTGTCATCTATTCATACTTTCTTCACACATAGGGTGTCATCTGTTCATGTTTTGGTCATTCATTGGGTGTCATTTGTAAATATTTTCCGTCACTCATGAGGTGCCATATGTTCACGTTTTTTGTCACCTATGAGTGACATCTGTTCTGTCGCCCAATGAGTGTCATATATTTCGTCGCCCCGATGTGTGTCATCTGTTTCATCGCCCAATTCATCATGATGTGTTTCAGTTAATGTGTGATCAGTTCTGATTAGGTTGTTAACTAGAGGATATAACAAGCCAATATATGATTAAGATTGTTAAAGGATTCTGTTTGAGACACATGTTATCTGCGTGCTATGTTAAGCCATGTCATGATCAAGTACGTTACTTTATTTCATTTATGTTATATGTCAAGTTCAGTTATATTATGTCATGATCAAGTACTTTACTTTATTTCATTTATGTTATATGTCAAGTTCAGTTATGTTATGTCATGATAGTATTTATGATATGTAGATGCATGTAATTATGTGAGTTTGCTTACTGAGTATTTTAAAATACTCATTCCCCCACAATTAATTATGATGCAGGTGGTGATGGCGAGCAGCATGAGTGGGAGACTGCCATAACCAGTTAGATCCGATGAATTTATGTTTTCAGTTTATGATATGATTTAAAACTTAGAAAAATATTTTCTGTTAAACTTAGTTATTCAAGTAGTTTATTTTACGATATGATTTTCTACGAATTATGATGATTGAAAGTTTCATGGATTATGGATTTCAAGTTTTGACGTTATTTCAGAATTTAATTCAGTTTTTTGAGATCTTATTAATTATGCATTTAAGACACTTTATCGCTTCCGCTATTTTTTTATTAAGATTCTGATCATGGATAAGTTTTATGCTTCCGCTATTTAAGGTCAAGGGTTTTCCATCATGGGTAAATTAAGAATTTTCAATTTGAGAATTTTCTCAAAATTAGGGTTTGTTTTGAATTTGAGATTTTAAAATTGTGAAATTACACGTACATTTAACCCTCGGGGATTGGGGCGTCACATATTCCCTCACCAAACTCATCAAACTCACGCTCCTTTATGCCTACAAACAATAGCAAATCACTCATTAATCTTATCTTCAATTGATCAAATCCCAGATATCTTTACAAAAGCACTTTCATCAAGACAGATTGAGTATCTAGTCTCCAAGCTCAAAGTAGATGAAGTTCCCTTTTGCACTTGACGGGGATAATAGAGCAGCTGCATGAACTCTAAATTGACTTGGACAGCCAGATTTTTAGTTACTTATCTATTAGTTTAGTTATAGCTAAACTAGCTCACTAACCGTGTATACATTCTCTGTAAACTAACTATGAAGCTCTTCCATCTCTATAGAAAGCTTCGTGTATTGTCTTGATATTGAAGTAATAGAAATCAGTACTGAAGCATATCAATTACTCTCTGTTTTTTCTATTTCTTCTAGCTAAGGTCTTTGTCTTTTAATGGTGAGAGAAATGAGAATGATTAGAGACCCTTTGAACTTTTCTAGTAAATTTAAGGAAACGAAATTAATTGAAATATATACTTCTTACACCGAGAAGAATAATTGAAGACTGGCTGGTTTCAAGACGAAGAATAAAGATATTTCCAAAAATAATGAAATCATCATGAAGATAGCTCCTCTAAGTTTCCTCAATGATCGGGAAAGTAGAGTAAGAAAGTAATAGCAAATTGAATTTGCAAAAAAAAAATATAAGAACAATAAAGTTAAATGTATCTGATAATAGATTTTAGTGTGGTCAAAGGGGTACAGAAAGCTATATAATAATTATACTATATAAAGGCTACTCTTTTTGAAGAAGTCAATGGGAACAGTTCACCCCACCACTAGCTATCATTGTAACAGTACTGTAGCTCCATTCATGTCTAAAAATTATTATATATGTTTGAACAAAAACACAAGGAAATTCAGAAAATACTCTTGTTCTTAAAGTAAAGATGAACAATTTTACATGGATTTTTACTCTAATAGGGGTGTCATTTTATTTTCTTCCAATCGCATTTGGAGTTCGAGGCACTGCCAGCTTCTATAATCCTCCTTATACTCGTGAGTATCATTACATTAATTACAAATAAATTTAGTTTCCTTTCACGTAATGAATGTTGCATATACAACATGATAATGTTAGGTTATATCGTTTTTATGAAATAATTCTGGTTTTAGAACAAAATATATATCGCTTATAGATAATTATTTTTAAGGAGAACATGAACTTTAGAACAAAATATATATCTTGGAAAATAATGCTAAGAATTGTGAGATAAAAATTGAGATTTGAAACAGCATCTGCATGCTATGGGAATAAGGATTGGGGAGTGATGGTGGCAGCAGCAGGTAGAATCCTATGGAGGAATAGGTCGATATGTGGGGTAACATACAAAGTATCTTGCACCGGTGCTGCCAATTTGGCTCCATATCCTTGCAAAGACGCAAGTGCTTATGTTTTAATTGTAGATCATTGTCCTAAATGTAGTGCAGCCATCAATCTTTCTCGAGATGCTTTTCACTTCATTGCCAATCTTACTGCTGGAAGAATTAAGATTGACTACATTGCGTAAGTGCTCAACTCAATTCTTGAAATTTATATATGTTTTATTTAATTATTATTATTATTATTTATTATATTATTGTTGTTATTGTTACATGCATGTCTACATACATATGTAGGAGGTTTTAATTTCGGTTTTGACAAAACAAATAAAGGATTCTTAAGATAAATAGTTTCGTAAATTTGATCTAATTTTTTAAAAACTTGAATTTTTTGTACATTTTTTTTGTATAAAAATGACATACATAACTTTCGACTTAAAATGTAAAAATAGTGGAAAAATTCTATAGCACTAGAAGCTAGTACCATATATCATAGAGTTATAAATAACACAAATGAATCACATGAAAACATACATAGCAAATTCTCAGTACGGTAGAAGGACCGCAATTCTACATCATTACACATGGGGAACAAAAATAGATGAAATTACGAAATTCCATTGAGATTTTCTCTTTCTTATATATCTTGATTAGTGTTGACAAGGACATACCACGGGGGCAATTAGAGAAGAGCAGCAAAGGTGGTGAAATCTTAACGAGTGGAAGTGTGTCGAGGAGTACTACTAGTTTGAGTTTTAGCAACAGCCAACAGCGAATGAATAGCAGCAGCTTCTTCACGCCGCTTTCGCCACTGGCTGAGGCTATGGCCATCGCTAAGGCACCCATCCCCAACTGAAAATGAAATATGGTGAATCCAAATTCATTTTGTATCGTTTTAATCTGCTGAAAATAGGTTTTGGGCGGTTTGGGAAACCGCCATTATAGACTCGGCTACTAGGCATTTTGTTGCGGCAATGCGATAAACCACTGTAATAGACTTATTTTCTTGTAATGTACTGAATCAACCACTGATATTTTCTCTTTCTCAAACATCGGATTTTCTTTTACTTCTCTCTTTACGTACTATAATTTATAACTTAATAATGAATGTCTTTTTTATGACTTTTTGTGTTAGTTGTTATGCGTTATTTGTGCGTAGGTCTGTCATTATGCTTCCCACTTTACTAACTTTCTTTTTGTAAATAAAAATATATTAACTAACAAAAAGATTGATACGAATAAAAGGCAAGGGGAACAGACTCCCTAGAAGGAGAAACCACCAAAACAACACTTAAACAAGCTTAAGAACTACCTGTATCGAAAAAAGAAGTAAAAATATGCCAAGATTCTTGAAGATGGTAGTTGACTCTAACTTTAGGAGTATTATGGAGAAGACAAAGTCAATCCTCAATAGACAGCAGCTTAATTCTCAATGAAAAATGGAAGAATAGTTTCATGCATGTTAGGATTGAAGAAGAGGAGCCAGCTTAGTGTGCATGGCTCCTCTCGTGGACATGCGTTGTTTGCATGGTCTCTCTCTCTTTTAGCCGACCTCACCTAGCTCTCTCTTCTCTCTCACACACGTGTGTCTACCAGCTCAGAAAATATTCCCTCAATCATTACTATCAGTTTCAATTGGGATTGTTGCTTATTTTGAGATAATGTGTGAGGAGAGTCAGTTACATTAGCTTCTAATCACCTAGTGCTAATCATGCTTATGTTCTTCTATATATATGTTATAACTCTTCTAAATCAATACAATTGAGAATTATCTCCATACCATTACTATAAATACTCCCTACTTCATCTTCTATCTTGGTATCAAAGCTCGGGTTAAGCTCCCATGCCATCGCCAATCTTGCAAAATAGGGACTACACAGAAGGCTCACAATGCCATATGTCGATCTGTATCTCTTTGCTAACACCCTACACTCTACTCTATCAATTAAGCTTGACAGAGAAAACTACATCTTGTGTAGTTTTGAGACAATGTGTGAGGAGAGTCAGTTACATTAACTTCTCCTTTTTCAAGCATGTTGTGTACTAACTTAGAGAATGTAACGATCAGTAATAATGAATATAACTCATTTGCCTAGCACTCTTAGCCAACCCTCTCGCAAAGTTTCAAACACTATTCTAACTCTTCTTAAACTCCCACATAACAACAATTACACTAACCTCTACCATGCCTGTCAACAGGGTAAGAACCATAGACTCCACCATCCTCCATCTCCATCTAGAAAATCCAAAGCTTTTGAGCTTATCAACACTTATATTTGGGGTCCTACATCAATTTCCTCTTGTGGGTACAAATATTACATCTATTTTATTGATGACCACACTCGTTTACTTGGAAATACCCCCTTAGCCTCAAGTCTGAAGTTCTACTTGTGTTCAAACTTTTCAAAAAACTTATAGAAACCCAATTTTGATAGTAAAATCAAAGGTGTTCAATCATATTGGTGAGATGACTACAAACCTTTTGCTACCTTCTTAGAGTCATGTGAGGTTCTTTTTAGACATCCTTACCCTCACACACATCACCAAAAGGGTGTGACTTAGAGGAAACACAGAAGCTTCTATGCCAATGCAATACTGGTGGTTTGCTTTCCAGACAGTTACTTACCTTATCAAGAGGCTCCCAACCCAATTTCTTTCAAATCTCTCACCTTATCAAGCTCTCTTTCACAAACCACCCAACTACACTTTTCCTAAAAGTGTTTTTGAGTGCTTGTTTCCCATACTTGAGGTCCTATAACAGGCACAAACTAGACTACTGGTCATCACGTTGTGTCTTCTTAGGATATTCTCCTCTTCACAAAGGGTACTTGTGTTTACACTCATGTAAGAAGGTCTATACAACTATTAATTTAGTGTTTGATAAGTGTTACTTTCCTTTCATGTTTTCTCTCCAATTCAGTCTGTTTCACTAATTCTGCAGGTACCCTGCCATCTTAGCCTATTCCTCTAGCATCAGGTCCCACTGCTCCTTCTTCATAGGAGTTAGTATCTCATAACAGTAACATCTTGCATAATTCTCTTTTGGGTAATAACTCTTCTCCCTCTCATGTTCTCACACATTACTTATATGGTTCTCATAATAACATTGCAGCTCACTCACCTTTACCTGCTCCACCCTCAAACACCCATTCCATTGTTACTAGGTCAAAAGCTAGTGTGTTCAAGCCTAAAATTTACCTCACCACTCATAAGGACCTTTACCTACTACTCCCTTTACCACCAAGACAGCCCTGGCATACTCACAATGGTACTCTACTATGCAAGTTGAGTTTAAGGCCCTTATGTATAAAAAACATGGTTAATGGCCATTGAGACAGCTTGAAACTCAAGGCCTAATTGAGTGGCCAAAGGCTTCCGCCAGACTACTCGCCTTCACTTCTAAGAAACCTTTATTCTAGTGGCTAAACCTATCACCATCAGGGTCATCCTTGTTCTACCTCTCACTATGCAGTGGCCATTGAGACAGCTTGATGTCAACAATGCCTTCTTACATGGCAGTATTTCAAAAAGGGTCTACGTGCAACAACTTGCACATTTCATTGATCCTTAATATCCAAATCATGAATGCCTTCTCCACAAAGATCTGCATGATCTCAAGAAGGCTCTTAGGTCCTAGTATCAATAAACTCAGAGTGACACTTCTTCAAAAAGACTTCACTACTTGCACTTCAGACTATTCACTCTTCATGCTACATCAGCCTGCCAGAACTATTTTCTTCCTTGTATATGTTGATGATATTATCATCACAGGTAGTGACTCCAATTATATAAACACTCTCATCTCTGAGTTGCACAACTCATTTTCTCTCAAGGACCTTGGTTTGTTACATTACTTCTTAGACATCTCAATTAGCAAGACTACTACTGGTTTTCACCTCAGCCAGTCACAATACATCCTTGAGTTCCTGCACAAACACCACATGCTAGATGTTAATCCTTGTTCCACCCCTACTACTTCCTCAACTAAACTATCTAAAGACACCAGTGAGCCTCTCTCAGACCTTACTCTATATAAGAGCTTAGATGGGGCCCTGCAATACCTCACTGTCACCAGACCAGATATCTCCTACATTGTGAATGAGCTTAGCCAATTCCTTCACTACCCAACCTCACTATAATGGCAAGCTTGAAAATGTCTCTTAAGGTATCTAAAAGGTACCAAATCGAAAGGTCTTCACCTCCAAGCCGTCATATAATTCTCTATCTCAGCCTTTACAGATGTAGACTAGGCAAGCTGCCCTGATGACAAACGGTCTACATGTGGCTATGCCATCTTTTAAGGCCCTATCTTGATCTCTTAGTTATCCAAGAAGCAACATATTATTGCCAAGTCCAGCAACGGGAGTGAATATTGTGATTTAGCTCATGCTACTACTAAAATCACATGGATCTAATCTCTTCTCTCTAAAATGAAACTTGCTTCTATCACTACTCTTATCCTTTGGTGTGACAATAAGGGTGTTGCCTCTATTTCCTCGAATCCAGTCTCTCATGCTCGTACCAAACACATTGAAATAGATGTGCATTTTGTTCGAGACAAAGTACTCTTGAAAGCTCTTGAAGTTCGATATGTTCCTACTCGGGATCAGGTGGCTGACATACTTACAAAACCTCAATTAGGTGGTCAGTTCTTTTATCTAAATGATAAGATTCATGTGGGTGACATACTTACAAAACCTCTACTAGGTGGTCAGTTCTTTTATCTAAAGGATAGATTCATGTGAGTGACACCCACATGAGCTTGAAGGGTCTATTAGGATTGAATAAGAGGAGCCAGCTTAGTGTGCATGGATCCTCTCGTGTAAGTTCTCTATCTGCATGATCTCTCTCTCTCTCTTTTAGCCACATCACCTAGCTTTTTATCTCTTTCTCTCTCTCACGTGTGTCTGCCAGCTCAGCAAATATTCCCTCAATCATTAATGTGAGACAATGTGTGAGGAGAGTTAGTTACATTAGCTTCTAATCACCTAGTGTTAATCACGCTTATGTTCTTCTATATATATGTTGTAACTCTTCTAAATCAATGCAATTGAGAATTATCTCCATTACCATTACTATAAATATTCCCTACTTCATCTTTTATCTCTGCAAGTTTGATGAAAAAAAATTGATCAAGTAATGAAAGTGTTCCTTATCTCAACTTGAATACATATTGGAAACAAGATTATTTTTCTAACTCCCACTTTGCCTATCGCTCGACTATAGATTTTTCCTTTGCCAAACATGTAATATAAATTGGAGAGTGTTCATTACCTCAACTTGAAAAATATCAGAAATAATAAATTCTTCTTTTGCCTATTAAAGATATGTATTATAATTTGGAGAAGAGAAGGTATAGTGACTTGAACAGTACATCCTCTTATTGAGAAGTTGAAATTACTGCGCGAATCTTATTTTTTTCAATAAACTAGAGATCAGTAATAAATATAATTGTTTAGTGTTGTGTCTTTTTGTCACATTCTTCCTATAAAATTTTATTTTTAATTTTCTCTAATTGTTTAACTTTATCATATAATTGTACAAACACGTGACATGACGTCATTAGAAGAAGTGCGCACAAAAGCTGAATGGGTGGAGACATCTCTTTTCATCCAAGAAACCAAATGATGGTGTGCATAAAGGTGAAATGGAGTAGAATAGAAAACAATGATGAAAGTCATGACATCATCTACCAAAATGAACGATGGATTAAAATATCAATGTTTTGCATCAACGGCTTACAATCGAGACAGAAAACTGGGGTAAATGTACGAGGTTGGTTATTCCTTACGCCAGTGGGTTACCAACGTGGCAGATAGAAAGGTGAAAAGATGACGTGGATGTGTGCGAAAGAAGATAAAATCAACGAAAATGACATGGTAGTCAAAGAGAATCAGATTTGATAGTGACAATTATCATTTCCCTGTGATTTGATCGAATGGCTATAATGTCATTAAAAGTTAATTAAATCCAAAACAAAATGATGTAAATGACCAAGGAGGAGAAAGCCTATAAATACGTCCATATGTAGCAAGCAGGGACAATTCGAACTCAATTCAAAATTATCGTTACTCTTTCTTCTCTACTTTCTTTCATCTCTCATTTTCTTATTCGTATTCAATTCCAAAATACCGTAGAAGAAGAAATTTATTTAAATATTGGTACTTTCATCGAGAGTTAAAAGACACTCAAGAAGAACCTACTCTCAAATATCAAGCATGTTGATAACCAGATCAAGCATAGCTTGCGATACCCACAACAGAAACGATTCTTGAACAAAGAAATCATGATGTACCAGCAATTCTCAAAACAATTCTAACAAGAATTAGAGAGTTGGAAAACCAAAACGCATAAACTTGAATACAACTCTTCATATGTTGCGACCTTGCAACAATAAGTCTAGCAAACACGTAATGAGATGAGCCAATTGAATCGAGATGACATGAACGAAACTCAAGGTGCAGCGACGAGAAGGAATGCTAGATTAAATCAAAATCACAACAAAGAACACAACGAATAATGTGAAGGACAGACAAAGAACGTGGAAAATAGAGCAGCGGGAATTCCTGACGTAAAAGACGGATTAACGAAACACGATATAGACAATATGCTCAACAAAAAAATGACAAAAGCCAAAAGGTTGGGCACCACAATGGTAGCAGATCCAGAGTCACTAACCCAAATTCCCTTAACTCCAAAAATCATGTCGACGCATATTCCAAAGGAGTTCATGCCACCAAAATTCAAGTACTATGCAGGAAAGATGGATCCAGTGGAACACCTGAGGTGATTTTGACAGATGATGGCACTCTATCAACATGAAGATGCACTCATGTGTAGAATGTTCTCAACGAGTCTCGATAGCAACGCTCTAAAATGGTATAAATCACTTCCCCTTTTTTCTATAACTAACATTTTTGTTATATCTTCTATCTTTTTGAAGCAGTACGCAACCTATCAATCTTTCATAGAGGACATTATACACATTAGTGTAGAAGAAGAAATGGAAAAGGTGGAGAATTATGATGGTCGTGTAGCTCCAATAGCATTTAAAAAAATTATTATCTTCTTTTTGTTTTATAAAATGGTTTAAAAATGTTGTACAATCACTGCACTCGACACCGCAAGAAAATCAGTAGGAAAATGGCCAGTAGGCTAACAACAATAGCAATTCAAAGACGTTGAACAACTCGTCCGAAGATGAAGCCCCGAGATACAAAGCGGCCGAAGAATTGGTGGAAGTAAAACTCAACGGGGGAACAAAAGTAACCAAGATAGGGGCCGCATTGTCCCTAAAAGAACAATATGAGCTCGTCAGTTTCTTAAAAATAAATGAAGATATGTTTACGGAAACACCGACGGATATGCCAGGAATAGACGAAGAAATCATATACCATCATTTAAATATAGATGCACATATCATACTTGTGAAGCAGAAAAGGAAAATATTAGCTCTAGAAAGAAAGAAGGCAATTGTGGCAGTCAAGGCCACATCAAGCATTTGGAAGAAGCTTTCTCGAAACTATGGAAGTACAACATGAAACGAAACCTAAAAACTGTGCTTTCAGAGTCAAAGTGGGCAAATTTCTCGGACATATGATATCACAGAGAGGAATTAAGGTTAACCCTAATCAGATAAAGATGATTGTTTAGTTGAAGACTCCAACAACCCTAAAACACTTACAAAGTCTCACGGGAAAGTTAGCAGTTGTTGGAAAATTTCTGGCCAAGTCAACTGACAAGTTTAAACCTTTCTTCTCAAAAATAAAAAAGAATTCGACTCAAAGGTAGGATGAAGATGGTGAAGCATCTTTTCAAGCAGTCAACAATACTTGACCTCACCACCCATTTTTTCTAAATCGAAGTCAGGTGACATGTTGTACTTGTACCTAGCAGTCTCAGAAGCGGTCATCACCACCCATTTTGTTAAAAGCTTAGAGGATGCAGAAACCAAGTATAAAAATATTGAGAAGATAGTCATAGCTTTAATTGTGGCATCACGTAAACTAAAACCATACTTTCAAGCACATACAATAATGGTGCCAAGCGAATCCCCAATCTGAAGCATCCTGCATTCGCCAGATCTGAAGGGCGGATTAATTAAGTGGATAGTAGAGCTAGACCATTATGATGTACATTATATTCCAAGAACAGCCATGAAGTCACAAGTACTAGCAGACTTTATTGTAGAGTTCACAGCGGGACAAAAAGATATTGCTAAAGTCAACCCGCAGATTGATGAATGGGAATTATACGTAGATGGAGCTTCAAACTAGAGAGGATCCGGGGTAGGAGCAGTAATCCAGACCCCACATGGATAAATTTTTTAACAAGCCTTAATAGCTGGAGTTCACCTTGCAAAAGAGTTTGGGTAGGAAAAATAAACATTTATTGTGATTCAAAATTAGTAGCTAACCAAATTGCAGGAACATACGCCACTAAGGATGAGAAAATGTCAAAATATCTCCAATGTGCGAAGCATGTGCTGGAACAATTGGAGGAATACCATATTAAGCAAATCCCAAGAGGGGAAAATTCACTTGTGGATTCCTTAGCTACTGGAAAGAGGAATATCAATTCCTAGAATTCTGAAGTACTAAAAGTCAAAAAGCAATTCATAATACGAAATTTGCATAACCAAGTTGGATGGATTCGATTGTTCAATACCTACATAGCAGCAAGATTCCTGAAGATACATTGGAAGTATAAAACTTAAGTCCGCAAGCAGCCAGATACACTTTGATCAATAACACGCTTTATAGGAGGTCTTTTTCAGGGCCTTATTTCAAATCTCTCAATTCAACTGAAGTTGACTATATCATGGATGAAATCCACAGATGGTTTTAGACTCATTGCAAACTTTGGTTAGTCCTTGGTCGTTCATACAATGGGAGCTTGATATAGTGGGGCCATTGCCCATGGCTCAAGCGCAAAAGAAGTTCTTACTAGTGGCAACAAACTACATCACAAATGGATAGAAGCAGTCGCACTTGCAAGAATACGAGAAGAAGAGGTTAGAAGCTTCCTATGGAAAGAAATTGTATTGAGGTATGGAATCCTGAAGGTCATCATTTTAGATAATGGAAAACAATTCACCGAGAAAGTAATCAGGAGCTTTTATGATGGATCACGAAATAAAGCTTTGCACTCAACCCCATATTATCCATAAAGAAATGGCCTAGCAGAAATATCAAACAGTACCATCCATGAGGGATTGAAGAAAAGATTAGAAGCGGTAAAAGGGAAATGGGTTAAAGAACTACCTTCAATTCTTTGGGCTTACCGGACAACTCTGTGGGAACCAACTAGGAAGACTCCATTTGCATTAGCATTCGGAATGGAAGCCATCATTCTGACAAAAATTAGATGCCCAACTACAACAACAGAAATCAGTCAAGAAGAAAATTTTCACTTTTGGAGAAATAGTTATATCTGTTGGAAGAAAAGATGGAAACGGCCCTCATCAGATTGGGTAACTACAATCAATACAAGTGAGCTTATTTCTCTAAACGGATAAAAATGTGGGGTTTTCAACTTGGAGAATTAGTCCTCAAAGGAATTATGCAATCAGATGAAGGAAAATTGAGATCAAATTAGGAGGGGCCATACATCATCCAAGCAGTGGGAGGCAAATGATCATATTGGCTAACCAATAGCGAAGGTATGGACCTTCCTAAGCCTTGGAGTGCTCTACATCTAAGAAAATACTATGTATAAGTCAATTTCTTCATAATTTTAATAAGAATATATTTACTCCGTTTTCCCTATTAAAGGTTTTTCCATGTAAAATATATGTCTTCAAATTCTTCTTTATATTTGTTATGACAAATAAGCCCAAATCCCATGAGGAGGAAGTGCACAAAAGCATGAAAAAATTCTAAGTATGTCAAACGGCCGCTTAAGAGAGAAAAAATGTGAAAAAATTCTAAGTGTGCCAAGCGGCTTAAGACATAAAAGCATGAAAAAAAGTCTAAGTTTGCGAAACGACCGCTTGAGATACAAAAGCATGAAAAAAGTCTAAGTGTGTCGAGAGGCCACTTATGATACAAAAGCATAAAAAATTTAAGTGTGCCAAGCGGTTGCTTAAGGCACAAAAGTGCAAAAAAATCTAAATGTGTTAAGCGGTTATTTAAGGCAAAAAGTTAGGAATTTTTTTGCTTAAGCTAGTCTAATGGCAGCCTTAGGTAAAAATTGGGGAAGTTTTGCCTAAGTACTCAAAATGACTACTAGGCAATATTAAGAGAAAGTTGTTTAAGTAAACATTTAAGTCGTGAAAGAGAAGGAAAAAATCATACTCAGAATTTAAGGAGAAAGTATTTCATTCATTGATTAATAAAAAGAGTACAAAAGAAAATAAAAATTACAAGAAAAGAGAAAAAAATCTAGTCGAGCTTAATGTGATTTGCTGACATGTCATATGGCTTACGTATCACCTCGGCAATGACTTCCTTGGTGACAGCAACGGCAATGGAATCAGGGGCGGTAACAACTTCACCTTCGTCATTCTAATCAATTGGAGGAGGAATTTCTTCAGTCAACTCAAACTGTAGAGGCGTCTTGAGAAATACCATTGAGATAACCGATGGTGTGAGCGTCCTTCTCCAACTGCCTGCATTGAGCAGTGTACTACTCATAATATTCCTACTCCTTTTTCTGCAAAGCTTCAGCAGTAGACGCCTCAAACCACTCAGTGAGTTCACGAATGCTTTTCAAAACGCATCCGTCAGCTTCATCCCGTAGCTCCTCAATCAAAAGCCGCATGGCTTTAGCTTCACTCTTTAGCTTACCAATTTCCACATCTCTAACGGCCATCTGATGTTTAAGGTTAGACACTTCTTGTTCATGCCTAACCATCTCACCACCCATGCTGTTAAGCCTGGCGGTAAGAGTGTTATGATAAACGACATCCTGAAAAAGGGCAACATTGCTAAGTAAGAAATAATGCAAAAATGAAAATGCGTAAAATAAAAATATGTATAATTTTACCTGAAGAAGGCAATGATTAATGCCTTTCTAGAGGGACTCAATTAACTCCTCAGCCAACTAATAAGAGTTGGCCGAGCATTGAAGGTGACTAATAACCTGATGAGATGACTCACGGTCCATCATCAGATTAACTTCAAAAGGAATCCTCGGGCCAAAGCCTAGAGGAAATAAGGTCCAAGGAAGGGCATCAACAGGCTCAGAAGAGCCCAACCCAAAGGTTGGGATAAACCTTATCGACCCAACAAAATCAAGCCATATGGGAAGACAAATAGCTAGAGTAGGAAGAGGAGAAGAAGTTTGAAGAGAAGGGCGAATGGGAGAAACCCTAGAAGAAGAAACCACCGATGATGGATCAATGGCCATCTGTGGCGCACGTTACGCGAAGAAGAATGGTTCAAAGAAGGCTCAATAGGCCTCATTTCGAAAGCCTTTCAATTAGAAGGAGAAGTAGAAGAAGAAGAAGAGCTAAAAGAAGAGGGCCAAGAAAGCTGCCTCTAAATGATAATGAGTTGGACTTGAGGCCTTGGAAAGGTAACAGGAGGGGTTAAATGTCTTGGGATAGGCTGGATGAGGAAAGGGATTTGGCCAGCCTCGAGTACCAACACTAGGGTCTGTCGTCTGGGGTCTCAAATGGATAGGCATTTTTATGTTTGTCTGCAAGAAAAAATCAAGAAACAATTAGATCAATAGACGTGCAAGAATAAAAGTAAAATAAAATGAGAGGGGCAAAGTCACTCACTAAACGACCTCCATTCAGTAGGGAAGTGGGATTGACTTCCACCTCTCTAGTCACTGGAAACATGGAATGCCTCAGTGTTCCACCACTTATCTCATTTGGGCAAATCTAGAATCAACAGACTGCTGGCAATACCACTGCGTGGAGCAGCGTAGTGGTGACCATTTTTCTCTTTAATGGAGTGTAAAGGATGAAATTGATTTAAGCCTAATTCTAAACTGAACAAACGACGATTCAGTTATTCAAAAAAATAGAATCATATATGTGTTCGAAGTAGTAAGAGAAATATCATGATAATGAAAAAATGTTGAAAGAGAGGAGAAATAGGAAAACGGAAGCGTAAAGCTATGTACATGGTTCTAAAATTTAAAATTCTGGGGTAGGAAGATGGACTGACTAGGTTGTCGTCAAAGTATGAACAGTCAACCCCATCGGGAAAAGCTCGGCGGTAACGAGAAATGAAACGATAAAATTCCTCTCTATTTCTAATCCTAGGAACATTGGGGGAGAAGGAAGACGTCATTAAAGAAAGCTTGAAGATGAAGGAAGAGGAAAGTGAAAATGTACAGGAGAGAAAGTACGCACGAGAAGAAAATATGCTACAAATCTTTAAATATTACCTCCGCGGATGCCAAACAATGGAATTGAGAGGTAAAAGTAATAACTTCAAAATGGAAATAGAGCATGAAGATAAAAAGGAACAGTTACAAACACGTGGCATGACGACATTAGTGATGGCATGCAGAAAGGTGAACAGGAGGAGACGTCTCCTTTCATCCAAGAAACCTAATGATGGCATGCAGAAATGTGAAACGGCGCAAGACATATGCAATGATGAAAGTCATGACGTCATTTACCACAAATGAACGACGGATTAAAATATCAATGTTTTGCATCAACAGTTTGCAACCGAGATATAAAACAAGGGTAGATGTACGAGGTTGTTTATTCCATATGCTAGTGGGCAGAAAGAAAAGTGAAAGGATGGCATGGATGCGTGAGAAAGAAGATAAAGTCAATGGAAATGACATGGCAGTCAAAAGAGAATCAAATTTGATAGTGTCAGTTATTCATTTCTCCATGATTTGATCAGATGGCTAAATATTAAAATTCAATTAAATAGTTGTGAAAGGCCGAGGAGGAGAAGGCCTATAAATACCTCCATATGTAATGAGCATGGACAATTTTAACTCAATACAAAATTCTCGATTACTCTTTCTTCTCTACTTTCTTTCATCTCTCATTTTCTTATTCATATTCTATTCCAGAATACCATAGAGGAAGAAATTCCTTTACAATGAGACACATTCCAATGATCTTTAACTAAGCTAACTATATTTGTTAAGTAGCTAGTTAAATTGTCAACTCATTATTACACTTATCATCCCCTGGATCCTCATGTCAGGATTGAAGGACATAAGTTTGTCCTTAAGAGCGTGAATCTAGGTATTGACAATGGCTTTATGCTTAATAGCAAATATGTCAGTATTAAGGATGAAGATACATTTGTTATCTTTACAGAACTTATGAACAAAAAGAAGGTTAGAAGCAATATGAGGAACACAAGATTATTGTTGTATTTGATTATACTCAATGTAATCATATTACATGGTTTTGTTACTTGAAATAGTAGCTAATGATCTTTAACTAAGCTAACTATATTTGTTAATTAGCTAGTTAAACTGTCAACTCATTATTACACTTATCATCTCTTGCATACTCATGTCAAGATTGAAGGACATGAGTTTTATCCCCAAGAATGTGAATCTAGGTATTGACAGAGGCTTTACGCTGAATAGCAAATAGGTCAGTATTAAAGATGAAGATACATTTATTATCTTTACAGAACTTATGAACAGAAAGAAGGTTAAAAGAAATATGAGGAACACAAAATACTTTGTCTAAGTGAAAAGTGTGTGATGGGGTAGGGAAAAAACTTGAACCTACATGAGTTATTGGTAGTTTCTAGCCATTGCCAAAGGCTATGCTATCTTCTCCATTATATAGACATGGTGTCACTAAATTTTTCATGTTAGGAGTGATGTGTGAGTTGCATCCTGTATCAAAAAGCCAGATTGGAGTACTTGATGCAATAGAAGACTGAGAAAACATAGTAGCCACTAATGCCAACTGTGCGGGAGGATTCTTTCCCTAGTAAGAGTCGGTGATAACAATCAATTGTACGTTCCCTGACTTATGACAGATTTAGCAATGAATTCTACCATCTGTATAACAAGAGATTCATTTAAAAAGGCTATACTTTGATGTGGTGCATCAAGGAAGATTCTAGAAACTGGCAGTGCTTTAAACTTTGAATGAGACGGGGAGAAAAAATGGCATTCCTATTATAATAAAAACCAATGTACTTCTATTTCTCTTTCCGCCTATCTCATTTCTCCCTCTCAAGAAAACCTAATCGTCCACCTCTATTTCGTGTCGCCGGCACGGGGAGAGCTCATCTACTCCCCCCACGACCTTTTTCTTTTGCCTTCTCCCTTTATCTTCTAGCACTTCTCCCATGTTTCACATTTCCTTCTCCTTCTTCTTTCTCTCTCTCCCCTGTGTTTTCTTCGCCTCTTCTGCCCCTCCCATCTATTTCCCCTCTTTCTCTTTTGTTTCTCTTTTGCTGGTTTCCTTATTCTTGGTAGGTATGTTGTTGCAGTTTTTGAATTTTCTGCAAAGTTCTCCTTTAATTTTTGGATGGTTTTGTTCTCTACCGGTTGTATAGATTTTGGTCCACCGGATCTTTGGTCCTTGATGGTTATTTTCTCTTCGGATCTGACTTTTGTTGTGATTTTTGGACTTTATTTGTGTGTGACACAATCGGGTGTCCCAAATCTATTCGAGATTATACTGTTCTTCATGCAAATATGCATTTGTAGTGCTAGTTGGCCGAGTTAGGTTTGGATAGTGGAGGACTTTTGGAATGAGCCACTCAAGCTCTATTTTTATGTGTTGTTTATGCACATGATTCTCTCCATGCACGTAAGTAGGTGTATATTAGTCTTATCCGACATTTAGATTTGATAATTTTATTTAGTTCTTATTGATGTTTGCATTTCTGAGTTTTTAATGAATTACATTGTTGACCTTAAAAAAAACCAATGTACTTTTCTCATCTTACCCATTATTTTTATAAGAACATATACTAAATTTTCAGGTCATTTACATACATCAACGGAGGTATAGTACTTATACAGTGTCAGCTTGTGGTGTGAACTGTTCGCATTGACTTCGGTTAAATAGTAGCTTTTGTTGTTGAATTATTAGATTTTGTGTGCCCCTTTGACCACACTAAAATCTATTAGTCAGATACATCAAGTTCATTGTGAGAAGAGAAAGGAATACTATAAGTGAGATTGTGGTGTGTGAGAGTCAGAGAATGATTGGAAGAGAGTTATGATGGAAAAGTAAATAGCGGTAAATAAGAAGAAACAAATAGAGAGATAGAAAACCTAGAAATTGAGTTTTATGGAGAACTAAAGAGAAGCATAAGTGATACGTTGAGAGATTTAAAGGGAGAAAATAAAGAAAATGTAGAGGAATTTTCGTGATGACTACTCCGAATTTATTTTTAAAATTATTTTTTAATCGTTGTCCCGCGTCGCAAGTACGTTATGATAGTTTGACGACTCTACTAAGAAACAACCGGTTTAAATATTTTAAATATAAAATCCGAAGACACAATTAAGCAATTTGAAGCATTGATTTCCTATGTCTTAGAGGTCTTAGTATCACTCATTGCCGCATACTTCCATTTTGAAGTAATATTTGCTTAAATAGGACATCAAAAATAAATTTCTCAAACCTTATCAAAATATTAGCAACTGATAAAGTATTGTTAACCATTTTATTACGAATGTTGTGGAAACTAATATTTTTTCTATGTACAAATAACTCTCGAACTTATTCTATTTTTGTAGACAAAATATTTTCTAAATTGATTATATCTTAATTTAGTTGATGACGACTAAAATTTATATTTTAAATATGTTTTTAATTGTCACTCCGTGTGCAGGTAGGTTGCGACATATAGTACTTTCTTATACTACTTTCCAAACTATTGAGGAAAATTAAGGAAACTATCTAGTACACACTTAATCATTGGTGAATAATTGTTTTTAATTTTTTTTCTACGAGAAAAATCCTGAAATTTGAGCTTTTAAAATGATATATATTATGATCATGTATAAGTTTCAAACTATTTTGTTATAAACTGTGCGTTAGTATTAAGTAATATGGATAAATATTCGAGAAAGAAAACCAGTAGTATTAAAATAATCATCTACTAATTATGATAATTATCCGGCACTTAAGAAACATCATGTTTCCTTTTTTTATTACATACTTCTCGTATGTATAGATCGAATTTTGAGAAAACTCATGAAATAATTGTTAATTTTTGGGGTAGAATTAAGATATGTTAACACACCAATTAGAGACCACGCACCACGGCCTTTCACCGATTGCAAAATATGACGTTTGACTATCTTGGTGCTCCCATCGATAATTTTCTGATCACCTAATAAGGTAATGAGAGACCTCCTACAACACTCTATTAGCATTAGGGGACAATCTACTTGGGTAACCAACAACTATTCACACACTTTTCAACTCAACTATTTGATGCACGGTGCATGAGATTATAGAAAAATAACACTATAATGGTTGTTATAATTATTTGGCATTAGAGAAAAATTTAGACATCTCAAGATAATTAATTAATATATATCATGATTAATTTTTTGTATAATTAATTTAACTCTAATAAAGAAGTTAAATATAACGATGACTAGAACTACGACACTATCAAATAGAGATTAATCTGTTGACGAAAATAAGATTACTCTTCCAAATAAGATTAATCTGTTGACAAAAATAAGTTTAAACTATTCTCAAGTCAATAGCTTTTTTTAAGCTATCTGACCAGACTCTAGCTCAGCACCTAGCTAGCTCAGGCTTTTAAGCTCACTATAATATATGAAAATTGGAAGGATGTCTAACCACTTTTTAGTCCAATTTAAGTTTTTTGAATTCATATGTACTATTTTCCTTCATATTGAAGTTTATCATGGGTGCTTTTCCGAGCACCAATGACAAGACAACACGTACCACCCCATAGTAGAAGGCTAACAATGAGAGGAAGTATCAAAAGAGAAATTTTGATCTCAGCTGGTCAGCCTCAAGGGAGCTCAGGTCGTACAGACCTGAGCATATGCGAGGCAACACATGGAATAGAACTCAGTTGACCTCGAGTATCAAGGTCATTATTACCCACCGAAAGTAACATCTCAGATGGCATCTTCCTACATGATCGAGCACCCAACTAATCCAATCGTCGCGGCAGGATGTCAGATCAACCTTTGATATGTCACATCGAAGGCACATCGACATTTAATACTCATCATTTTATGTCAAAAGTCACCTCCCTTTTATTCAATCTAGGACAGCCAAAACAGACATCGTGTCCTAGGAAACTTCCCTAGCACGCTCCTTAGGCCTCTTCGACACGCTTCTCCAGCAAGATTTTGTTAGGAGTTATATCCTCAAAGCATGTACATTGACATTATAATATGAAATTTAATAGAATTACATTTTTCTTATAATTATCTTTTTAAATTAATGAGACTATAATCTTATATTAGTACGAGATGATTAAGATCATAGATAATGAATAAAATTGCGAGCAACATATTAAAGTAGAAAATCTTTAATGAATAGTTGCTAGTACAGTTCACTAAAAATATTATGAATGCGTGTGATCTAGAGCTGGATCATTGATGTGGATAGACATCTTAGTGATGGTACTTTATATAATAAGATTATATATGACAGGACCGATATGAATTCATATCTTTATTAACTTACTGTTCATCATAAAGATTTAATACACATAAATCTAATGATAATATGTAGATCAGTCTGAATCCTGAATAGTGATGAACTCCTATGCATGTCTACTAGATCTTTTAATTCACTCGTTAAAGTTTGTTTGTAAAAAATGCTAGTGACTTTTATTTTAGAATTCAGTGATATGGATGGCTGGGAATCTAAACTTTCAAATTTATAATATGATTATAAATTAGAATCTAAACTTTCATAACGGATAGTATATTGGTTCACTTAAGTGTTAATTCTGGAACTGAATAGTTATTGAGCTCAAATTTATAATATGATTATAAATTAGCCATTCACTAGTGAATTAATTATACTTAATGATCAAAAGGTAATTAGAAGAGTAAAGTGATAATTTAGACGAGCTCTAATTTACGATCAATAATTGGAGGACAGAACTACATGAAATGATTTTATCAATGGACTACATGAGAATACTTTATAAATATTTTCTATAATCTCTAAGAGTGAAATTCCATATTTATAGTGGGGTTATAATTGCATTAATAAATAAGATTATTTAATTAAGAGTTTAATTATAATCTAGTTTATTTGAACTTAAGATTATAGGCTCATGGTCCAAAAGTCACATCTGTACTACGCAGTTTATGGTGTGAATATTTTAGGATATGATAAAATAACTGACTTGCAAAAGAATTTTTAATTTTAATTTTAGGATATGAGATATTTTAATTTTAATTAATAATGATGAGAATGTCTCATAGACGGTCTGAGATTAATCTGATTGGCCCTAAGATAGCACATTAATCATTGAGTTTTTTATTATGATTAGAAAATGTTAAATTTATGTGTTGCATTCATGTATCACGTTTACTTTTCAAATTCTAGATATTTATCAATTATATTGAATTATGTATGTTTGTCTTTCAGTTATTATTATATCTACCATCAACCACCTTATTACTGCTTTACATGTGCTTAAAATCACAGTACCTGTTAATTTCTTCCTTAACCATTCTAGTGGCAAAGGCTAAAGAATGTCTTGTGAGATCATTCTTCTCTTTTTCCCACTTTTTCTTGGCTTTTTCACCAACCACTGGGATTATCATGAGATAAACTTCTACCCATTGAGCGTATTCGCTTGCTGGAAGTTTATACATATTCTGCTCAAAAGCACATGTAAACTCGTCAATATAACAAATGTTACATAATTGAGTTTTTGATAATACCCGTCTTGCAGTTTCTGCAATTTTGGCAAGTTCTTGTTCTTTGGAGTTGATGAAGTCCAATCCAAGGAACATAGTGTAGAGTGTCGCGATAACAGACTCGAATAGGTCTTCGCCATGAAGATCTTCATTCTAGTTTGTGTTCTTGAGGAACTCTTTGATGATGCCATCTAACTTGTGTTCTAGTAAAAGAAGCACGGGTCTTGCTTGGGCAAAATCATCCAGAAGAAGAAGAATAATGGAGGAGGAGGAGAATGGTGGACAAGAACAAGAATGATGAAAATAAGGCCAAAAGACCAGCCAATGGTAAGGTGAACATGGTTGACGACGAACGCATAGGAAAGTGTTTCCATTGTGGGGTTAAAGGTCATTGGAAGAGAAACTTTAACAAATATTCTCCAAACTGAAAAAGAAAGGTAAATATGTTTTACTTGTACTTGAAGCTTGTTTACTTAAATATGATTTGTCATCCTCGATACTTGATTCGGGAGCCACTAACCATGTATGCTCTTCTTTGCAAATGCTCGAATCGTCAAGGGAGTTGATTAATGGCGAGGTCGTTATGAAAGTTGACAGTGGTGCGCTTGTGTCAGCTAAATCATCGGGGACAATCCGTTTACTTTTTGGATATAATTATTTAGTTTTGAGCAATGCTTATTAAATTTCTTATTTTTTGAGGAATTTGATTTCTCTTTCACTTTTTCATGAAAAGTTATTCTAAGTTTCTTTTATTAATAAAGAGTTTATTATTTCTAAAAATTGATTCGATATTTGTCATGTCAAGGTTATAAACGGATTGTATATGCTTAAACCGGGTGAATGCACATTAAATAATTCTGAATTATTTAAAGTAGCAAAACCTAAAAGAAACAAACAATGTATAGTTTCTCATGATGATGATAAAACATATCTTCGACATCTTAGGCTGGAATATATTAATCTAGATAAGTTAAACGGATTAACAAAGCATGGTGTTTTGAGAGAACTAAAAGTTGAGACTCTTTATGTTTGTGAATCTTATCTAGAGGGTAAAATGACCAAGATACCTTTCAAAGTAAAGGGCCAAAAAGCCAAGGAACCACTTGAGCTAGTACATAGTGATATTTGTGGACTGATCAACATACAATCTAGAGGTGGGTATGAATATTTCATCAGTTTTATTGACGATTATTCTAGATATGGTTATCCTTACCTAATGCATAGAAAGTTTGAAACTTTTGAAATGTCTAAAGACTTCAAAGCTGAAGCTAAAAAACAATTAGATAAATCATTGAAAACATTTCGATCAAATTGAGGTGGTGAATACTTCGATTTAGAATTCAAGGATTGCTTGCTGGAGTATGGATTCATATTCTAACTCACAGCACCTGGAACACCAAAGTAAAATGGTGTTTCAGAAAGGAGAAACTGGACCTTATGGGATATGGTTAGGTCGATGTTAAGCTATTCATCACTACTACTTACATTAAGGGATATTCATTACACACGGCAACATATATTTTGAATGTAGTGCCTTCTAAGTCGGTAAGCAAGACACATTTAGAGTTATGGAAAGGCTCCAAACCCAATTTATGTCATTTTCGTATATGGGGGTGTCTAGCTCACGTTCTTAGACTCAAGACTGGAAAGTTAGACTCAAGGTTAGAAGTATGCATATTCGTTGGCTATGCTTGAGAGACTAGATGTGAGTACTTTCAAAATCACGAGGATCAAATGGTGTTTATGTCAACAAATGTAACCTTCCTTGATCATGACCATATGGAAAACTACAAACCTCGAAGCAAAGTAATTCTTGAGGAATTAACGTTTGATGAGATGATACCACCTTCATTATAAACTGATAAATGACAAACCACAGAAACAACAGTTCATGTTAAGGAAAGCCCGATGCAACGTCGTAGTGGGAGGGTTGTAAGACAACATGTTCGCTATGAACTAGAGGCACATGTCCTAGTGCCAGATACTGATAAGTACGATCCGTTATCTTATGAAGAAGAAATTGATGATCCTGAAAATAATAAATGGCAAGATGCCACTAACCAGGAAATGGAATCGATGTATTCCAATTTCGTATGGACACTTGTACATCCACCTGAAGATGTCAGGCCCATTGGATGTAAATGGATCATCAAGAAGAAGAGGTACATATGGGAAAGTAAAGACTTCCAAGGCATGGCGGCTAGCCAAGGGCTATACACAAAGGTAAGGAGTTGATTATGAAGAGACATTCTCCCATTTTGCCATGCTAAAATTCATTCGCTTCTTTTTGTCCATAGCCACTAATTAGGCTATGAGATATGAAAAATGGACGTCAAGACATCTTTTTTGAATGTCTCTCTTGAAGAAAGCATCTATATGATGTAACCAGAAATGTTCGTACAAAAGGGGCAAGAATAGAAAGTATGCAAGTTGCATTAATCCATTTATGGATTAAAGCAAGCATCAAGACCTTGGAATCTTATCTTTGATGAGGTTATCAAATCTTATGGTTTCGAGCAAAATGTTGATGATGCTTGTGTTTATAAATACATCAAAGATAAGATAGTGATTTTATTAGTTCTTTATAATCATTCGAAATGATGTAGAAACTTAGGGAGAAACGAGTTATGTTCTAGACATCCAAATCCTAAGAGATAGAAAGAAAAAGTTCTTGGTATTTTCTTAGACATCTTATATTGATAAGGTGTTAGAGATATTCTCTGTGGAGAATTTCAAGAAAGGTCAACTACCGACCAGACATGAAATTGTCCTCTCCATTGAGCAATGTCCTAAGACACCTTAAGAGGAAGACGATGTGAGAAAGGTTCTTTATGCTTAAATTATACGTAGTCTCATTTTTGTCATGTTGTGTACGAGATCAGACATTTGTTATGCGATGGGAATTGTCAGTCGTTATAAATCAAATCCAGGTTTGGAACATTGGGTTGTAGTAAAGTACATTCTCAAGTATATTAGGAGAATGAGAAACTATATGCATGTTTACTCAGGTGGAGACCTGAACCCCACTAGATATATGGATTCTGTAGTCTAGAGTAGTATTAAATAATCTAGTATTGGCCACTATGGAAGGCGAATATATAACGACTTGTGAAGTTACGAAAGAAACAGTATTGATTAATTTTCTAATTATCGATAACTATGACAGAATATCTAATTTGTGAAATTAGATAATTATAAATTATTATTATTAGATAATAATTAAATCAATTAAATATGTTATTTGTGAATCAACATATAAGCTAGTTGATAGGGATAATTAGATAAGTTAATTTTGAATTAACTGATATTATCTAATTAAAAAAAATTTAACTTACAGTAATTGCCCCGTGTCAATCACTGGTTGGGAATCAAAGATTGACATGAACTATTGTACTGTCACATGACACTACAGTAGTAGGCGTGCAATACTGTAGTGCCACACGACACTACAGTAGTAGGCGTGCAATACTGTAATACCACACGACACTACATTAGTATCGTGACACACAGTGTCGTGAGGCACTGTCATAACTCACTGCAATTGTGCACAAATTATAGTGGGTCCCACTGCAATTATAATTTTGAAATTAAATGTTATTTTGTGTTTATCCCTAAAAATCTGATGAGCCTAAAAATTATATATAGATATTATTCTAATGGCTTCAAATGATTGTCTCGCTAAATTAACCATTCTCATTAAATCTTTAGATCTCATGTGTTGAGCACATCTATAGACAAAAAAAATAATGTGAATCTCGAAACAAAATGTGGAGCTATAGGGGTCCACCATCAAGGCAAAGATGAAGCTCAGAAAGAATGACACCCCAATAAGAGATGAAGAGCAAAAAACTGGGAAATAAGAGGCCCAGTCATCTTCAGTTCACCATGAATTCCCCCCCCCCCCCCNCCCCCCCCCCCCCAATCAGAGTAGAGGAAGTGGCCAGCTTTTTAAACGGCCAACACCAAGATGTAACGGACAATAGACGTCGTGTACACAGTGATATTTTTCAAATAAAAGGGAAAAATCAACTCTTCCACAACGTCCGACAAAGGATTTAAAAATGATGAGTGCTGCGGCAATCTAATGCACAAGTTAGGATAAAAAAGTGATTAGTGTTGTTGGAATCTAGCCCACAATTCAGGACTAAAAAGTGATGATTGGTGCGCCAATTATGATTAAAAAATGATGACTAGTGTGACAATCTAGCCCCTCAATCTAGATTAAAAAACGATGATTGGTGTGGCAATCTAGCACATCAGTCAAGATTAAAGAATGGTGCGGCAATCTAGCCCACTTCCTTGAGGAGAAAAATTATGTATTTTGACCACTTAGCTCGCCAGACGAAATCAAGGGTCTGGCCAAAGCAGGCACGCCTGTCTAGATATCAAAGGTAAAAAGTGATGTATGTCGAGCATTCTAGCTCGTCAGACGGGTGTAAAAACCAAGAAATGAGGAAGAAGTTGGCGTCGGGCAGAGGTAGGAGAAGAAGAAAGAAGAAGAAAAGGGAAGAAGAAAACCTCAATAACTTTTCATTAACTGCAGCAAAACTAAAACAGAGAGAGTGAAGTACAATGGTTAGGAACTGACGACTAGAGGAAAGAAAACACCAACTAGCCCTTAACAACGTAACTAAACACTAACCAAGTGCTTAGCATTTAACATCCCCCTCAAACTTAATCATGGTTTATGGATAAATTTGTCCCTTAATGACAGAAACTGAGGTGTAGATAAAGGCTTCGTAAACAAATCCGCTAGCTTATGTGAACTAGATCATGCTTAACAACTAGATCCTCTTTCATAATTCATTTGAATTTCTATGTATCTCTAAGCCTAAAAAATATATGAGATCTCCAAGGTCAAACATATCAAAAGTATGCTGCAAATTATTCACAATCTTATCAATGTAAGAAGTAGAAGTGCCACTGAATATGATGTCATCAACATATAATAAAATGTAAGTAATAGAGGTGGAAGTGGCAAGGATAAAAGGAGATGGATCAGCTTGAGAAGCAACAAACCCAATAGAGAACAAATGTGTAGTGAATTTCTTAAACCAGGCTCTAGAAGCCTGTTTTAAACCATAAAGAAACTTATTTAACTTACAAACATATTGAGGAAGATTTTTATCTATAAACCCTTAGGGTTGAGTCATATACACTTCTTCAGACGAAAGAGCCATGTAAAAAAGCATTTAACATCCACTTGTCTCAGGGGCCAATTATAAGTAGCAGTTAAGGAGAGCAAGACCATAATAGTAGGTTTCTTAACGACAGGACTTTAAGTCTCACTGTAATCTAAACTTGCTTGTTGATGAAAGCTTTTGGCTACAAGCCTGGCTTTATGCCTAGCAATAGATCCATCTAGTTTATACTTTAACTTATAAACCCACTTACAACCTACAACATTTTTATTTGGTGGTAAAGGAACAAGAGTCCAAGTATGTTGTGCGGTTAGAGCACTAAACTCTTCAACCATTGCCTGAATCCATATAGGACTTTTAATGCAAAAACTAAAGGAAGTAGGTTTGATCGAAGTGTTTTGACTTAGAAAACCATAAGCCAAAAAAACTTTCTTCTTAGGAAGTCTAAATTTAGAACGTGTTTGAATTAGGTGCCTAGATTGACTAGTAGTGCGAGACCGTGGATGAATAGAAGAAATAGGCAAATCAACAGTCAAACCACTAGAAATATCAGGTAAATTACTAGAATTATATCCCGACACAGGAATAGCAGCATACAAATCAGTACCAATAAGACTAGAACCAGCAATATTAGAGGTCGAAAAACCAGCAGATTCGGCAGAAGCAGTATATAATTAATGCAAAGTAGTAGAAGGCCCAAAGTGATGTAAATCAATAGCATTAGGCCCAAAACTTGATTCAGTATTTAATTCAGAATGAGTAGGAGAATGTATAAGATCAGTAGAGTGTGTAGCATGCTCAACATTGTCCAAAACAGTAGTACCAGAATCAAAGTCAGCAGGCGAATCTGTAATAGTATCACAAGTCTCAAAAAAATTATTAGTAGAGACATTGACAGTAGGAGGACAAATGAAAGAAGAAGCAGTATCACCTTTGTTCTTATTCAAAGAGTAAACTAAAGGGAAAAGAGAAGAATACTTTTTACTTGAAACATTGGATGCAGTGTTGGTAGAATTGGAATGTTGGTTAGTAACGCTAGAGGCACAAGGAAAAGTGAGCTCATCAAATTGAACATGTCTAGATGTTTAATATTTATTGTTCAACTTATCATAGCATAGATAACCTTTATAGTCCAAAGCATATCCAAAAAATATACATTAAATAGATTTAGGACTCAATTTATTTTGCATATATGATCTTAATCTAGGATAGCATGCACAACAAAAGACCTTTGACAATCTATAATTAGGCATCTTACCAAGTAAACATTCAAATGGAGAAATATTCTTTGTGACAGTGCTAGGCATCTTTTTAATCAAATAGACTGCAGTGTTAAAAGCAAAATTCCAGAAGTAGGGGGAAGGGAAGCATGATGTAAGTGAGTAAGACCGGTTTCGACAATATACATATGCTTCCGCTCAGAAACTTCATTTTGTTGTTGAGTATAAGGGCAAGATTTTTTATGAATGATACAATTTTCACTTAGAAAAATCTGAAGTAAGAGGTTAGTGTAATCACCACCCCATCAGACCTAAATGTTTTAATTTTAGTGGATAACATGTTTTCTACTAAAGCTTTAAATCTTTTGAAAATACTAAAAACTTCAGATTTCTGAGAAATGGGAAAAATCCAAGAGTACCTCAAACAATCATCAATAAACAGAACATAGTACCTATGGCCTAAAAAAGATATGGTAAGGAAGGCCCCCACACATCACTATGAAGAAGCTCAAGAGGAGAGGTGGAGATAGTTAGAGATAGAAAAAGGAATTTTAGACATCTTATTACTAATACAGCTTATACAAACACAAGTATTAGTATTGGGCAGATTACAAGAAATATGAGCAGAATTCAAGAAATGCCTAAAAATATTGTGCGTAGGGTGACCTAATCTATTGTGCCAAAGAATATTAGAAGACCTAGAAGCAAGACAGGAAACAGAGGGAGAAGGTAAACAAGATGGTATGGGGTATAGGCCATTAATGTTAGGTCCTCTATACAAAATGACCTATGTGGCTGTACTGGATACAGAAAAAAGGGGCATAAAAAATAAACTAATAATTATTATCAAGATAAATTTGATAAGCAGATGATAAATTAGAACAAAGACTAGGAACACAATGCACTTGAGAAAGCGTAAATTGTCTATTTGGAGTATGTAAAGTGGCAGAACATGTATGGGAGATAGAGAGAGCTTGTCCATTCCCAATAGAAACATTATCCTCACCAGTGTACTCGGTTGGAGTGTATAGGCTTTGCAAATCCGGAGATAGGTAAGTATAACAGCCCGTATTTGTTATCCAAACTTAAGGATCTATGGGGTTAGAAGCTTGAGTATAGGCAATTATTGCAGAAAGATGGGGAGAGGGAGTTCGGCCTTGGTATGAGTAATTGAGACGATGATAGCAATCGATCGTACTATGACCAAATTTTTGACAAACTTGACATTCAATACGGTTTGGTTGAGAAGGCATAGGTGATTCAGGGCAGAAATTAGAAACAGACTTAAATTGATGCATTTTGGATTGGGGCCAATAACAGATTGCATAGAATTAGTTTGCCAATTTGGTATCCTTCATCTCCTAAAATTACTCCTTCCAGGATTAAATATATTCCCTCTACTAGAATTAAATTGATTTCGGTCACCTCTTCCTCGTGATTTACCTTTATTGTTGGAGAAAGAAGCCATAAGAGTTGTGTTGGGAAAGATTAATTCTTGTTTCTTGGTTTGAGACTCCAAGAAATGTTCCTCAGCTTTCAAAATTACATGAAGTTATTCAAGGTTGAGAGGTTATGCACGGGTGCGAATAGAAGTCATCAGCGCGCTAAACTCTGTTGGAAGACCGTTAATGGTAGAAAAGAGGATAGACTCATCCTCAATATGATTGGAGGCAGCAGACAACTTGTCCTTTATTTCTTTGATACGTTGAATATACATATCAATGCTTTCTATAGGTTTATTGCTCACGGACTGAAGATCAGATTTAAGCTATAAAATATTAGTACGAGAGATCGAAGAGAACCTTTTCTTGATGGAATTACAGATGTCCTTCGAAGTCCTGCATCCCGCGACGTACGCCAAGGCCATCGGAGAAATAGTCACGTTGATTAGGGTCAGAAAAGCTTGATCTTGGGCGACCCATTGATCAAATTTAGGGTTCGGGTCTGCCATTTCTCCAACTTTGATAAATTTTTATGAACAATTAATCGAGACATCGACGAAGCCAAATACCATGTGTGCCTTCAAAATCTCTGAGATCTGATATTTCCAGAGGTTTAATTTGTGAAATCTAGCCAGATTGAGATAAGGTTGCATATGTTTGACAGGAGAAAAGTGGGGGAATGGGAAGGTGTTTCAGTATTGAAAGTGGAAGGAGTGTTAGGACTCTTGCACGGAGTAGAAGGACGGCATGGATTGAGAGCTCTTATAAGAATTTGTTTGAGATCCAATTCTTGATTCTAGGATTTCTTGATTTGCAAGGGAAACATTTCTATGCGACCAGCCATGGACGTGAGTCAACAATGGCTTTGATACCATGTAGAAAATCAGAGTAAGAAAGGAGGAAGAAGCTGGCGTCGGGCAGAGGTAGTTGAAGAAGAAAGAATAAGAAGAGGGAAGAAGAAAACCTCAATAACTTCTTATTTACTACAACAAAACTAAAAGAGAAAGTGTGAAGTACAATGGCTAGGAACTTATGTCCAGAGGAAAGAAAAGACCAACTATCCCTAAAAGAAAAAAGATGTTTGTCGAGCATCTAGCTCGTCAGATGAAATTAAGGGTCTAGCAATAGTAGGCACGCCTAATTAGATATTAAAGGAAAATGTGATACATGCCGAGCACTCTAACTTAGCGGACAGGATTAAGGGTCAAGCTAGAGTAGGCACGCCTGACTAAACATTAAAGAAAAAAGTGGTGTATGTTGAGCACTCTAGCTCGCCAGACGGGATTAAGGGACTAGCCAGGGCAATCACGCATGGCTATACGCCAAAGGTAAGAGATGTCTGCAGAGTTCTACTTGTAGTCTAACTCACCAGACCAGGAAAATGCTCGGCCAAGAAAAGGACGCTTCACTAAACGCCAAAAAGATAAACTCCCAATTTGACGCAGGTTCGCCCGACGTGGAGCACGCTTGAAAACTTCGTAAAAATAATGGTAGGTCTCTACAACCCAACCTCCCTCAAAGTGAGCAGCCCACTGGGAAGGACCAAGTCCATTCGGGGGCCCACTTAAGCTCGTGGTTAGAGCAACCCGCAGCTCAGGTCTGTAAGAATAAGTAAGTGTTCATAACTGGAAGCAACAAAGAAGCACAAACAAAGGAAGGATTGAGGCCTCGTCCAGACCTTAATCAAAGCTCGACGAAAGTAAAAGTGAAACTTCATCTACTCAAGGAATATTTAAAGCACAATTCATGTGACTATGAAAGTTATAATAAAGGAAATAAATATGAGGAAAACTGAAAGAAAGAGTTAGAATTACTGAAGAAAATCCATTCTCATTAATAAGAAATGACTACATGTATAAGAAAGGTAAAGTTACAAAGATCTCCTCAGGCCTAGGGCGAACCCCCTCCTTAGGATAACTTAAAAACAAAAGACATTCCCACATCAGGGCCAGTAGTCGTTGGGTTTCCACAACTTTTTTGTACTCTTCTAGAGGTCTTAAGAGCTTCGGTCATTTTCCGGCCAAGGATTCAAGATTATGATGACTTATTCTGACGCCCACACCAAGTCGAGCCAAAAGGGAACTCAACCTACAGGCAGCACGCCATTTCTGAGTTGAGGATGAAAAAAGGCATCAACCCCTCCCACTTAAGGTGAGAAAGGAAGGAAACCACCGCGTCCGGGTTTGAGACGATCCCAAAAGATGTGAGTGGAAGGGCCACTTTACCAATTCCTGTAGCACATTGTAACAAGCAGCTAGAGGTCTGAAAGGACATAGGTGGTAAAAGAAGGAAATGGGACGTTGAAGGAAAGAGATAGATTGTGGCAAGGTGCTTCTTTACAGATCAAGGGTCAAAATCCTCGACTAAGTTACAAGCTTTTCCCACGGATAAGGTTTCACGACAGAAGGGGTTTGCAACTATGAGCCGATAACCAACGCAGACAAAGAGTCCACCGCACAGGCTTATTGACGGTAAGAAAATCATCGTGAACAAACTACCAGTGACTTTGAGGCACAACATTTAGAGGATGATAGAAAGGGAAGCGACAACTATGGAAAGGAAGGCTATGAGGATCTCAAGAGAAATCCCCCCCCCCCCCAAACCAAACATAAGAGGCCCTATAAGGGGAAGGATCATTGTTATTCAGAAAAGAAGGACTAGGGCAAGAAGAAGGATTAACAATGGTTTCAACTCTGAAAGGAAAGCAAGGATGAAGGAAATGAGGGAAAGAACTGTTTATTTATAGGCCTTGAAGAAAATAACCACTCATTTAATAGGAATTAAGGAAGGCGATAATGGCGATCGTTGAAGCCATTCTACGCCTAATGAATGGCCATTTCACGAACCAATGAGAAAATCTCGGTAGACCAAATGACGTTCAAACAACCATAGGGATGAAACGACACGCCAGAAATGAAGCGGCACATCATTGAGTCATGCTTCGCTGTTAATGACCATCACCATCCTTTACGCGCACCCACATGCGATTAATGCCCCCCCACTCCCACTCCCAAAGAAACTAATGGCCTTGGATCGTAGAAAATGTGAACGACGTACACGCAATGGACGGGTCACAATAAAAACGGTCAGGTAATTAATCACATTCAGTATAGGCCTCCCAACCAAATGAACTTTAAGCACAAGTGTGAAGTGTCCAAGGTGGACGAAGCCCTTAGATTACCACCACTTAAAGGTAGTGTTGGATCGGGTTTTAAAATTAAAAGAAAATATTTTTGAACGATGAACTGTTCATGGGCGGAATATCATAAAAGTTTCTAAAACATATTTAATCGTATTAAACATTAAAACCAAACTACATATCATGCATATTTAGATTAGACATATTTAGAAGGAGATAGAAATGATTTATACCTTTTTTGTATCGAAAACTTTATGAATTGGTGGAATCCTTATTAAATATTTCACGTTCTTCGATCTTCAAATCCAAGAACTCCAATTAGTCTTCGCACCAACAACCACTCGTTGGATTCAGAAGTACATCTCTAGATGATGTTTTTAGGAACTAAGTGTGGGCTCTCAAAACAAATGAGGAAGAAAAATTTATTTTCTTCCTCTATGTATTTGGCGGCAACAATAGGAGGGGGAGAGATAAACTTTTTTCTACTCTGTGTGATTAGGGTTGTGTAAATACACTTAGGGAGGCAACCCTAATACCATCCCTTATATAATTATTTATAAAATTTGCATATATACCCTTATATGCCAAATTGTCAAAACTTCACCCACATATTATTTGCCATTGCCGAGAATTTCCACATCCCCTTAGAGTCAATGTTATGTCTAAATTCATCAATCTAAATTGATAAATTAAATTGATCACCATCAATTAATTAATTAATTTTTTTATTTACGAATTATCCAATAATTATAAAGTAACAAATTAATTAGTTTGAATATTAATTAATTTCTCTTCACTAACAAAGTGACAACACCCATCATATATGGGTTTAGAAAATACATATTGGCCAAAACACATTTTGGTCCAACTGATGTTATTTCTTCTAATCATGTCCTCATGAACTACTTCTGAGACCGAATGAACCAACATAAATAAAGCTATAGAATTCAAATACTGGTGAATTTATCTCTATAAATTCATGATCTATTTAATCATGATATCGTATGACTCCATTATGGTTTGATGTCGAATCAACTCTCGGTTCTTGCATGCTACATTTTCTGTTGGTGTAAATAAACTCTTTTATTTTACGGTCCACAGAATATTTTAACATATTACCCTTCGTGAATATTAGTAACAAGAGCGGGATGTAAAATTATCATTTTAACCCTCTTATTATTATTTCTTTAACTCATTTATTGACTGTGAATAAAAAAGACATAATAGTGAATTGTCTCGTACAATTCACCGTGTCATATTCAATTATTCATTTCATCGAGTACCTGACTAGGTTAATTTATTCACACACCCATCAATAAAGCATAAGGTAGTACTGTTGTATTTTGCAATCTAACCACGAATTTTCATATATGTGAATCACGTAACTCTAACATAGTTAAATAACGATCCAAACAGCCGAGGTATTTTCCGGCAGTTCAAACTCACTACTTTTGCGTATCAAAGATCGTAATTAACTAGGTCAAATTTCCTATTCACCTTAGGATTAAGGTAATTATGAAAATACATTTAAGGTGTAATAATTAGATTTAGAGCTAGATAAACGATTTTACTCCAAACTAATTTGTTACTGGTATATTCAAAATGTTCCATAACATGTATAGACCAACCTTTAAAGTCTCCACTCTCATGCCCCGAGACCGGCATCATTTAGTTCAACCTAACAGTCATAATTGGACTCAATTATTCAGTCGATTCTAAGACTGCGAATAACGTTCTGAACTATTTCAGAAGAGTTTATCTGGAAGACCCCTCTATATTTACTCTTCTTACGTTGACAATAGTTCTAGGACTTGCGTAAATTATTAATACACTTTAATTAATAAAAACTTTTCGTTTATTCATTAAATTCAGTAATACAAAATGTTTGAGAAATAACTAAATACTCATAAATAGTTATTACACCATACTTTATGGACATAATTCTAACAGGTAGATTGGGTGAGGAGTTTGGAAAAAGAAGTCTCCAGACCCGGGAGAATGAAACCAGCCAAGTCCTCGACTAGGGGCAACTGTTATAGGTGTTTTCCCGAGCACTAATGACAAGGCAACACGTATTACACCACAGTAGAGAGCCAACGACGAGGAAAAGTATCGAAGGAGAAGAAATGACCTCAGCTGGCCAGCCCCAATGGAGCTCGAGTCGCACAGACCTGAGCATATGCGAGACAACACATGGAATCTGTGAAGAGAAATCGATTAACCTCGAGTACCAATGTCATCATTACCCGCTGAAAGTAACATCTCAAATGAAACCTTCCTATAGGAGCGAGCACCCAACACGTCCAATCATCGCGATAGGGTGTCAGATCAGCCTCTAATATGTCACTTCGAAGGCACATCGACATGGAATGCACATCAATTTATGTCAAAAGTCATCTCCCTTCCGTCCACTCAAGGACAGCCAAGATAGACATCGTGTCCCGGGAAACTTCCCCAGCACACTCCTGAGGCTTCTTCGATATGTTTCTCCAATAAGATTTCAGGTACAAATACCCTCGTTGACAAAGGAAAGAGATACGTCATTTCTCACCTAAGGAAACTATGTCGTAATAATGCCAAGATACTAACTTAGGCATAGGAGGTCCTTAGGCGAGGCAACCACCCCCTGGTACTCCTCACCTTCGGATTCTTTGTTTATGTTTTACAGATTTTGAAGTCAAGGGGAGCTCCATGCTAGTAGAAGATTATATGCAAACCCACTGTTGAGATTTTTTATATGAACAAAGTTCAACTCAAAAATAAATAAATGTGGATTATATAGCACGTATTGGAAGACTAATAGTTACCAAATAAACATGAACCCAACGCTTAAGAACTTCTATGAATTATGGTTATGGATAAATAAAATTTACTCAATGACGTTGACATTGAGTTCGGTTCAATTAGGTTCTTAAGCTTTGGTCATTCAGTCTAGAACACATGAGAACTAATCAAATCGGTTCAATTCAAATTTTAAGGATTTAACTCACGGAACCTACCACGAACACCTACTCATTGTTATATATCTTAAGTGGATCAAATTGCCATTTAGTACGGACCAATCATGTGTAATAGTTTAGTTCAAAAAATATCATTCTGCATTTCAACCACAAATCAAACATGTGAGGAGACCTAAGCGAAATTCAGATTTCAACCTCAAGATGAAGATGAAGGGTTCAAACTTTATGTTGTGCATCGATTGGAGTCCCTCCTATTTTGTTGAATATGAGAGCTCTTGTTGTATTTAAACCATCCATTTTGAAAATAAATTACTCAAATCTCTTCTGATTAAAAGATAAAAAAGTTTAATTATTTTTATTTCCGTTCTGATTAGATCTACGCTAACAGATTTAGATCTTACCAACAAGAGGATCTAATTTCCTTGTGCCCCTCGCCCTTGGCCAAAAAAAAAACAAATCAAACATGCAAGTTGTCATGTGGGTTGGAGTTTGGAGTAAGGCAAAAAGAAAAGTACTCTTGCAAGCACATTACTCAATCTACCTTATTAACAGGAACCGAATTTATGGAATGTTCAAGACTGCACATTGTCCTTTGTTCCTCTTGCCATGTCAAAACCAACTGTCATCAAACACCAAAAGTCAAAAGCAAAATAACACAAAAACATCATTTAGGTTTCACCTCTTTATATTAAAGTAATATATTAAGATCGTTTATCGTTATTTAGGATGACAGAAGAGAGAATAGAGGTCAGTTTGAGAATCAAATCTGAATTTGACGCTTCAGATCTTCAAAACTAATTAAAAAATAAATTTTTGGGATAAAAAAAGTTTGACAAATGCATTCAGGTCATCTTGTAATGGGCGATCACATCTCTCTAACTGTCCCTATACTGTTTTAACGACAAAGAATTTCAATCCCTTTATAATCACCAAACTCACTGGCTTTCCACTCCCCACTCACATTCTTTCCAACTACTGTCTGTTTAGAGAGAGAGAGAGAGAGAGAGAGAGAGAGAGAGAGAGAGAGAGAGAGAGAGAGAGAGAATCAGTGACACAATAAATCTAACTATATTGAACAAAATATATATATATGAAGTAGAGTACTTTAAACAGCAAGCTGCTGTTTTTTATGAGGGGAATCATCCTCATTAAAGCACAAGTGAAGCTTTTGAGATGGTCTTAAACTTAGAGAAGATTCAGCAGAATTTAGAGGAGGTTGTAGAAGAAGCATCTGTCTCTGAAGAGAGGAGCAGTAGGTATAGTATGTAGTAGGACTCAGATTCAATTGGAAGCCCAATCCAAATAGGAAATCCACCTCAAGAAAATTCATCTCAGTTGTGCTTATCCCTCCTACTTTTGCATAATATGCATTGTTGTAGTACCTGACCATTTTTTTAGCAACAAAATGTTAATTAAAGGTAAATGTACTGCATACTTGGACAAGCGATTCATTTTGAGATATGTGCTATAAATGTTAGATAACGATTTTTCTAAAAATATTTTAATGTATTAAAAAATACCACTCTAAACCACATGTACTTGACAAAATTTATTGTTTAAAACAGATTTTGGTACGTGGAAGCAATTCTACAAAAAATATATATTTTAGTGTTTTCTAAAATGTTTCTTAAAAAATTATATATGATATAATTATGAACTAAAATATTATTATTTCACCGTACAAAAACACTTATAGTCATTATCACTAACAAACACACTCTAAATAGTCATGACTTTAAATAAATATCACTACAATTATCAAATTCTTTTCTCTCTTTTTTTTTGTTGCTAAATTCCCACTTAAAGGTGGTTAATGAATTGGAAACCAGGGTTTCACATGGCTGGACTTAGTTGTAGTTGAGTCATTAGGCATTATTCTACTTGAATAACATAAAAAAGTTTTAATTGTATTTCAACTAAAGTTATTATAGGCTGAATTTTAATTGATTAAATGAGGCTTCAATATTCAACATCAATGTCTTATTGCCTAGGTCAGTTATAAGTTAATTAACATAATAACTGACGCATCCTTGAGTCAATTAAACTTCGTCTAGATCAAAAAGAGTTATCAGGCAAAACATTTTGTATGCATTTTGATAAACTAACATAAATAACAAAAAAGCAAAAACATTATAGTTAAAAATCTGAATTCTGGCATCTGAATTCTACATCATGAAAAAATTTAATCTGGGTAAGTAAGATCATCGGAAATTTAGGAAGAAAACTGATCCCAGAATCAAACCCGGATCACAAAAATCAAAGAAATATCACTGAAAATCATGTATTGTAAATAAACCAAAGCCTAATAGATCAAAATACACTGAAATGGAAAATACCCAGTATTTCAATTAAAGACATGCTGGAGAAAACTTACATGTCATCCATGAATTTGGCAGCAACAAGAACACTTGTAATAAGCAATCGATGAACATTAAAGGAGCTGATCGGCAAAGATGGCTGTCTTTGAACAAAGCGATCAAGATAAACATAAGCAACAATGTAGCAAGATGGGCTACAATTGGCATACTTAAAAATTCTGTCCAAGTAGCTTTGGATTGAAATGGTGGGTCGAGTTAAGCCATGGAAGACTGAGATTTTCTGGGTTTGGATTGAATGGTTGAGATCGTTGGTGTCTGCTACTTTTTGAAGCAGAGAAGAGAGAAAAGTTATCAGCTTTGGCATCAAAATTGGGTTCTCTAGCTCTGCCATTGATGGACGGTAGAATTTTTGTTTGGTGCGGTTTTTGAAACTTTTATCGGTGAATGTGTGGGGGCAATTTAAGTTTATGGTATTTACTAAAGAGGAGTATATAAGAAACAGGGGATGGTGGTTGTCAAAGGATGGTGCTTTTGGTGGGGTGGGACAATTTTTGACACAAAAGTTATGGATTTTGAGTTGGGTGATTATGATTTGATTTTAAGGAGAAAAAAAAACAAAAACTTTATTTCTTGTTTGGTAAATTTTTCCCTCTCAATATTCTAAACTTGGAAAAGAGGGAAGAAAGATGGATTTGAGATTAAATTAATGTCTTTTTTTTTCTTTAAAAAATATGGGTTTTCATTTTTTGAGATTCAACTCACATTTATAATACTTTTGATTCATTTATAATTTACACCCATAAATTTTTAAATAAAGAATATTAATCCTTGAATTTTAAAAATAGGCAAAATTATTGTTTTGTGTTTTATTTACGTTAATATTTTCTAAGGCTCGAAATTATCATGTTAGACGATGTACAATCAGAAAAACACTAACCATAATCGCAATCCATGTCTAACGGAACAAGAGATTAAAGACTTATTTTGTCTATTTGAAAGTTCGGGAAATATGTTGTTCATTTGAAAGTTTATCAGTTAATTACTAATAACATAACGTTTATGGATGTAAATAAAATTTAAACATTTCTTTTTCTAGCTTTCTTTTTTTAGGTGGGTGTTTTTATTTAATTATTTTGAATATGTGATGGAATGCCCTGCCCACCATGTGGTTACATGTGCAAAAAATTGGATGAAAACTGAGAGGACCCACTTTTGGAGGGATTTGCATGTGTTGTGATTCTAACAGATGGGTCACTTAGTTTGGTTGGACTCGCTATGTCGTCCCAAGCATTGGTAAATGGTGGTTTTGTTTCCAAGCTAAAAAAGAGAGACATTCTAGGTCATTTCAAGAAGAAAAAAATAGCCAACGATAACAAATAATAAGAAATAGTCATCCTCAATTTTCAAAAAAAAAAAATTGGCCCTCCCGCGCCTAACGAAATTAATCGTAATGTTTAAAAAAATTTATATAATATGCATCATATATACAAAATCTACTGCAAGTATACATTATATATACAATATTAAAAACGTGCAAACTTTTTTATTTTAAGACAAGTGCAGTGGTTATTTTTTATTTTTTTTATACTTATAATATTTTTTATGATTTTTTTAACATGACTAATTTGTGACTTTTAGTGTGTGGTAGATCAAATTGAAACCAGATTTTCAGTTATGTGAAACGGGATATATTTCCAACCAGAGAGAGGGATAGAGAGAGAAGTTGTTCAAAAATCCAATAGGCAGAGCAAACAAAAACAATGGTCAGAAAACCATGAGCTGGAATCAACCGAGTAGGAAAGATAACCTAGACTAGACACCGTTGGTGCTGCTGGAAACAGCTATAAACTACTATAAAGAAAACCAACACAGCTTCTTGTAATCATTTTAGACTTGAGCTGTACATATTTGAGATACCAAAAAAAGAATTATAATTGGTGGGTTAAAAAACATCACAAAAAAACATTTATTCAACTACATGTATTAATAAGTTAAGTTTGTACAATTGGTAAAACTCTGATACTTATATTTTAAAGGTCGTGAGTTCAAGTCAATTCATCAATTTCCTTAAATTTTATAATGTATATTTGCCAAAAAAAATTTATAATGTACTAAACCCCAAGGGGATGACCCAGGTTTCATGATTTTCATCCTTCCAAGTTCCCAAAAATGATGAAAGAATCAGATTTTTGTTTTACAAAAACAACCACGGTAATTAACTTATTTAAAAAAATTACAGTCTGACAATCATAAATAAATTACTTACGTTATGACTGTATAATTTGATAACTAAATTATTTATTCTATCATTTTTGCATAAAAAATCAAACATTTATGCAATTCAGGAATGTCTTTCAACCATTTTCATAGTTCTCCCAAATAATTTTTGAGTTCAAATCCTCTTGAGGGCAGACAATTCCTTAGGGTCATATGCCACTAGCATTACATTTAACAAATAATCCCGACTCGTAAAAGAACTTAAAATGACCGTACACAAGTTTCATGAGATTAGTCGACTGCACAAACTCTTGGTTACCCGAAAAACATGTGTTGTATTCATGTATAGGGATGAACACGATTCAGTTTGATTCGATTAGTGTCTAAAATCAAGCCGAACTTAAACATTGGGTTCGACTATATGTCAAGCCGAACTGTGAATTTCAGTTCGGTTCGGTATTATTAATTAAAAAATAATTCTTAAATGATATTATTGAAACAAATAATATAAAATTAAAACTTTGTATTGGTTCGGTTCGATATAAAATTATATATATAAAATAATATGAATTTAATGTTTCAGTTCGGTTCTCGTCGGTTCAAAAACTGAACATTTTATGAATTGAACCGAAGATTCAGTCGGCAACACAGCCGAGCCGAACCGAACCGCAGGGACCTAAAGACTGACCGAACTGACCATTTTTAGTCCGGGACAGTTTAGAACACCCACATGAGTACTCCTCCATCCCTACTGAACTTTGGCCCTTAATAATTCAAGACCACAAATATATCAGATAATAAATAAACAAAAATAATTTATTCTAAAACCCAAAAATAATTATAAATATTGTAGATCCCCCCCCCCCCCCACATGTTTCCTCTTAAATGCATCATAGTGGACATCCTGTAACATTGTAGAACATGCAGAGTAGTGCACATGAATTAATTTTTTATCCATTTTCATTAATATGTTATTGATATTCAAAGTTCTGATCATTAGAGGTTAAAGGTGTTAAGATTATGGGTATTAGCCAGTCAAACCTTGCCTAGCATTTTCAGAAGTGGGTTCGTGCAGCCCATGTTATAGGATATGCGTCTTTTCTATCCCATAATATCTATTTTGAAGAGAGGAAGGTTTGAGGTTTTTCAATCCTCAACAATGTGAAGAGAGAGAGAGAGTATTAAATTCCACGATCAATCATGGATGACCGCCTAAATTTGTCTGATTGAAATAAAGAAAGTAAATGTATCTAACTTGTGTTTCAAAGCTGGGTTCGATAGGCTCAAGCACAACCAGCTCATCTTGATGGTGTTCTTACAAAAATCCGAGGAAGCATGTTAGCTTGTTTACAACATCATTCCATTGCAGCCCCTGAAAGAAGTCAAGCTGTTATGGTATCCAAAATGGAGAACAGATAAAGACAATTCTTATAGCCTTGAGAAAATCCATAATTCATTTGGAACTGTTGCACTAGCTCTTACTACAGCAGTCGACAGCATGCACACAAGGTTCTAAACTAAACATTACTTATTGGAAACGTTTTCGGTACAGTCGCATTATATTATTGTGAGCAAGAGAGAGCTAAAGGGGAGGATGAAGAAAAATAATAACGTTCATCTCAAAACGCAAACAGGACTGACGGATGACCCTACTTATAGTATGCCTCTTGTCTTAAATGAGTAAACCAAAACTGATATAAGACCAAATGGTGCTTTAAAAGTTATGCATGGTTTTGATATTTTCAATTTTTTCATACAAACAGTTGCAAAGCAACTTTTTGCAAGTTTAGAAAGATTGGGAAAAACAATAATAGAAATATAAGACTAAGTTTAATGTGTAATCTGTAACATGCCTCCTACCTCCTACCCCTAAGCATGATATTACATTCAAATCCATAAAATCCAACCAGCTATGAGAAAATTGAGGTGGGCACATACATAGTAAACAAGATACACCTCTCCTGAACAATGCTTCGCGTATCATAACAGATTTGTATATTTCGGCATAAAGGAAATTCCAAAACCATATTCCTGGTGCACTCACCTCACACCACTTGCCTTCAGCGTTTGATGCGAATAATTAAGACTTAATATAGTACAAAGTGCTTTTAGATGAGGAAACCATTTGACCAGGAGTATCTGCACACGTGCCTTTTGAGAATGAATTCTCGAACAGGTAAAATAGAAAATTAGATGCATTACAAACTACCGTGAAGCTCATTGAGTAGCAATTCAGATCCATCAGCCTCATTCTCATAACTGTCATTTTTATCATCCACTCTACTGGTTGTATTGCCAGATAAACCGATGAGGATTGCATATGATTCATCTTCAAGGTTTCCCGACTGCGTCAACAACCCAACCAAAACATCCTTGCTGTCATTGTCTGCTTCTTCTTCACAGAGCTGAAAGAAAGCTGACACACTTACAGGCTTTGGCCGCCAACTCTTTGATCCCTCAGCGGAAAAGGCTTCTTTCCAGCATGATGAAGCCTCAGGAATCCTCCTCTCTCCTATATGCCCCTCAGCAAGAGTCTCCCATGTACTTGAATTTGGCTTCCCTCCAACTTCGGCCATATTGTCAAGGTAACTCTCAGCTTTATCCATATTTCCTTGTTTAACATACCATCCAATGAGAAGATTAGCAATTCTAGGGTCATAAGTTGATTTAACTGACACCCATTCCTCATAAAGGTTTTCTGCACCTTCGATATCACCCAGCCTGACTAGAGAAGAGATTACAGCATGGTATCCTAAATTTGGAATACTTGGAAAAACAGATTTGTAAATGTTCCAGACACGGTATGTTTCTTCTTTGTTACCAACAGTACCATACAGGCTAATAAGATAATGGTAAGGTATCCTATCTCGGCCCGTGATTCTACTCTCAACCCGCCTCAAGGATTCTTCAGCTTTTTCTTTTTTCCCCATCTTAATGTACATAGTTGCCATTGTGCTAAACGTAGTCCAGTTGGCATTGATGGTTCTGTCCTGTTTCATCTGCTCAAATACTTGCTCCATTTTTTCTTCAGATCCTTCCAATCCACAAGATGATAACCAGATATTATATGAATATATATCCAGCTGTATACTTTTCTCTGTCATTTCTGATACCAAAGACTCAACTTTATCATACTCTTTGAGGTTCATGTAGAGAGTCATCATTACATTGAATGGAAGCGCGTGAGTGGCATAACCTTTGATTCTCATTTTTTCGAGCAAAGATTCTGCCTTCTCCCTCATTTTAGCCCGCACATATGCATTCAAAAGAGCCCCATATATCCTCCTGTCCTTCAAATTATCTGGCAGCCTTAGGAAGTAATTTTCAGCAATTGAAACACCGCGAACTTTAGCAATTAGATCCAATTGAATTGCAGCATCACTGGATGACACTCTAAATCTCTCTCCTCTGTTGTTCATCCATTCGTATACCTGCAGAATGTAATAGAAGTTTTGCTAATGAGGAATGCCATGGCAATTGGTTAAAAAGATGCACCTCAAACAAATCTAAAAGATGATAGTAGGATTAGTTCGACAGTTCTGGATTTTGATTTTCACTTGCCAAGCATGAGAATAATGAAATCCCAGGAAACATTATGTAAAAAAATAAAACATTGGCATTTTAGGTTAATTTAACGAGCTACACGAGATCACAGCTCAAGTTGCTAGGTTTCTTCAGGACTACAACCAAGGATCATAACTTGTCTTACGTACCAATTAAATCTAAACCCGGTTGAAAAAGATATGATAAAAAGAACGCTTCTACTACTTGTGACTTTCTGAGGCTATAAGAAATCCCAACCTTGTAAATTTATGCAGTCTTTCTTCATCTTCATTCTCATGTTAATTATGTTATCATTCTCATGTTAATTATGTTAGAACCGTAATAAGCTCCAACAAATTAATGGGCTGCATTCTATGTCTAAAACAACAAGTCTCTCATCCCATTTTTCATATCCATTAGAAGTTATCGAAGATTCCTTCAAAGGCATCATTTACTATTGCTAATCAGATCAAGTATAATTTTATGGCAATAGTTGAAAGGAGTGAAAATCTCATCCTCACCTCAAGAGCTCGCTCATAACGCCTGTACTTCCTCAGCTCCTTGACCACTCTACAAAGCTCCCACTTCGTAAGCTTCCGACCCTCATTCTCCCACTGATTCAACACACTCGCAGAACCCAATTCTGGGTTTTCCATCATCGATATCTTCCTGTATATGGCATTCCATTTCACCATCGGTCTTCGCTCGTAGTCAATGGTCCCATAACTGTGGATTTGAGAGATAGAGCAGGTTACTACGGCGGTCTGTCTCGGATAATTTACAGTCTGGCGAAGCGAAGAAGTGGGAAATTGGCATGGAATCTTGGGAGAGTAAGAAATGGAAGATGAAAGAGAAATGGCGTGGTGATGCAGAGAAGTAGGGAGAAGCATTTTTGTTGTTCTTAGAGGGGAGGTTTTTGGAGAAGAGTGTTGAGTGAAACAGAGGGTTTGGGTCTATCGAGCTCGCTGTGAGGCTTTAGGCTTTAGCTGGGGATAAGTATGCGAAATTACCTCCTACTCCTAATACTCTGTAGTGCGCACTAATATAGTAGCATCATGTCGGTTTGAAGATCTTACTTACACTTCTATTACTCCGTTCATCGACATGTCGGTTTATCACTATTTTACACTTTAAATCATAAGCGTCTAAAAGTATTAACTAGGTTTCAAAATTATAATCATTACTTCAATTAATTGTATATTTAAGTTTAATTTTGTTGATTTTAGTAGTCTTCATAGTAACTTCATCTATGTTACCCAACAAATAAATGTTTGTTGAGGAAGACCATCTAATTTTTTAAAAATAATTATTTAAATCCACTAATTGTTTCTGCTAGATTAACATATTTTATCAGAGAACCAGTTAATACTTTCTGTCATGAAAAAATATTGTGATAAGAAATGTTAATGATCGTTTAGTAAACATAGAAACTGTCTAAATTCATTCTAAGTCTTTTGTTTCGGACAAAACAAAAAAAAAAAGTCATTTTCAAGTTAAAACCCATAGCAATAACGTGTACATGGTGGAGAAATGTACCCACGAGGAATTGGTCCAGTTGATAAGACACTTTTCTTAACAATCAGTCTTTGATTTCTGTGAGAAACACTCTTTTAAGTAATAATTTTGAAATGCACCAAGTAGGGAGGTGCGCCCTTAAGATCTAACAGGGAGACCTAATTTTCTTTAGATTAGGGAGGCCCTAGTTGAGGTGTGCAGAAGGTAACTCACCTATTCTGACTCTTAAATAAAAGTGTATATAGTTTTCCTCGAAAATGACTTTTTTTTTTTTAAATGACTTTAATGAGTTTAAGTAGCTCATATCTCCATCGTGTGTTTGGTTTTAAAAGTAAAAACTAACGAAGTGATAATATAGTTGGAAAGGAAAAAATGTAATTAAGATGTAAAAAAAAGTTGTATTTAAGATTTCAATGTATTACTTGGTAAAGAATATATATTTTTGAGATATTGTTATGTATAGACTATGAGAAAAGAAAAAAAATGATACTCATGTATAATTTTTAATGAAATGTGATTTTGTTATCCAAAAAAAAACATAAGTTGTCTCTTGTCAGACCATGATCTAGTTAAGAGTGTATACTGGACTCTAGTCTAAAATTTTAACGTTCAGACTTACACTTGACAGACTATAATTCTAGAGAAATACTTTGGTTAGAACATGGTCTAAAAATACACCAAGTTGAGCAAAAAATATTCTAATAAAAATACACTTAGGAGCCGTTTTGCATGAGTTAAATGAGAATACTGATAAAGTTAAAACGATAGGTAGTTTAGATGATAAAGTTAGATGACAAGATTTTAGAAAAACCATGTTTGGCAATAGACGGTGAAGTTAAAAAATTAATAGGGAAGTGAGATTACCTTATTTGATATATATTGAAGCGGATAAAGTTTCTGGAAAAGTTGTTAAGAAAAATTGTTTAAAAAGTTGTATAAAAAATTTAAGAATAATTCAATAATTATGAAACCCACATTTTAACTATTTAATTTTTTGTAGTTATTTTAATTACCCACTTATAAATTAACTATTTTATTAATGCTACCAATGAAAACATCCATTATTTTTTTACTACACCAAAAGATAAATAAAATTTTACTTACAATGTACAAATGTTTTTTTGAAAAAATTATATATTTAGCCACCATATTCTATAACAAGTTTTAATGTGGCTATTATAATTCAAAAAATCTCAATTTTATTATCAATATTTACACTTTTTTTTCATGTGGTCATTCTGCCAGGCAACATTAATATTTTTAACATGTTTGCTAACGCGGCACGTGTATAATAATGCTTCACACCAACAAACGTTAAAAATACTAATGGATGACCACATTGAATTTGTGTAAATGTTGATGTTGAAATGGATTTTTTTAACTATAATGTTTACCTTAAAACTTGATGCAGAACTATAATAGTAAAATATGTGATTTTTTAAACAAAAATACAAATGAACTAAATAGCAAATTATTCAAATTTTACAAGCGAAAATGTATATAATTATTTTCTCTGATATCGCTTAATTAATTTTTATATTTGACAAAAAAATACTCGGAACTTCTTCTTAATTAACTATTAATTATAGAGAATTTTTTAAAATTACAAATCTTCATTTTAATCATTTAAATTTTATATTATACTATAAAAAGAATCCTTAAGTTTTTTTAGCACAATATTTCATAACATTCATTTCAATTAACATACATATTTTAATCTCTTTGGACAGGCCCTAAGACTAGTTTGCAGGATGAACTTTTTGAAAAAGGATCGGACGAGACAAAAATCTCAGCCCATTTGAAAAATCAAAGTCCGAATCATGACCCGAACGGATTTGAGACGAGAAAAAATCTCAATTCAGGATCAAAATGGGTTTGGTCCCGTCAGGACCAGAATGGGGTCGGTCAGAATTCTAAGATCAGGATATTTTTATGACCCTCATATAAGACTTTGGTCTTAAAAAATAAAATATTCAAATCAAAGTAGGTGGGAATGTAAATAAATAATAATGTTTTATTGAGATTTGAGAAAGTAAAATATATTTTAAAAAATATGTAGATGTGTTAGTAAGATAGGAAAGCTTTGTGGTAAAGTAGATTTTTATGCGAAAGTGATAGGTAAAATAATGTGAGATTATTATTTAATCAGGTTAAATAACTTTATCATGTCAAAGAAAAATAATTGAAACAAATATGAGAAAGTGCTAAAAAATAAATTTACCATGTACTTTATCACGCAAATAGCTACAACCAAACAGTCTATTAATTTTTTCTCCAATAAAAGAGTCAAATTTATTTAAAATGTCATGGTCCAAATTTATTTTTTATTTCTCAAGGTTTATCCACAAATTTTTCTCCATATTTTTTGAAGTAAGTATGGAATGGAAATAAAAAAATAATTGGAAATTTTCTCTATATTTTTTAAATCACTATTTAATAATAACCAAGAAATGATTGATATTATTTAGTAAGGTAAAACTTTATTCTACATTTTATATTGTAGTGATAAGTACATATACGGATATTGATTGTTTCATGTGTGAGAAACATGATAGTCACACATTATAGTCACACATTCTAACTTAACTGGTCTAATGGTTTAAAGATTGCTATGCGTTCTTTTTGAAAAGAGTAGAAAAGTAACTTTACCTTTCAATGTAGCAATTTACCCTCCCATTTTTTTTTTGTTTCCCGTCCATCTTTAATAAATTCTTCCCCAATTTTTTCTTTGTACATCTTCTTCCATCTCTAATCCCAATATATTCTTACAAGAAAACTAACTTTTCAGTTTCGTTGTTAAAGATGGTCGGATTTGTTTTTACAAAAATAACTGAAAATGAATGAAGAAAATGATGTATTTACAAAAATTACATAGATGTAAATAACTTGTTTACCTTATTCCTGCCATTTTTGTAAAAAAAATTCCAACTATTTTATAATTTGAATTGGAAAGTTTATCATTTTTAATGTTCTCTATATTCTTCACGGTTAGTCACATCTATCCAAATTTCTTTGACCAACATTTTTCCCAGATTTGTGTCTATTGGTTGAAGATTTTGTAATCAACACAATAGATCGAGTTCTCACCTTTTTTTTTGGCAAATTCCAACTCTTTCTTCAAGATTTGAGCAATTAGCATGCCATTGTAAATTCTAAGTATTTTGTACAGCTCATATATTTGATAGTAATGGAGTTGTTGCTTTTTTTTAGCAAACCTAGTAGTATAAAAACTCAATTGCAATTATATCTCATAATCTGTAGTTATTTGACTATAATATAAATTGAGTTCTTGTCTTTTTATTAGCAAACTGAGTATAAAAACTCAATTTAATTGCATTTCACAAGAATGTAAGCTTCAAAATAATATAGATGCAAGAAAATAAATGAGCTGCAGCCGTGCCCTTTTCCATTATTTTTCAAACAGTTTATAGAGAGCATCACTATTTTCACAACCCATAAGATTCTATCCATCATCTCCAAAACCCATAAGAATCTATCACCATTTTCACAAAACCCATAAGAATCCACCCATCTTCCAATAAAGCTAATTTAGGTTTTTCCAAAAACCCTCAAATGATTAAAACACCACCTCCATAAATTGAGAAAACCGATATAGCAAACCCAACGTTGGTGTCAAAAGGCTCCAGTGAGATGTTGGCGAGAAAAGCTTTGAACATCTGCAAGAGGCGCTTTCAACATCTCTATTTCTCAAGAGAAGCTTGCCGACCAAAAGGATGAAAGTGTTTTTGTTGGTTACTGAGTTTTATTAGAAGTTTTTTGGGTTTCCTTTGTCACTGAGTTCAACTGTAACAATTTTGTTGATGTAGAACTCAACAAGTAATATCTTGAAGTTGAAGTTTTCAATATTGATCTTGAGGTTATTGAGAAGATTTGAAGATTAGTCTTGAAGTCTTCAAGATGATTTCAAGTTGACTTCAAGAGGTTTTCAAGACATCTTTAAGACATCTTGAAGACCTCTTGATGTTGAGAGTTATGCACTCAAAACATGTGTATTGACATTTTAATAAAAAATTTAATGAGGATTACATGTTTCTTATAATGGTTCTTTTAAATTATTGTTGAATAATTTATATAAACATCTGAAAATTTCATATTCATTAATGAGATTATGATCATTGGTACGAGAGGAATAAGATCATAGATAATGAATCAAATTATCAGTAACATGTTAAAGTATTGAATCTTTAATAAATGGTTGCTAGTACGGTTCACTAAGCATTATGAATGCGTGTGATCTAGATTTGGATAATTGATGTGTATAGACATCTTAGTGAACGTACTTTATATAATGAGATTATATATGACTGATTCGATGTGAATTGATATATTTATCGACATGTCGTTTATCATAAAAATTTAATACACATCAATTCAATGATCATATGTAGATCAGTCTGAATCCTTAGTAGTCACGAACTCTTATGCATGTCTAGTGGATCATTTGATTCAGTCGTTAAGATTTGTTTGTAAAACAAGCTAGTGACTTTTTTTAGAGATTCAGTGATGTGGATGGCTAAGAACGTGATCTTGCAAGATTTAGATCCCAAATTTTCTTGACGGATCGTATATTGGTTCTCTTAAGTGTTAATTCTGGAACTGAATGGTTATTGAGCTCAAATTTATAACATTATAAATTAGTCATTTACTAGTGGATTAATGGTACTTAAGGATCAAGAGATATTTAGAGGCGTAAAACAGTAATTTTGACCAACTCTAATTTATTAATCAATAATTGGATGACAGAACTACATGAAATAATTATATTAGTGGACTACATGAGAATACTATATAAATATATTTTATAATCACTAAGAGTTCAATTCCATATTTATAGTGGAGAAATAATAAAAATAATAAATAAGATTATTTAGTTAAAGAGTTTAATTAATAATATAGTTTATTGGAGCTTAGGACTATAGGTTCATGATTCTCAAGTCACCTCAGTACTACAGAGTCTAGAGTGTGAATATTTCATGACATGAGAAAAGTACTTACTTGTAAAAGAAATTTTTATTCTAGGGCAAGTACATAATTATGAGATAATTATGTGTGACTAATTAACTAAGAATTAATTAATTGAAATACATATATATATATATATATAATTATCGATTAGTTTTTTAATTATCGATAAGTGAGATAGAATATCTAATTTTGAAATTAGATAACTAAATTATTATTAAATAATCATTTGAATCAACTAAATCTGTTATTTGTGAAATAACAAATAAGTTAGTTGATAGAAATAATCAGATATATTAATTTTAAATTAACTGATATCTACATATTTATCTGATTAAAATAAATATCTAATTCGCAGTAATTGTCACATGTCAATCACTAATTGGGTATTAGAGATTGACATAGACTACTGTAGTGTCACATGGCACTACAGTAGTTGGGGTGCAATATTGTAGTGTCACACTACACTATAGTAGTATCGTGAGGCACTATGCTACCTCACGGCCCGCTGTAGTGCCGTGTGACATTGCAGTTGTGTACAGTTGCAGTGGGTCCAATTGCAATCGACAATTTTATAATTAAATACTATTTAAGTTTATCTTTAAAAAATCTAATACCCCATTATCTAAAAAATATACATAAATTATTCTATTGGCCTCAATTGATGAATCAGTTGATTAGTTCATAAAAAAATCAAATTGAGAACAAAAATAGTGTCAGAGTGATTTTTCTCTGTGATTAATAATTAATCAAAACTCTGAAAGAATAATTATCGCGTTCTTTTAAAGAATCATCTCACTAAAATCTTTCTCAGTAAATTTGTAGATCCCATATGTTGAGTATATCTAGAGACAGAAAAAGTGTCTTGTAATATTTTACGTGCCCACACACGTTATAGTGCGTTGATGATTGACTTGAAAAATCTTGGTGTGGATCTCAAAGACGCTTGATATAGACTACAAGAGATATATGAATTCTAACATTTTATGTTGTAGATTTAATATAAAAATATATAATGGATCATGATTGATTGAAAAAGAGTTTTCAATACAAAAATATTTATTTGGTTATCGTGGAGTCGCGCAAATTTTGTTTTATTAAAAGATTCGATCTTTATTAAAAATTTAAATTTTAAATGGCCTCGAGCCACACGTTTTCTCCGCACACGCACCGCGACAACCATTACTTGAAGACATCTTGAAGTTTTTTAAGACATCTTAAAGTCATCTTGAACTCATCTTGAAGACAACCTAAAAACATCTTGTAATCACCTTGAAGACATCTTCAATCCATCTTAAAAACGTCTCAAAGTCTTCTTAAAATTTTCAAGATGACTTCAAGATATCTTCAAGATGGCTTAAAGATAGCTTCAAATGCCTTCAAGATAAATTCAAGATGTCTTTAAAATTTATCTTCAAGACATCTTGAAGATTTCATGTTCATAATTTTTTTAAATGTGAAAACTACTTACTTCCTTCATTGGCATACTAAACAAATATGTTTGAGATTTGAATTTTTTACTACATGACACAAATTGGGAGAAACGGGGTAATTCATGGTCTCTTAAGGGAGGGAAGACCAAACTTTTAGAGATATCAATCAATTGTACTTACCACGACCTCTTCGGTATATTACATGATGACTTCACATCGATCTCACAAAGTACTATCTTTCTATCAAATTTATTTATAAAAATCATGTCCATCTCCTTCTACTCAAATACTAAATGATCGAGATTTAAAGTTATTTATTAAAAAGAATGGATCAGAATCTCTTAAAACCCAATTATATGTCACTGCCAAACTCAAACATAGTCCAACTCAAAGTTAGGTTCCTGAAACTATACCGTCACAACAAGATCGACATCAAAGCATTCCACGCTGATGAAAATCAAGTTGAATCAATAAGAACCAATTGCATGTTCTAAGAAGCACTTATGAGTTGATTCAAGAGTTTTGGTTGATTATACTAAGGAGCTTTCCAAGAAGGGCCTAAAGGAATACTTCTTTCGTATTTCAGGCTACTTTCTTAATTATGAAGGAGAAGACTTCTTTCCTATTTTGGGCTACTTTCCTATTTATGAAGGAGAACGCTATTTTCCTAATCTGGGCTATTTTATTATCTATCAAGGATAAGACTACTTTCCTTTTTCAGGCTACTTTCCTAGTTATGAAGGACAAGACTACTTTCAAATTATGCATACTTTCCTATTGTTGCTCATTTTAGTTTACAGCTAGTTCCTTATTTTATTATATTAGGCGCATAACAATATATTCCTATTTCAAAGTTTTGTTTCTTACTCTTGTTGGGTTCCTTTTCCTGTTATGTTAGTTTCTTTTTTGCATAGGAATTTTGGGTATATAAAAGCATGTAAACCTGTTTGAGACATAATAATATTATTGAGATGTTTTCTCCTTGGTTCTTCAAATAACTTTTTCGAACTTATCATGAATTCTTCTTGTGGAGTTCAATTTAGACCTATCATTCACAATTCCTTCCTTTATTCTTGAGTTTGGCGTCTTCCAAATTTCTCATACCTCTGGTTCTTATCTCTTAAAAAAATAACGGGTCAAGGTCTTTGTTTTATTTTACTTCGTTCATGAACCTAAATCAGAATGATTCTAACTAATCTTTAAATTGATTTCAGGATTCACTTTTCTTTGTGAGGTTCACATCATTTGATATCAGTGCCAGATTCTAAAATCAGGTTTGATCTATCCTTATTGTTCATTGTTTGATAATTCTCTTCCTTTTTTTGCTTTAATTTCTTCTTGGCTAAATTGCATCTCAATTAGATCAAATTTGTTTTGAAGTTTCTTTTTTTATCATTCTTAGGGAAAAAAAATAAGACAGAGAAAAGAGACGAATCTATATTAAAAAAGGAAAAGAGACAAAACTCTCCTATAAAATAAGAAGAAAGAAATCATATTGAATTTCAAATTGGTTGAATTGGTGAATTAGTTGAATTTTTGTTCAAGTTTGTTTCCATATTTCAATTTCATGCAATTCTCTCCAAAAATGAACAACAACCCTAACTGTGGTTTATCTTTTTTCTGCTCAATTTCTTAGCTTATTCAAAAATTTGTTTATTGTTCCTTAAATTCTACCAAAACACAAGTATTAGCATTTATTCTTTGACATTCTCTTTGTCATTTTGTTCATTTTGTTTTCCTTCTTTTCCCTAATACTCATTCTTAGTGAATTGATTTGTTGAGTTTAGATTGCTGCAAGGGAGTTTTGTTTGAAATTGACTAATTTTAATAAAGAACTAAAATAGTGAGCTAAATAATCGGAAAACGCAAGGGAGTGTGAGCTCATAAGAGGGTAAAAGTCAAATTTGATCGAAACACAAGTGTGAGTGCATCACGGTTGTAAAACCCTGCTGGATCATAGGATCTTACGATTTTACGATCCTGTATTATCCCCACGATCTGATTTATAGGTAGAATCTCGAATTGGGAGGATCTTACAATCTATTATATTTTTTTTGTCTTGGATTAAGATCCCACTAACTATAATTTTGTAAGGTATTCATAAGAAAATAATATAAAGTTCATTTAATTTGTTCATTATTTAAGTTATTATTTATTTATTTAAATTACACTTAATAAAATAGTGAAATTTACCATTGATTAATCAACTACATTCAAGAATTTTAATATGTAGTTTGGTAAGTTATATTTTTTCATAATATTACTACTATATAGTATGATCTTACGATCCACAATTCGATCCTATGATATGATTCACGTGACCTTTCCATGATCCTAGGTATGATCACGATTCTGACAATGTTGGAGTACATCAATATTGAGGGAAACATGTGAGTAAGTGTTTGTAATGTTTAGTAACTTTGCTTTCAGAATATCAAAAATGTCTGGAGCAACAAACAACGGCTCATCTGATGATACACCCTTTTAGATAGATTTCATACTTTTCTTCAAGTCCTTGGAACAAAAGTTTGATAGGTTTGAGGAAGTGCATAAGAGAATAGATAAAGTTAAGTCTAGTTCACAAAGATAGCAACCACCTAGAACTACTAATGTGCAACAATAATAGAGGAGTCCACCAATATTTGATTATAGAGTTGATCATAGGTATGAGAATAGAGGGGTTAGGCATGGGAATAAAGAAGATAGGTATGGAGATATGGTTGATAATAACTTGGGAAGCATCAAGATGGAGATTCCATCTTTCTGAGGTAAAAATGATCTTGAAGCTTATTTGGAGTAAGAAAAGAATGGAGTTGGTGTTTGGTTCTTATAACTACTCTGAATCAAAGAATGTGAACTTGATCGCAGTATAGGTTATCGAATAGGCTATTGTTTAGGGGGATAAGCTTATTTTGAGTAAGAGGAGGTATGGTGAAAGGCCCAATGAGAAATGGGAGGAGATGAAAACTATTATGAGAAGGCGATTTATTCCAAGTCATTACTATAGGAACTTGTTTCAAAAGTTGTAAAGTGTTATACAAGGTTCTAAAAGTGTGGAAGACTACTATATAGAGATGGAGATAGTCATGTTTTGAGTGAAAATAGAGGAGGATCGAGAAGTTACTATGGCTAGGTTTCTAGTTGGGCTAATTCCGGACATTGCAGATGTGTTAGAGTTGTAACATTATGTTGAGGTGAATGACATGGTGCACATGGCCCCTAAAATGGAACGAAAATTACAGAGGAAGGGCTCTATAGAAGTTGGGTAACATTTGGGTTCTTCTTCTTGGAACGAAATTGGAGCAATGGGGATGGGAAGCCTACCTTCGAGCCCAAGGTCGAACCATCCAAAGAACACAAGGTTGGAGGCATACCAAATTAAGGTAAATCAGATTTCCAACCTTCTAGAAATAGATATATTAAATGATTTAAATGTTTGGTAATATGTCATATAACATCTTAATGTCCAAACAAAGGAGTACCCATTTTGAAAAATGATGAAGATATTGAGACCAAAGGAGAATTTGATGATGATTCTATGCCATCTTCGGAGGATGAAGTGACATTGAATATCTGGTTGATAGAGAGATTTTGGTTGCAAGGAGATCTCTTATTGTACATTTAAAAGATGATGAGAAGATACAATGTGAGAGTACAAACACTAGAAATGACAAAATTCAAAAGAGAGAAGCAAAAGCGAGAGAGTCAAAATTGAAAAGAACGAAAAATAGAATGAGAGAGAAATTTTCAGAAATTGAGGGCAAAATGAAAGAGAGAAAACAAGTGTGCTTATATGCAAGAGAGAGTGAGATAAAAAAAACTTTGTTCTCAGACCAATCTTGTATTCTACTTTGGTAAAAATAGGATTGTTTGCAATCTCAATGAGACAAAGAAACTTCAAAGATAGACTTTGTGGGGCAAGGATTTGAGGACAAATCCCTTTCAAAAGGGGGACAGTGATGAGAATCAAGTTGCATCAACAAAGAACTCATTGCATTTTCTAGTTGGGTCGATTATTAGGTCAAAAGCTAAGAGGATCCTAGAAGAACTTAATAGGCTGATTCAAGAATTTTGGGTTGATTCTAGTAAGGAGCTTTCCAACAAGGGCCCAAAGGAATACTTCTTTCTTATTTCAAGCAACTTTCCTAATTATTAAGGAGAAGTCTTCTCTCCTATTTTGAACTACTTTCCTATTTATGAAGGAGAACACCACTTTCTTAATCTGGGTTATTTTCCTATCTCTAAAGGAGAAGACTACTTTCCTATTTTAGGCTACTTTTCCTAATTATGAAGAAGAATACTACTTTTCTATTGATCCTACCTTCCTATTATTGCTCATTTTAGTTTATAGCTAGTTTACTATTTTATTATATTAGGCGCATAAGGATATTTCCCAATTTTGAAGTTTAGTTTCTTATTTTATTGGTTTCCTTTTCTTGTTATGTTACCTATTCTGTTAGTTTAGTTTTTTGAATTAAATATTGGACATATAAAGGCTTGTAAACCTAGTGAATTTAGACATGTTTTGAGATATAATAATACTATTTAGAGGTTTTCTTTTTGGTTCTTCAAATAACTTTTTTGAAATTATCAAGAATTCTACTTGTCGTTCAAATTAGACTTATCACTCACAGTTCCTTCCGTTATTCTTGAGTGTGCCGTCTTCCAAATTTCTTATACTTTGGTTCTTATCTCTCAAATAGATAGTGGGTCAAGGTTTTTGTTTTATTTTACTTCTTTCATGAACCAAAAATTAGAACGATCCTAACTAAATCTCTAAATTAATTTCGGGTCTCACTTTTTTATAAGGTTCATATCACACGCTTTATGAAACAATCATCTGGAACTCAAAGTCGCGTTCTTGAAAAACCACCCCATGACTATGAAGGTTAGTTTGAGCGAAATTATGTTTATGTTAAGAGATACGATGATGTCTCCATGACAATTACGACGACGATAACGTTCATGTTGATGATGATGATTTTAATCAATGTGCGTATGTTGACGCCATCTAGAAAAATGATTCTACAATCATACTGATTTGAATACAAGACTTGAACTAGAAATTACAATCACTGACTACACCTTCTCATGATGACCTGAGTTATCACATCCTCTGTCGTCATGTCCTTAGTCATCATAGCCACGACCTGATTTTATTGAGCTTGTATTAAATACGATAAGTATGAATGGATTTTACAATGATAAAATGAAGTTGTGTAAAGTTGTTCATATGATGGTCATCTATCTAAATTTTGAGTTTCAGGTCTTCAAGTCCATAAAGTCATTGTTCATATGTGTATGTTATAAGAAAATATGTCAATGGAAGCTACACGCCATGAAGTTACACCATGTTTTGTACTTTAAAGTTATAAAGTTCATTATACACATATATGCACCTTTAAAATCTTGGAACATTAGCACCACCAAGCTTCTCATTCATTGATTGTTCATTGCATAATATTTAAATACATGGGTGTTGGGCGAATATATAGGCAAAAAGATATAATGGAAGATATTTGACTTGATCTTGGTGTTAACATAAACTACCATAAAAGCTTTAAGGGCTAATGAATTTTCCTTGGCATTAGTTGAAGGGTCACATGAAGAAAATTATATGTTGCCGTCCTATTGTACAATGTTATAATAAAACAATACATGTATTCATTTTGTATATATGTGCAAATCAATTAGCTGTCAACCCTGTCTTTCATTTAAGGACCAAACACACCGAGTTAGATGTTCATTTTATTCCTGAAAAGATTGCAAATCATCAGCTACAGGTCTGCCATATTCTCATAGAAGAACAAGTTACAGATGCATTTATAAAAGTTCTTCTCGAGCTGTGGTTTCTAACTCACAGATCCAAACTTAAGGTGGTTCAATCCCCCTTTAGTTTGAGGGGGCATATTAAGCAATGTAATGAGCTGACTCAACATCATAATAACCCAAAGTTAGTTAGTTGAGTGGAGTTAGTTTAGTCTATTATACATTAGTTAGTTGTTATTGTTTCTTGTTGTTCGTCTATTTATAAATTCAGTTTTGTATCAGTTTTAGGTTAATGAACAAGTGAGAATTCTCTTCATAGTTCTCATCTTACTTTCTCTCTGTCATCTCTCTCTTCTTCATCATCTCAACAGTTCTAAACCATCATACTGTCTTTGTTATTCCTTCCACTGCTTGGCCGATATCATAGCATAGTCTTTAACAAGGACAGTTTCCTTCTAATGAACTTGAAGTTACAGCATGAACAAAGGATGGACTGATAATAGGTGCTCACCATAAGTGATTTGGGCATCTGTAAGTAAGAATTATTTTGTTATAAATTGATTATTTCTGTTATATAGTATATTGTTGGGTTTCACTATTGGAGGTATACGCCACACAATCGGTGTTTCTCAAGCATTATTATTTCCTAGATGCTAGTTATTTTGTAAATACTTTATGTTTCCTTAACACTAATTGAAATTTTAAAACTTAAGACGTGCTATTCATACTTTCATTGACTGAAAAAGTAAGACAAGTATAAGCACATCAAATTGATATGCTCTGGTTTTCTTTTCACTTTTTTGCTAATCTGATAAGATCTTTTAAGGATTAAAACTCTACTTCGCACTCAAGGTAAATAAAATCCGTTCTTTTCAAAGATTATGTATTTTTCTTACTTGGTTCAATACTCATTTTTCTTTTCACCTTGTGCAATTTATTAATTTTCAATTTGGCAACAGACCTTGGAGATGATGGATATGCAATAGCAGATGGAAAATGATGTTTGAGGCGATTACAATTGGGTTCATGGTAAATAATTATTATGGATAGGATTAGACAAGTGTTGATTGTATATTTTAAGGATGAGTGTTTATATATTTTAAGGATATTTTAGATTTATTTGTAAGTTGATTGAATGAATAATGTAACTTTTTTTAAATGATATATATTAATGTTGTTAATTAATATATTGGTGTTCTTTATGCTATTTAAAATTAACATTTTGAAAGTAGATACAAAAATATACGTGAATGTTAATTCATAAGAGTAAAAAATATATGTTAACCATATTCGATAGGGGTCAGACAACCCTATTAAATAACGTTCTATAGGAGTCGAAAAATCCTATAGAAAAGTGAAAACAACAACTTTCTTCGTAGCGGCAAAGCGCCCCATGAAAAAAATGGACTTTCCACCAGATCGGCTGACACGGGCGTCATGAGAATCCTATAGATTACTTTTCATAGATTTTTTCACCTCTTATAGAATCTCATGTTTATTGTAGTGCTTGGAATAATTTCAATCTAGAGTTGAATAACACTTGATTTCCTAGAATAAGCTCTATGGATACAATCCTCTTATCATGCCATTTCTTTGTTTTCTCCTTGTATAGTCTTGCATTTTCATAAGGAAACAATATCAATTCATCTAGTTCATTCAGTTGTAGTCCTCTATTTTCCCTAGCTGCCTGAAGATCTAAATTCAGTTTCTTCACTGCCCAGAACACTCTATGTTGTAGCTCTAGAGGTAAGTGACGGGATTTTCTAAAGACAGTTTGTAGGGAGACATGTCAAATTGAATTTTAAAAGGTTTTCTATATGCCCATAGTGTATCATCGCCTGATTGACCAATCCTTTCTATTAAGATCTACCACTTTCTCCAGAATTATTTTAATCTCTCTATTTGATAATTCAACCTGCCCATTGGATCGAGGATGATATGTTGTAACAACTTTATGCTTTATCCCATATTTTACAAAGATCCCCTTAAAGAGTTTGTTACAAAAGCGGGTATTTTCATCATTGATAACGGCTTGAGGTGTGTCGAATCTTCTGGAAATGTTCTTTTGTAAGAATTTAACTACCACCTTAGAATCATTAGTTGGTAAAGCTGAAGCTTCCACCTATTTTAGATACATAATCCGCTACAACCAAAGGATGGTGGAAATAGTGCCATAAAGTTTGTTCCCCGTAATAAGTGCTGATATTAGTGCTCTCTTAAGCTCTAAAAAACTTGTTTGCAATCACCAGTGAGCTCAAAGGGTCTATTATGTTCAAGCAGCATGCATAAAGGTCTGGAAATCCTTGAAAAGACTCTAATAAATCTTCTAAAAAATCTACATGTCCCAAAAAGCTTCTGATTCCTTTTAGTGATGTGGGGGTCTCAATGACTTCTATCTTGGTCATGTCTACCTCAATTCTTTTCATTGAAACTCTGTGACCTAAGACAACACCATGTTGAACCATGAAATGACATATTTCCTAGTTTAATACTATAAATAGAGAAATCATCCATGAATACCTCCAAGATTTGCTCTACCATAATTGTGAAAATTGCCATCATGCGCCTCTGAAAAGTTTTTGGGGCATTACATAATCCAAAAGACATTCTTTTGAAAGTAAGAGTGCCATATGGACTTGTGAATGTTGTATTCTCTTGATCTTCAGATGCTATAGCAATCTTTATAGCTAGAATATCCTTATAAGAAGAAGTAATGTTCCTTCCTTGTTAGTCTGTCCAACATCTAATCAATGAATGGCAATGGAATGTGATCTTTCCTTGTGGCTTTGTTTAGCTTTCTATAGTCCATACAAACTCTTGAACCTGTAAGTCTTGGTTGGTAGCAGTTCATTATTCTCATTAGAAACTACTATTACACCTCCCTTCTTTGGTACACACTGCATTGGACTTACCCATGTATTGTCTGAAATGGAATAGATAATTCTAGCATCTAACCACTTGATTATTTCCTTATTTACCACTTCCTTCATGATATGGATCAAACTTATTTGCTGTTCAATTGAGCTGTTGTTATTTTCTTCATGTTGAATTTTAAGCATGTAAATAGAATGATTGATTCCCTTAATTTCTACCATTTGCCAGCCTATTGCCTTTTTCAATCATCCCATCACCTCAAGTAACAACTGATCATTTTCCATACTTAAAGATGAGGAAATAATTACACGCAAAGTGCAATCTTCACCAAGATAGCATATTTCAAGTGAGATGGCAACGACTTTAAATATACAATGCGTGGTGACTCAACATATGGTAAAGATGGTTTGAATTGCCTTCTAGATAACTACAATGACTCAAACTGTCTTCCCCGCCCTAAAAAATGGTTGTTTAACTTCTAGTCAGGTCACTTCAACATCTTCTTGGTCACTGCTGTCATCCTCAAAATCATCAAAAGTCAAAGCTTGAAACGTAACTCTACTGCAGTTTTTACTTAATTTCTCCACCATGATGGAGTAAGTTACTCTTATAGCTGAGCATTCACCAATGCCTAACTGTCTGAAAATTGACATTGACATCAGATTTATACTTGCTATAAGATCATATAAGATTTTTTAATTGACATTGACTTCAGATTTATACTTGGCATCAGTATGTGCAATACCCCGACCCTTCGAGGGGTATTTTCATAAAATTGATTTAAAAGATAAATGTGATTTTAAAATTTGATTTTTAAAAATGATTGTTTGTAATTTTTATAAAACTATTTTAACTGGATGATATTATTTTAAATTTTGATTTCTTTAAATTTTGAAAAGGGATATATTTGTATTTTCAAAACCCACTCACACCATATACTTATATGTATATAAGGCAAACCCTAACCTTTTTGTTTGCATTCCATAGTATCCCTCTCTTTTTGAAACACTCACTCACACCTATGCATGCCTTACACCAAAGTCAACCCTAACCTAATTATATATATTAATTCATAAACCCTCAATTGGAGATCACCTCTCTCTCTCTCAACCCCAGCAGAAACCCCTTGTTTCTCCTTTTAGTTTCAGGTAATCTTCTCGCTCTTTCTTTTCTCTATTTCTCTAACTTATATACTTTTCTAATACTTGTTTTTCCAATTGTTTCTCACGCAACCCCTCTTCCTCCATCTTCTTCTCTCTATGTTTTTCCTTCTCTGTAATTCTCTCCGCCTCCCCTGGTTAAGCTGTCTCTTTCTTTTCTTTTCCTTCTCTTTTTGATTCGTCTTCATCTTTCTTGCATCTTTGGTAAGTTAGTCTTTTTTATTGATTTACCTTCTCTATTTTCACTCTCAAATTATCTGTCCCAATTGATATTTAGGAACCCCTCCTGCTATTTTTCTTCCACTTTGCTTTCTCTTTGTGAATTTTGAAGTCTTCATCGCCACCTTTAGAGACTGCTTCCAATGCTGCCCGTAGCTCTCTGCTTCTATATTTCCTATTTCTTTCACCTCGTCGTTCTCCCCTGTTCTTTTCCTTTCACTTTTTTGTTTAACAACTGGGGCTTGCCACCCATTTGGTTCTGTCTTGTACAGGTTCAACCCAAATCAGTTCAGTCTAGCCACCAATCTAACCAAACTGAGACGATTAGTTTGAACCAGTCCGGTCTGAACCGTTTGACCCAAATCTTTATCATTTTACTTCTATCCCGATTGTTTTTCGACCTCGCTCATACCCCTTTGCATTGTTTTAATTAAATCTCTATTTAAATGATATTAAAAATGTGTTTATTTAACATTGATTTATTTCAAAATAATTAGTGATTATACTTTTTTAGATTTTAGTTCATTAGTTGTTTAGTTCATTCCTCCGGTTCAAGTAAGTGAATTTATATCGTAATGTGACGCATGTGTGATAAATGTAATATGTGTTGTTCTCATCAGTTTTAATTGTCAATAATCATGTTATGTTCATGTATATGCCTTGTGTAAGTGTACTTATAGTATGATAAATGTAAGAGGTTTTATTCTCATCAACTTTAATTATTTGTAAACATGTTAGGTTCATGTGTATGATTTATGTAAGTAAGCTCACATAGTGATTTGTCTTCGATGTTATAATTGTATCATGATGTGTTTATATTTAACATTTGTTTAATTGTTTTTTCGATAATGTTTATATTCATGAACTCTTTGATAAATATTTATTGTTCAGTTATTAATTTGATTATCATTAGATAAATATTTGGGTATGTCTGATTATATGTTAGTACGTTATCATGTTTGATTTTGTTACACGTATTAGTATGCATTATACATTTACTTATGAACCATAAGATCAATTATTATCATGTGTTGGACTCTGTACATTATGAAGTTAATTCAGTCAAGTGGTAATTAAGCAAGATATGAACTTAAGCACGACTCTTAGTTAACAAAAAAATCAGGGTTGTTCACATTTTGTTCTGTTATACGAATGGGGTGTCATTTGTTCATATTTTTGTCACACATAGGGTGTCACATGTTCATGTTTTGGTCATATATTGGGTGTCATCTGTAAATGATTTCTGTCACTCATGAGATGTCATCTGTTCACATTTTTCATCACCTATGAGTGCCATTTGTTCTGTCGCTCAATGTGTGTCATATGTTTCATCGCCCGATGTGTGCCATTTGTTTCGTAGCCCGATGTGTGTCATTTGTTTTGTCTCCCAACAGGTGTCATCTGTTTTGTTGCACAATTTGCCATGATATGTTTTAGTTAACATGTGATCAGTTCTGATTAGGTTATTAGTTAGGAGATATGACAAGACAAGATATGATTGTGATTAAGTTATATGATTATGTATGAGACACGTGTTATCTACATGTTAAGTTGAGCTAAGACATGATCAAGTACTTATGTTATTTCATTTATGATCTATGTCAAGTTCAGTTATGTTATATGATGAATGCATTTATGATATGTGGATGCATGTTATTATGTGAGTTTGTTTACTAAGTATTTTAAAATACTCATTCTCCCAGAGTTGATTATGATGCAGGTGATGATGGCCAGCAGTATCAAATGGAGACTGCCATAACTAGTTGGATTAAATGAATTTATGTGTTTAGTTTATGAATTGATTTAAAACATGGGAAAACATTTTTTATTAAACTCAATTATTTAATTAGTTTATTTTACATTATATTTTTCTACGAATTATTATGGGTGAAAATTCCATGAATTATGGAATTCAAGATTTGACTTTATTTCAGAGTTTAATTCAGTTTTATCGAGATTTTATTAATAATGCATTTAAGACACTTTATCGCATCCACTATTTAATGATAAAGCTTTCGATCATGAATAAATTCAATGCTTCTTCTATTTGAGGTGAATGTTTTTCTAGAATGGATAGGTTTTCAATTTTAGAATTTTCTTAAATAAGGATTTTTTATTTGGAGATTCTGAAATTGTGAAATTACGCGTATGTTAACTCTCGGGGATCGAGACGTTACAGTTTGGTATCAAAGCAATGGTTTTAGATTATGTAGACTTTTTAGTGAAAAATATGGCATGTCGCTCACTCTGCTTCTCCCTCACTTTACAAGTAAGGTATGCATGTTACTAGTGTTTAATTATTGATTCAGTATGACATGCCTCAGTTCTGTTAAACTCAATTTTGTTAAATCTCTTTCAAGTTTCATACAGTGATTCATCCTCCAACTGATGAAAAGAAGTGATCTCATTCTTCAGTTTTGCATTCTTGGTTGGAGGAAAGTACTTCATCAATAATTTTTTGGCTAACTCATTCCATATAATAATTGAATTAGGTGGCAGGGAGTTCAACTATGCTATGGCTTTGTCTCTTAATGAATAGATAACTAACCTCATTTTTAAAGCATCATTTATTTCATTAGGGATCTTAAATGCATCACTTACCTCCATAAACACCCTGAGATGAAGATGAGGGTCTTCGGTAGGCAACCCATTAAACTGGCCCACAGTTTGAAGCATTTAAAACATCACTAGCTTCAACTCAAATTGGGATGCTTGAATTTCTAACCTAACAATCCTAGGGTTCATGGCTTGAGGAGTAAGTATTGCATAGTCTCTTATGGACCTTTCTCTATCACATGCTATAACAATGGCATTGTTACCATTTTTCGCATTATTAGCATTTTGGTTGTGGTCGTCATTAAGGACTGCTCTCTTTTCATTGGCTATCATTTCTCCTACTACTGCTAGTCCTCTCTGTTCTCTCTTTAACTACCTTAAAGTTTTATCAATCTCTAAATCAAGATCAAATTCAGTTGATTGCCTTCTATGCATAAAAGAAACTCAAAACCTGTAACAAAAATAGTAGTAGATTTCAACATGTAAGATAAGTATTGAGTGAAAACTGATTTAAACAACTAATTTTCTTCAATTAATCCCTAGCAACGACGCCAAAAATTTGTTGTGTGAAATCTATATACAACTGCAAGTGTCATGAACAAGTAATATAATGATAAGTGATTGTCATCTCCACAAGGAATGTTGAAGATTAAATAGCTAGTAGAAATCAGTTTTACACCAAAGTGCACTATAATGAGATGGAAAAGATTATTACTAAATCCTAAAGTAATATGCAAATAGCAATGATTAAATGTGAGTCAATAACTGAGTTAAATGTGCTGTAATCAATGGTTGGATAGGCTAGAAGTTGAATTTAACAAATTCATATGCCATAATAAGCTCAAGAACTCCAGTTAATGGTTCCAGCTGTTTAGATTTACAAGGTGAGTAAATATTCCTATATTACCCATAACTTACTTAAATCAATAGAAAATTACATAAACTTGCATTACTCAAGTTATATATAATAATTTAAACCCTTTCGGTATTTAAATCAGTGAGTTTCTCATACATTGATGGCTAGTCAAATAATGAGAATGAATATTAAGCACACGTGAATAAAATGCTACTCGATTAACTTGGCAATCCAAACATCAATAGTTAAGACTAACAACCTAAATGTTCATCAATCACTCTAGCTAAAGAGGATTAACTCATATTGAGCTTGAAGAAAATGTTGAGCAATATTCCAGCCATTAAATGCAAAATATCAAGCTTAAATGAAAGAGATGAAATACAAAAGTAAATGAAGGATAAAGAAGGAATCAAGGAATATCTCCCAATCTTGCCTTCTTCTCCTTCATCTCTTTCCTTTTATGTACTCTTCCCTCTATTCTTTGTGTGTCTCCTTCCTTCAATACAATGTATCGGCACCCTTTCTCTAAAGGACGTACGTGTTATTTATATTACCTCAAAAGCTAGGGTATATCATGGAAATATGACACTTGTCGCTAAGTAAAAAGGGTGATGACCACATGATAATAAGCGTCTCCCAAATGTCCAGGTTCTTTTTACTCGCACAAGCTCTGCGCTTACTTTTAGGTGCTAACTAGATTGAAACGATGGAATCTTTGCCATGCATGCACGCCCATAGTTGTAGAACTGCCATATCCTTATGTTGTAACATTGAATCACTTAATTCCCAGTTTTGAAGTCCTACAAAAGAAACATCAGAATGAGTGCACTTACTACTCATTTAATGCTAACTTAGCTTGAAAGATAGAATCACCTATGAGAAAAAATGAAATCAGAAAATGATAGAATAAAACTAACAACATAACATACCACTCTTAAAATTCCTATTGAATTAAGCTTGAAAGTTAGTTGATCACTCTAATTTCTTAGAGTTATCACTTCAAATAGAAGAAAACCCTAGTTAAAAAAAAATAGGAAAAAAATCGTAGAAGCCATAAAACTAGAGATAACCCGAGATAAAACCTTAAAGTTATCGAGAAAGGAAGAAACAAACATTATTGTGATTTCAGAAATCATGATGAATAAGTAGAGGGGAAATTGAAATGAAGTTAAGTAAGTCAAAATGAAGATGAAGATGGGAACCTCAAGTTTTCGCAGGCGCTGAAAGATGTTGAAAGGAATATGAAATGATAAAAAACGAAGAGATAGAGTAATGTAGAAGTTTTATTTTTGAAACATGTAATCATTACACTGTAACTGATTTGATTTTTTTTTCCTTTTTTTCTTTTTTTATACCATCATTTGGTATTTGTGTAAGGGTAATTTAGTAATCTTACCTTCATAGTTTGAAGTGATAGTGGGCTTGGGGTTTATCAGAGATAGAGCCTAGTTTAGGAGAAATTATTATGGTTGGCGGCCACATTTATTAGAGATATAGTCTAGTTTAAGAGAAATTAAATGTTGGCCCAAACGAATAATATTAATATTGGCTATGAGACTCACACGCCTGATATTTATTTAAGACGTGGATGGTAAAACATTGTTATTTTTTTATTGTGGGACTCACACGCCAGGAAATTTTATTTTAAAAGGTCCATAATAAAAATTTGTTACTCCTCCCCCCCCCCCNCCCCCCCCCCCCCCCCCAGTGTTCGGCACAAAAAGCTAACAAATATTGTTGGTTTTAATTAATTCTTCTGGTTGTAATCAATTCTTTAGGTTCTATTCTTTCTTCAATTATACTAATTTTGTCTTAATTAGTGTTTAATTAACTTAAAATAAATAGTTGTAATTTTATTTAAATGATTCTTGTTGATAAAAACTCCAACTGAAGGTTTTCTCAATTTAGTTGATCCTTTAAATTAAGTAATAACGATAAAACAATCAACTGAGAATAGTTAATGCATCACACATGTCGATAAAGTTTAAACAATTTATAAATTAAAAAAATTCTAAACACCATTATAATAAGATATGCTTCCACTTGAGTATTTATTTCTAGTCTCATACCTATTGGGATACTGAAATTAATTAGAGTATATAATAATCGATACTCGTAAAAATGTTAGTTGCAATGTGTTAAAATCACGATCCGGATCGTAGGATCGTATAATCCTACTGACCCCATAACCACAAAATGATCTGAATCGAGTATAAAATCGTAATCTCATAGGATTGTGGTAGGATCAGAATAAGGTCGGTAGAATTTGTGGATCGGTAGGATCGTACTGATCATACCAATCTCTTAATTTGGGATTTTTTGTTTATTAAAGGGATGGCTGTTGAAGCCCACATCCTAAGCCTCCCTAAGTCTAATTTGGTGAAATTGAAGCTCATCTCCTAGTTATTAAGTTGCCATAAATCACAATTATTAAATCTTTGTAATATTCTATGGGGTTTGACTCGTACTTTCTCACACAAATATTTGAATTTATAAAATTTTATTTATTTGTTTATGATTAAGAGTAAAGTGGGAGTAAATTGGTTTTCAGAGAAACATTTATGTGAAAATTAATTTTATAATTTTAATTTTGACTAAAAAAATTAAATTTGAATTGTCCATGTTGCTTTACTCATTAAAATACTTGAGTGAGAAAATTATTTTAAGAAACTTACAAAATTATATGTTTGGGATCAAGCTTGAGTTGACTATTTTGAGACGTTATATATTTCAGTCTTTTATAAAGTAGAGTAAAACTTATTTCATTGTTTAATTTTAGTTAGAAATAGTTAATTATTTTTTTAAGGATCATAGTTTTTTCAATATTATAGTTATTAACATTTAGTAGGATCTTACTATCCTAGATATGATCCAATGATCTGATTCGGAAGACCCATTCAATACGAGTCAAAAATACGATCCTGACAACCTTGGTTAGTTGATAAATTTAAACATGGACAACTCAATTAAAAGGATTTATTACCTCAATAAATTGCATGATATGACCACCACTTTAAGTTGAATTCATAAAGTTAAAAGGTGTGAACATAGCCTATTTTAACAAAATTTTGTAAGTTGTAAATCGTTTTATACGTCTAATAAATAATTATTTAATAAAATCCAAATATCGGATCATTGGTGATTGTATTTTGATTTCTTTGGTCAAATGGTTGAAAAGATTATACTTGACTTGGAAGTGAGGAAAATTGTTGCTTCCTAACTCCTGATAAATGAAATTAACCGCTAAAATAACATAATATTACTTTATAACATAGCAAAAAAATTAACATTTACTTATTAGATGATCATTCTTTTCGTGTCTTTTACTTACACTTCTCCATGTTGCTTTTTAATCTTGCATTAGAGACTCTTTTTAGTCTCATACATGGAGGATCCATTATTGATGTTTGACCATATCTTAATTGTGTGTCATTTGTCAAATAATCCCCATTGCTTCTACCATCAACGATGTCCATCATAGTGCACTTGTTCATTTCTTTTGTAAAAAGTTGCAAGCCTTAAGTAATTTTATCTTTCACAATCTTACTACCATAATCTAATTCTACCCCAATTGTCATAAATCTATAAGCAACATACATCACTTCATTACGTCGCAATGCTTTAACAATTTTCTGATTTGTGTGTGAGACGCTGGAAGAACTTGATTCTGTAACATATTGTTTCGTCATTTTTATCCCCCTTTGTAAGATATATTGTGAGGGTACTTTGACAATATTTTTTTCAATCAAAACTCGTAATGCTTGACGACATAAGATTCCAAAAGATTCAAATTTGTGACATGAACAAGTAATTATCTCAGAAAATGAGTTATAAAGAACCCCCTAAATCATTTCTTTCTCGTATACTCCAACGTGAAAATATTCAACAGAATCTGTAATACATTTTCTGTTAATGAAGGCAGATAGTATTGATGACACCTCAATTTCTAAGTGTTTAAATAAAGTACGAGTATACATACGTGCAACTTGAACTACCATAGGTCCACGTTCATTTATATTGGGAGGCATACCTTGGTGGCAACGAAAATCTTCTTCTAACTCTTTTTCCCTCCTCTATTTTATCGCCTTCTCATAATGAATCGCAAATTTAGTTAGTTGCATTGCCTTGGTCGGCATTTGCTGAAACACATTTTTTGTACTCTCACTTTGTTGCGATGATCTAATTCCATCATAAAATATATACATGCTAAAAGTCGGACACCACTTAGCTCCTAACTCATAGATATGCTTCAACCATCTATGTTCTTCCAAACCAAACTCGGTGAATCAGACCAATGCAGACACTTGTTAAACTCTTTTAATTTCTAGATTTGCATACAATGAATAAAGATGTTATATAGCATTTTTCGAGACATGCCAAATGTAAAGGTGATGTCATGACTCAGGAAAGACTAAAGACATTGCTTGATCTTGATATGTAAATATCGTTCTTGGTTGTCAACCACTTATTGATGTAAAAATTGTTTCAAATAACCAAAGAAATGAAGCAGTTGTTTCATCTAGTAGAAGTGCGCAACCAAATATAACATTCATCTAATGGTGATTAAACCCTACAAACGGCACACATATTACGTTATACTTGTTCGTGTGATAAGTTGTATCAAATATCACTACATCTCTCAAACTATCATAGTCAAGCCTTGATCTGCCATCCCTCTAAAAAAACATTTATCATTATATTTTACTGATCTAATTGGAATGAGTAAAAGAACATGGATCATCCTCTTGCTTGGTTTTGAAAATGTTCATGACACTTTGTGCGTCTCTTGTCTCAATTAGTTACAATCTTTATGAATTCATGAAATTATAACAATCTCTCCTAGTAAACCCAATAGGACCTACTCCCCTAGACTCATTAACCATGAATGAATATGTTTATTTTGTTCTTATGCCTGAATCAACCATAGTTTGTATGATACCTTTTTAGCATTAATAATTTTTCATCTAGATCGAAGAAATCGTCTTTTCAAAAGCCTAGCCAATTCATGGTTATGTTCTGAATTGAAGTGGATAACTCTTCAACGCCCATTGTCATCACAATAAATTTTGATACTTGCATTACAACCAGTTCTAGTTTCTAACCTTTCTATTCACTTCTCTTTTGATGGATCAGAATCTTTATGAAACCTTCTTTTGAACAAACAAAAGAAATAACTATTGAGTTCTCATACTTATCAGACTGTCTTTTCATTTTTCTAATGCTAAAACCAAGTTGTAAATCATATTTGTTATAAAAATCATAACACTCTTCTATATTATTGACAATTAGTCCTGTATAAAGCTCAAGAATATTATCTTCTACTCCTTCCATCAGTTGTAAGATAAATTACTACAAAATAAAATAACCAATATTGTGTGCGAGTAACGAAACCAGTTTTTTTTTACTTTGTTTACTGTGTAAGTATTAAGTTCATTGGAGTGGAGAATGAATAATCAAAGTGATTAATACTACAGATTCTTGATTATTTCAGTGCAAGAATTCATTGATTATTTCTTACTAAAAAAACTTAAACAAAAGAAACAGAGAATTACAAAATAACGATAAAGGTTGTTATCTAATTTATAAAAAATCACAAACATTGTTGCTTAGTTGATTCATTTTCTAGTAAATTCAAACATAAGTATACACTCATATTATGAATACATCACCATCGTCAAAGTTCTTATTAATTTTCACAAATTCATTGATATGGGTTGTATATTTTAAAAAAATAAAGGAAATGAATAGATAATTGCAACGCAAATATAAATAATTACTTAAGACCAACTACATGTATGGTCATTTTTTCAAAACAGTAAAAAAACCAACATTTCTGTCTTTTTCAAAACATAAAAAAAAATAAACAATGGTCATTTTTTCGAACTAAAATAGCAAAAAATAATCACATTAACGTGTAACACGCATAAGATAAAGAATCACTTTTCGCATTAGCACTATAAACACATTGGAGTAAACAAAATTTAAGTAACTTTAACAGCAAAAAATATTATCCCACATCTAAATAAATGTCAATTAAAAATATAGATTATGATAAACTACATATTTACCACCTGTAATTTGGAGTGAATATTAAATTTTACCCTTCACTTTAAAAAATTTCAAACAAAATCTTACAGTTTAGTTAACGTTTCATGTTAAATCTTCCGTCTCCATTTCATTGACCGACGTACACGGTCCATTAACGTTGTGCATTGCCTTTCTGTCCTCCCTCTGAATTGACTCTCCCTCCCTCTGATTTCTTCTAATTTTATAGAAGCTATTTTCGACTCCTTCTCCAAGGCTCTTCTCTGTGTTTCATCGCCGCCACTGCCACGCTTCACTCGGTACGCTTCTCCTCTCTTTCTCTCTCTGGTTTACCACCACCGATGATTCCATCGCCCGTGAGATCCTCTTCCCCTCTCTATTTATGTCTCATTCTCGTTCTCTCTCTCATTTTATATCTTCCTGTCTCTCTCTGCTTCTTCTTTTTCTCTTGCTCTTTTTTTCTCCCTCTGCTTTTGCCATCACCGGCGGTTGATGGTCGGCGATGCCCCCTTCCCCCTTCTTTCTTTTTCTCTTTATTTCCATCTTTCCCTGTTCAGATTTCAACGGGGTCTTGCGACCCAGTTGGTTGCTCACCCGACCCAGATCATTCTACCCAAACCAGTTCAGGCAACCCAGTTGATCTGAACCATTCCAGCCTAACCCAAACGGAACCAAACGAAGCCGGACTGGTCTGAACCATTTGACCTAAAGCTTCATTTGACTTCCAACCCGATCGATTATTTTTCGACCTCCCTCAGACTGCGTTGCACTATTTTAATTAAATCTCTATTTTCTTTTATGATATTTAGAATGTGTTTGTATTGAATTATTTCAAAACAATTTAGTGATTATATATTTTTAGATTTCAGGTCATTAATTATTTTGTTTCTTCCTTCGTTCAGGTAAGTGAACTTATATTGTAATATGACCCATGTGTGATAAATATATATGTTTTGTGTAAGTGAACTTATATTGTAATGTAACCCATGTGTGATAAATGTATATGCTTTGTGTAAGGGAATTTGCATCGTAATGTGACTCATGTATGATAAATGTATATGCTTTGCGTAAGTGAATTTGCATCGTAATATGACCTATGTGTGATAAATGTAATATATTTTGGGTGAGTGGACTTATATAATGATCTGACACTGATGTTATAATTATATCATGTATTTATATTTATTATCTGTTAAACCATTTTTCAATAATGATTATATTTCGTAAACACTTTGGTAATTATTTATTTTTCAGTTATTAATTCGATTATCATGAGTTAAATATTTGGGTATGACTGATTTTATGTTAGTATGTTATCATATTTGATTCTGTGACACGTATCAGTATGCATTATATGTTTACTTGTAAACCATATGATCAATTATTATCATGCGTTGGACTCTGCAAGTTATGAAGTTAATTCAGTCAAATGGTAATTAAGCAAGATATGAACTTAAGCACAACCCTTAGTTAACAAGAAATTAGAGTTGTTCACGTTTTGTTCTGTTATACGAATGATGTGTCATCTGTCCATGCTTTCATCACCCAATGGGTGTCATCTGTTTCGTCGCCCAAATCGTCATGATATGTTTTAGTTAACGTGTGATTAGTTCTGATTAGGTTATTAACTAGGGGACATGCCAAGACAAGATATGATTAAGATTGTTATATGATTTTGTTTGAGACACGTGTTATCTACGTGTTATGTTAAGCCATGTCATGATCAAGTATGTTACTTTATTTCATTTATGATATATGTCAAGTTCAGTTATTATGTTATGTCATTATTGCATGTATGACATGCGGATGTATGTTATTATATGAGTTTGCTTACTGGGTATTTTAAAATACTCATTCCCCACAGTTGTTTATGATGCAGATGGTGATAGCGAGCATCATGAGTGAGAGACTGCCATAACCAGTTGAATTAGAGGAATTTATGTTTTCAGTTTATGAATTGATTAAAAATTTGGAAAAACATTTTATGTTTAACTCAGCAGTTTATTTTACGTTATGTTTTTCTACGAATTATGATTAGTGAAAACTTCATGAATTATGGATTTCAAGTATTTCAGTTTTTCAATGTTTTATTAATTATGCATTTAAGACATTTTTTCGCTTCTGCTTTTTAATGATTAAGATTTCGATCATGGATAAATTAATGCTTCCACTATTTAAGGTCAATGTTTTTCTATCATGAATAAATTAAAAATTTCAATTTGAAAATTTTCTCAAATAAGGTTTGTTCAAATTACACGTATGTTAAACCTTCGGGGATCTGGACATTACAGACTTGCTAGACCAGAGTCTTGCTTAGTCTAACAAATTGTGTAACAATTGAAAGACGTGCTAAACCAGGATCTAGCACATACATACTTGTTAAACCATAGTCTAACAAATTATATGTTAATTCAAACTGTACTGGGCCGCAATCTAGCATCTGCACACTTTCTATAGTCTAGCAAGTAATCTTTTCATAGAAATTAACTAAAGCAAACCCTCTCCACCCACAACCAACTCAAACCCAAACCCTACCGAACACTTACTATAGTCTAGCAGGTAATCTTTTCATAGAAATTAACTAAACCAAACCCCCTCCACCCACAACCAACTCAAGCCCAAACCCTACCGAACGTCATATCACTACCCTTTTCTAATCCTTGAAAAAAACACCAAACTTCTCACAAGAAAACAAAAAAAAACAACTGAAAAAATGAGTAACAAAATAAAGAACCAACACTAAAATAAATAGGATCAAAAGTAGAGCATCAAATAGTTTATAATTCATCAAAACAAAATTTTTGTCAAAGAAACACTACCAAAAATTAAGGTAAAATAAGAAAATAATCTTATTTCAAGTTCAACAAATGAATATAACCATAAATCCATATTGAACAAGCTAAAATCTAACTGCATCAACCCATAAAAAAGTTATCCAAATGTTCTATGTATCACGATTTAATATTTTTTTCTTAAATAAAAAAGACAATCTTTATTAATGGAGTTTTCAAACTTTCTCTTCATTCAAAACTCATTTGAAACTTACTTCAAACTCACATGTAAAACGAAATTTAAACTTTATAATCATAATAAATTAGAAAGGTTGAGCCTCAACTTAACCAAACAGCGAGAAAGAGGGAGAAAGACCGGTGATGGAAGGAGACCGACGACGAAGAGGAGCGACGGTGAGAGAGATCGCTAGGTTGAGGGAGCGGAGACTACGTGAGAATCGTTAGTGAGATTGGGGAAATCGAAAAGGGGCAAATAAGTCTTTTAATCTCTAAAACAGCCCACAATCGTTGAGAATGGTTTTGGTGTCCTAATATTGATTTTTGGGTTCAGAAGGGTCTTGAGCTGGAAATTATTTTCTTAAACGGGTTAGCATGAGGAAAATTGCAAGAGTCGTCTGCCGCGATAAAATTTTTGCAATAATCATAATCAAGATATTATCTCGCTAATTGGGTGGTTACATTTTTCTGCCTCAAGTCATTAGAAGACGTTCGATTGACGCAGAAATCAAGCGAGTAAACTGCGACGATGAAGTTGTTCGATGCACACTGTCACCTCCAAGACCCAAGAATCTTCAACAAAGCACCTCAACTGATAGATGCGGCTATGAACTCTGGTGTGATTCGTTTTGCTGTTAATGGAGTCTCTGAGGTAAACATTCGTATTTTTTTTTTTCCATTAAACCTCCTCTTTTTTATGGTGTTTTCTTCTGTCAATCATTGCATATTGGGGTTTTCATAGAATGACTGGCATTTGGTGAAGCAAATGAGCGAATCTTTTCCTAGCATAGTTCCTTCCTTCGGTCTTCATCCATGGTAACCACTGTATTTTGCCTATTCCCTTTAACGCTATCACCTTGTTTCTTATTCACTGGTTCTTGTTCTTTGCGATTAGTTTACCTCTTTTATACTGACGATGGCTTGTGGGTTATTCAAGTTGTTGATTATGCATAGGCCTTCTATGTGTTTTTAGGTATGTCCTAAAGAGGACTCCTAACTGGCTAGAAAACTTGAGGGGATATTTGGAGGCTGCGCCGTTAGCTGCTGTTGGTGAGGTTGGTAACTTGTTGCTGCAGCCTTGTAGTTGAAACTGAAAATTCTATGTTAATGTAATTGTGTAACATTATGGGGAGAGAGAGAGAGAGAGAGGCTGGAGGAGAGAGAAAGAAAGGATTCCTATCTACTTTCCGTTTTCTCTCTCTTTGCTCCTGTATGGTATATCTACATGACCACAGAATGAGCCAGTTGAAAATCACATGAATCTTTCTGTAAGGAGGATTGGTTTGCCCTTTTGTGATATATAATGGGAAATTACTGATTTGAGAATTTTCTCTGTTGTTTGTACTCCTTAGCCCTTACTTATCTGCAAATCAGCGAAAAAAGGGTTAAATGTGGAAACAATAAAATGGACTGAATTCGCTAAAAAAATTGTGTAGGAGTGTGATGGCAAAACAGCCAAAGTGCAAGGGTGTGTTCACATTTAGCCCAAAAAGAAAATTTTGTTTGTGATATCTATAACTTAATAAACATTCTTTTCTCTGACATTTACATACGTTTAGGGGGAATGTTTGAAGTGCTTGAGGTTAATTTCTCTCTATGAAGTATGAATCCAATGTTGAAGAACGGATACCTGTTTCCAAAGTTTGGGAAGCTATCTATTTCCACGTGGTTTTCATTCAAATGGTATTGGAAGTTTTATTGGCAAAGAGTCTACTCTGTTATCAAAAAAGTTTCCATTCTTTATTTTACTAGTGGCCTCTTAAGCATTGACCATTTTTCTGCTGGCTAGATTAAGGTCTTCTATAGTATTTCTTATAATTTAGTTTTATGAACTATTAAAGGTTAAAAAGGTTTAATATAACCTTGTACTTTTGCAGATTGGTTTGGACAAAAGTTCAAGAGGAAGAGAGATCAGTTTCGCAGATCAGGTTTAACTATTTTATGTTTAATTGCTGCGCGCGCACACACACATATATACATGTTGGTTTTGATAAAGTGGTTCTTTTTGTTGGAATAAATTGGTTGTAATTCTAGCTAATGCCATTGCATTAGAATGGATTGAGGGAATACCGTTGAACCAATAAGTAAGGAGTAAGAATGCATGGAAAAAGGTCGGAAAGCTTATTATCACCTAATCTAGTGACTGCCATCTCAGTATCTTCAAAACTTTCAGTTCGCGTGCAATTTAGAAAATAATATTAGTTTGATGGTTGACATTGTTGTGTAAAACGCATGTTTTTGCACCAAAACGCAGAAATTACCTCAAGCAAATTGCTCTATATATACCATTCCTAAATTTTACAGTCTACAACTCCTACTCTCACTTGATTTGCTTCTTACATGCACTGGTGGAACCAAGTATCTCATTTTGGACATGTTAAAGGTCAGCCATCCTAGCTTAGGGAGCAGCTTTTCATACTTGTGCAATAATTTTGAGTTCTAGAACTATTAAATCAGGATCAATCTGGCATTCGGACAAAAGATAAATAGATAGAGTTAAAAGGATTCCAGTTGTTTTCCTTCAAATTTTTCGTCCCTTGAGCATTTTACAAGTTATAATCTTTTCACTGCAGGTTGAAGTATTTCAGCAACAACTAGAACTTGCAAATGAGCTAAAAAGACCGGCATCTATCCACTGTGTTCGTGCTTTTGGTGATCTTCTTCAGATAATGAAGTAAATCCCTCCCTCCCTCCGGGATTGTTGTCAACTTAGTCCAGTGTAGTTTTGGTTGCAACCAATTTGATGATATTTTATACAGTTGCTACGATACTTACTTACCGATGAATTTCTCAGGTCCATGGGTCCTTTTCCTTCCGGTTTCATACTTCATTCTTATCTTGGATCTGCTGAGATGGTTCCCGAATTTGCCAAGCTTGGTGCTTTCTTTTCATTCTCTGGATTCCTTATGTCCATGAAAGAAACGAAAGCAAAGAAGATGCTCAAAATGGTTTGTTTGATTAATTTTTGTTACTTTTTTTAAAGCCTCAAGATTGTTTTTCTTAATTCCAGAAACATTTCATAGGTCCCGCCGGATCGGATTTTACTGGAGACGGATGCACCTGATGCACTTCCCACAACCAACATAGATTCTCTCTTTTTGGTCGAAGGAGATCCATCCCAAGCATCAAATAGCCTATCGCATGCTGCAAAATATATATCAACATTGCCGAGAGATACACTTAATCATCCTGCAAATATCCACAACGTATGTTTCTATTGCAGAAGAGCTGCTTTTCACTTTTTTGGTTAATCATCCTGCAAATATCCTGACCACAATGTATGTTTCTATTGCAGCAGAGCTGCTTTTCACTTTTTTGGTTCATTAATTCTTTTATCCATCTGGTATCCTTAGAAGCAAACTTTTGATCACAAGATAAGAAATCCTGTGTCTGATGATCCTCAGGCTTCCCTGTCACCCCTTTACGTCACCGCTAGTCTACTGTACCAAATTTGTTACAGTTATGTCTTTGCATGCCATCTCTATCTATATTATCTTTAACCTTTACGAGAATGTCACACACAGGTAGATCAGAAACTTACTGAGTATTGTTATTCAATTTAGCTAGGAGTAGAGGACCAAGTTGAATTTCCATCATTCCTGTGTAGGTGCTTGTTTACGTGGCGTCATTGTTGGAGATGACGAAAGAAGAACTTGCTGAGCTAACTTATCGAAATGCTGTACGTTTGTTCTCTTGTGAAGGTCTTCAAGAACTCCAGGAAAAATGAAACTTTAGCTATGGAGATGTCTCATGCTAATGATTGTATATTATACATTGCTTGTTCTTATTTGGTCTTTAAATTTCCAAATACATGCTTATGGAAATGCTGTAAAAACTCAAGTTTTAGAGTTTCAGACCAAATTTTTGTTCTTTTAAATTGGGAATACTACGTCTTGAATGTGAAGAACTCTTTAGAGTGAACTTGATATAACTGGATGTATGTATTAACTCAATATATGATGAATGTTGGTAATCAACTCTATTGGATGATTATGAAATTTTCTTGCATTAATCAGAAGTCAATCCTTATTAGTCCTACTTAAATGGAAGCTATGTTAAAGCTACACAACAGATGAAAAAATATATACAGATAAGAACAAGCAATGTACATAATATGCAATTACTAGCATGAGACATCTCCATAACTTATCAAAATGCTGTACGTTTGTTCTCTTATGAAGGTCTTCAAGAACTCCAGGAAAAGTGAAACTTTTGCCATGGAGATGTCTCATGATAATGATTGTATATTATACATTGCTTGTTCTTATTTGGTCTATAAATTTCCAAATGCATGCTTATCTGTATATACTTTTTCATCTGCTGCGTAGCTTTGACATAGCTTCCATTTAAGTAGGACTGATAAGGATTGACTTCTAATTAATTCAAGAGAATTTCGTAATCATCCAATAGAATTGATTACCAGCATTCATCATATATTGAGATTTTACAATAATATAAAAGAAAATGCTATCGTATTTATCTGGTACAGATTGACAACCTTCAATTATCATTAAAGAAACTGAGAGAATGCCCATGATTCCGTCTGCTTACTGAATGGGATGATACTCTTTTACTCAAATCTGTCATGCTGCCAGTAAATAAACAATCTGCGACCCATAGACACAGTCGAGATTAGTAGGACATGGCCAAGCTCGGGCTTCAATGGTAACCACACTATTTAAGCCCGAGCCATACCGATAGGTTTTTCTGGTATGATTCGACCTCCACGTCACGATTGCCTCAATACTCGTTCCATAGTTAGAAATTACAAGTAGAGAATTCTGTATGCAATGCCAAAAAGTGCTCCCATTGTACTGAGATCTCAAATGATTATCTCCGGAAGTGAATATTTAAAACAGATGGCTGCAAGAATGAAGTCTGTTGAATGGAGAGAACAAGGGGCAGAAATGGATGGAAAAGGAACGATGAGATTTTCTTTGTCCGACCATCAGCACTACCCGATTCTGGACCTAATGGAGAAGCCAAAACAACTCATAGTTACCACTTCATAAAAAGTACAAAAGAAATTCACCTCATAGAAACCTAATGGTTTTTTAAGAGGATTCTCTAGTAACCACACTCTACACTGAACGTTTAGTATCAAAGAATACATAAAATAAATATATCTGGATTTGGATGTACATACCTGATTTGATCTTGAACTTAAGGTGGCCTGGTCGCCTTCTCAAAATAAACTTAATAGGATGGTCTGTTGACTGTCTATGCCGATCTGTTGCAGAAATAAGCTGCAAACAGCATGACAATTTTGAATCATGAAACATCAATGATTAGTTTTAGGGGGCGGGGGGATACCCGTGTACGGTAACCATATAGAAGTACCTTTCTACTACCAATCAATATGCTAAATCATATTGATTAAGTCAAATATGAAGCGGCATATGTAACCTTGATTTGATATTTAGATGCTGTAATTTATTTTTCTTGTGCAGGTGCTATAGTTTATGCTATCTCAATTCCTTAATTGTCAAACCGGTCAAACCGGTGGGAGACCGATCAGACCAGTTGGAATCGGTCAGACTGGCTGCTCCTAACCGGTGCACCGGTTTGCAATTAAGGAATTCCTGGAATGATCCACAATTTTTTACTGATGTGTACCTATTACTTTTCTTATTACTGGTTTGTATGTACCTATCCATTAATTGGATTCTGTGAATGAACCACAATACTTTATTGATGAAGGACCAGAGAGTGACCTGTGCTTACTCTCTCTGATCCAATGAAAGTAAAATTGTGAAAACCATCTATAGAGCAAGTAATCTATGCCAGCTAACATGCAGAATGGAGAGGAAATTATATGAGAATATCTTAATCAAACCTTGTCATCGAACCGAAAGAGAGATTGGTCAAAGTAGGGAGACGGACTCTGTGATTGGCAACTGAAAGGTAAAGATGCCAGCATCTTCTTTACAAACTATGAAAATAGTGAGCCAGTTAGATGAAATCTTAATGCGCAGAACATAAGGGCTGAACTAATATTCATCGGTGCTAAAATCTTCCAAAGTAAATAATAAATCAATATAACTACAGTAACTTACATCATACTGAGCTAATTTAAAAATTCTACCTGCGAAGAGCTTGCTTTGTTTTTAATGCTTCTTAGTTGCTCTTGAGCGTGAATGTTATTTGAGTAAGATGATATGAAATTCATGTACAATGAATATCGTGATGTTGAGTGGAAGTGGTCAGCGAATTGCTCAAACAAGAGGTAAAGGTCGTCTGCTGAATGCTGCAGGAGCTATTAAAGAAACTTAAAGAAATGCACTAGTTCAAATAAAGAACATTATGTAAAATGAGGTGTAAGAAGAAACCTCGTAGAGTTCCTTAGATACATAGATATGTGTGTAGTTAAAAAGATACCTGATAAAAAGCAATAATTTGAGTAGTCTCCATGTTATATACAGCAAAAAATGCCCGGTGTTGATCAGTATTTCGTGAAACCTAAAGTTTTTAAAAAATAATGATTAGATTGATTATCAAAATGTTCAACAAGAAGTCCATAAAACACCCAAAAGAAGGTAAATACAGATTAAAGAAACAGAGGAGAAAGTTCAAGGCCGCATAGTTTAGGAGGTTCTATAACTTGACCGGTAACTTTTATGATTCTTGGGAGAAGGTGGTTGTTATCTCACATGATAAAGAATAATGGAGTATGGAGCAAAACTTACCACTCCTTCTACACTACCAAACTTGATCAGCAGGTGGTGGCGGTCCAGGAATTGCACCTGGCCAGCAGTTCTATAAACAACTTACTATGCATCATGGAAAAAGACATAATAATCTGACAAAATTTGATTAAAATGACAGATTTTGTTTAATACGACAAATAACAAATACATTATATGGAAGCTGCTTCACATCCTTGTGAGGTAGTAAACCGGCACAAGATAATATGCAATTGACAGTCGAGACCCCACCTTGGAAATAATCAAGTCAACATAATCTTGAAAATGGACATAGAACTTCCTCTTCAAGCCTTGGACCCTCTGAATGAGCCAAAAGCAATGGAATTAAAGGAATGAATTACTAAGTTGGAACTTGCAAAATTTCACAAAGCTTCATTGATTTACAAGTATTGATGAGACAAAAACATTGCTTTTTAACTATAATAAGTACATGGCCAACCACAAAAGACTAGATATAAAACGTTATTGATCAACTCGTCATCTCTCTCTTAATAATTGTGTAGGACTAAAACTATTTGAAACTAACTTAAGCTCTGGACTAGAAGAATGAAGACCGATGTAAGGCCATATAGAAGCTACATTACTATGCAAGACAACAAAAAAATAAAGACTACTACAGATAACCAAAATAAATAATGGACCATAACTAACGTTCCTTCCAGTAAAGAACAGAAGACGGAAACAAAGACCATAATAATAATAATTCACAAACTAACATAGATGCAAGTAAAAGGTAACGTAATAACTTGGTAATCAGTATAAATAACCTCATAAACTGCTATAGACACCCAATTTTGGAACCCGTAAAATTTCCATAGATTGACTCTGGCTTGTAGAAAGGATATATGATATTTAAGAATGCAACGTAAATCGCCTTAAAAATCCTACTCCCAAGCAAGCATTACAGTGAACAAAGTATTTAAAATACCAACTATGGAATCTAAAACCACATGTAGGTATCATTTAAAACATACATTGACAATGATACTCGAACGGGATAGAGAAGTCAACAATAGAACCATCACCAAAAACAGAAGCAGTTGGAATCAAGTTTCATATGTAGCCAAATATTACAATTTAGATTCATCAGGAAATGCATCGAGATAAAACCATCGGAAACATAGAGAAGTCAGATAGGTAAATAAAATTGTAAGAAAAGTCAAAAACCAACCAAGTTATGATCCGTTTCTTCATTCCAAATTTCTCGGAATATGAATGAAAGAAGACGTTGTTTAATGCCACTCAGGAAAACATCATCTGGGTTAGGATGGCTATGATGTGAACCATTGTCAGCAACATTCCCAGGCAGCTGACGTGGATGACTTCTTTCAGGAATTACCATGGACTACATCAAAAGTTTAATATTAAGCCGTATAAATTTTGATATAGCAGTAATAAGACATTAATCATGCATAGGTTGTATTTTAACTAGAGAAACCGAACACATGCTTTACAATTATAAATAACTTAGCGCATAACAGAGAACAATACAAACTGCAAACCATAAAACAGAGAATATGAGATGCAATGATGGAAACATCTGATACAGAAACAAGAATCATAGAGACTATGGAAGCAGAGCCTCCATAAATATAAATATAAAAAAAAATTGACACCAAGCAACAAACTAAACAACATAAGTATATCCATAAAATAAATATAAATATTAAATCAAGGAGTTCACCACGGAAGTCCACAGATGACTGTAGATTTTGTAAATTCCAATCCAGAAATATTAATGGCGAGAATTACTAGAGCACATATAGAACGGATTTGGACCAATTACTTCATATATACTTAACAAAATACAAAATTCTTGAGTAACTGAAACTCTCATCTATTAATTTTTTTAATAAGAAAAAAAACATTTTAATATAAAACAACACGACAGTTCTAGGTGCATAAGGATACCACCTATTAACTTTTGTGTAACATGATTATGTGCAAACCACCATTCGACAAAAATATAACTATTCTACCCCATTGAAGAAGCATGAATGACCAATTGCAATTAAATAGCAAAATACCGAAGATAAAGATTATTTGGTTATCAATTTCTCTCAAAAGTACCAACCAAGATAACTCCACCCTTGATTGATTTCCATAGAAAAACGTAAAATAAATATGACAAGCAGATTTACTGCACAGTAATTGTTTGATTTTCTTATCAAGCCTGAGAAAACACACATCTATTACTAACTAACTTAGAATTATTAATAAAGAATAGAAGAACAAAAGCAAGAACCTCAGTCATTCTTTCCACTAATTAGCTTTAGTTAGCATACCCGACTATGCAAGACTTCCTAGAAAACTGGAAAAGCAAAACCATTAGATCCACTTGCCTGGTTATTAGAACTTAGAAAAAGTTCATCATCTTCCCGACAAAACTTCCCAATCGCTCGCACATCAACAAGGTTACCAGAGTCCCTAATCTGCAGAACATGTATGGTTTGGAAGCGAAGCGACACGATTGCCAGCAGATCATCATAGAGGAAGACACCAGTGTTGTGAGCCAAATTTACAAAGTCGTGGTGGAAAACCTTCTCATCTAGAATTACTCCATCTTCCATTCTATCATATATTGGGAAAATAATCCAAAATTTAAATCATTTAAACTTCCCTAAAAGTATGCATAGCATAAAAAAATACCAGGAGAAACACACACCACACCTCAGGAGGTGAAAAGTTATCTTCTCTATGGAAGGGACTCCTGAAACAGCACCACCGAGAGCGGGGGCGTCATACACTTGGGCAGTAGAGGTGGCGAAAATCCCAAAATGGTTGCTCTCCATGTAAAGGAAGAAGTCTTTGCATATGAGCTCGTTGTAGGAAGCGAGTGAGACACAATACAACATAGTGAAAAAGCTCTCAAACTTCTTAGCTTTAGAAGGAGGTTCTTGACCAGTATCGCATTCATCGCCTTTATATGAAATTGAAAGCCATGTTGGTCTGTATACAATTAGGTCCCGATGGTTCCTGCTGAAGCTGACGAGATACTGACCGTCGTCGGTGAATTTTCGGAACGATTGGTCCGGGCATTCAACCTCGTAGATTGTATAGTTTGGAACTACGTTCTCGTAAAACCTTCGAGCATAATGAACCTGTAAATTAAACCCAGAATGGAAGAAGGGAGCAAATATTCACTGATATCATATCAATTAAGAGAGAATTGAAGAATTCGAGAGAAAAACAACAACAAGAAGAGGATAAAAAGAGAAGCTTCTCTTACACTGGTGCCAGGAGGTGGAGTGGAGATTTGGCGCTCGAAAATTCTAGCAGCCACATTATTTCTTCTATACATATCTGGGTGTAAGCTCAGTTCTCAAACTGAATTGAGCACAAATCCTTTTGGAATATATTTCTTTGATTTATTCAACGCAAGAACATAAGATTCATGGAGTCGAGAAGGAGTGAGTGGTGATATCCAGAGGATTAAGCCAAGGTCCGAAGCTTCTCTATACTGGAGCATCGTTATAATATTTTTCATTTTTTTTCTTGATTCTTTAATTTTCACGAAAAAAAGATACTCATCAGGTCTCTCAATTGTTATCTATTTTTCAATTTAGGTTATTTATTAAAGTAGACCCACACATTAATTATTTTACAGAATTAAACACTTATATTAATTTTTGCTTACCTTAACTCATGTCTTACTTTTCTTTCATTTTTTCACTTTTCCCTCATTACGTTCCTTACAAGCTGTCCAATCAAATGTTATGGTCTACTCACTTAATACTCAAAACCTCTCTACCCACCCTATTTCTCCTTCTTCGTTTTTTATTTCTTCTCCATTTTCCTATTCATTTTCTTCTCATCTTCTTCTTCGTCTTATTTCTTCTTCCTGCAACAACAAATGATTGTTAGTTCTTCTCTCTTGAACATGTATACCTTTTTTTTCTTTTTTCTTTTTTCTGAAAATATTTACTTGTCTTCTTCCTTCTTTCATGGGTTTTTCATTTTCATGAGTTTTCTAAGAATATTTATTTATTTTCTTCTTTGTAGAATGTTATTTGAAGTTCATTTATTGTATAAGATCACTACAAGATGATGGTGTAGTGTTAAACGAGGTCTACACAAGTACTACATGAGCCTTGTGTAGTCATCGTGTAGACTACACGTCGAGTACACGAGCCCCGTATTGACCTTATGTACACTACACGATCATCGTGTAGTGCATCAAGAACTTTTTCAGCAGTTCATGAGTATCAGCATCTATTACACTACACGGGGACTACACGATCATCGTGTTGTGTCATCGTGTAGTGTATATGATGATCACATGATTAAACTTATTTAATCATATCAAATAATTTAAAATCAATTTTAATTTGATCATGCATATACGATATTAAACGAATAGATTAAGGGAAAATGATTTTTCACCCTTACTCTATATTAGAGAATTTCTGAACTGGTGAAACTCTCTCGAGCGTTCTTCGTGTTTTCAAGTTTTAAGATCAAAATCACAAACTTGATCTTCCACGAATGACTTGCGGATTAGTCCACCAATAACCACCCATTAATTTTAGAATATATCTCAGAAGAATTTTACGTAGGAATCCGCGATTGAAGAATGAAAATCAAACCTTCCTTCTTCAGATCAATTTCAACGGCAACATTAGTGAGAGGAGAAAACGTTTTTCTCTTCCTTTTGTGTGTTGATAACAACAACTGTATCTTATCCTCATGATCTTTTTACAATCAAATTGCTATTAGATATTTATCAAAAAGTAATTTTTGGTATTTATAAATATACCCATATTTATTATTGTAAAAAAATATCTATTATTGTAAAAAATTATATGATCTCCTAGTGTTTTAGTTGTATCAAAATTTATCAATCCAATTGATAAATATAATTGATCATCAATTAATTAATTTTATTTAACTAATTATCTAATAATTAAAAAGTAATAAATAATTAATTCAATACAACAATTACACTTAACTAACTTAAGTGACATCACATATCACATATAGGTGTAGGAAATATGTCTTAGCACCAAAACACATTTTGGTCTAACTTAGATCATTTTTCTATTCACGTTCTCTGATCTATTTTTTAGATTGAATGGACCCGCATGAACAAAGATTAGGATTCAAATACCCGGCGAATTTATCTTCATAAATTCCTGACCTATTTAGTTCTGACATTGTACAACTCCACTATAGGTTCGATGATGAACCAACTCTCGATTCATGCGCGCTACATTTTCTATTGGTGTAAATAAACTCTATTTATTTTCACGGTCCACATAATATTTTTAACATAATACCCATAATGGATATTAGTAACAAGAGAGGAATATAAAATTACCATTTTACCCCTCTCGTCATTATTTTCTTAACTCTTTTATTAACTGTGAATAAGAAAGATATTATAGTCAATTGTCTAGTACAATTCTCAAGTCTTATTCAATGATTTCAGTTCATCGAATACTTAGCCAAGTTAATTTATTCACACACCCACAAATAAAGTATAAGGTGATATTGTTGCTTTCGCAATCCAACCACAAATTTTTATATCTGTGAATCACACAATTCCTACTTAATTAAATTATAATCCCAACAGTCGAGTTATTGCCCGTCAATTCGAACTCACTCATTTGACATATCAAATATTGTAACTAACCAAATAAACTAAATGATTTTGGGCTCTAAATTATTTTGTTACTGATCTATTCAACATGTTCATAACATGTCTGTTAACCATTTGAGTCTCCACTCTTATGCCCCAAAACTGACATCCAACGGTTCAACTTAATAGTTATAATCAGATTCGATTGCCCAGTCGATCCTTAGACTGTGAATATCGTTCTGAACTATTTCAGAAGAGTCCGTCTGTAGACGCTTCTGTCTTCACTCTTCTTTCATTGACAATAGTTCCAGTAATACAAATGTCTGAGAAATAACTAAATATAAATAAATAGTTATTACACGTTACTTTATGGACATGTTCCAACAGCATGCACATTTGAAGTGATTAGACATGAACATCACCAGGCTACATATTCATTGATTGGTCATTTTATACGGTCCAAATACATAATTGAAGATGTTCGGCTTGATTTTGATGTCAACATAAGGTACCATAAGACATTGAAGGCTAGGGAATATGCATTGGAATTAGTTCGAGGGTCTCTTGAAGACACTATAGGATGCTCGCAGCGTATTCTCACATGTTAGAATAAAAAAATCTAGGCACTTATTTTTTATTTTGCCATCATAATGTCTATACGAGTACTACACGGGCCTCGTGTAACCATCATGTAGTCTACACGATGGTTACACAGACCTCATGTAGTCTACACCATAGTTACACAGACCTCGTGTAGTCATCGTGTGGTTTACACGATGCCTACACCAACCTCGTGTAGTCTACATGATGGTTATATGGACCTCGTGTAGTCATCATGTAATCTACACCATTGTTACACGGTCCTCGTGTAGTCATCATGTAGTCTACACAATGGTTACACGGACCTCATGTAGTCATCGTGTAGTCTACATGATGGTTACATGAACCTCGTGTAGTCATCATGTAATCTACACCATTGTTACACGGTCCTCGTGTAGTCATCGTGTAGTCTACACAATGGTTACACGGACCTCATGTAGTCATTGTGTAGTCTACACCATGGTTACATGGACCGCGTGTGGTCAACGTGTAGTCTACACCATGGTTACACGGACCTTATGTAGTCTATATCATGGTTACACGGACCTTGTGTACGCATCATGTACATCACTATGTACTCTGTCAATTTTAATACAAAAATATTAAATATTTTTCAGGTACAACAACACACATAGATACCGATGATCAGGATCATTTTAAATATTTTTTCATGGCTCTTGGATCCTCTATTTGTGAATTTTTCAGTTGTATACGACATGTCATTGTTAATGATGCAACTACCTTAAAATCCAAATACAAAGGGGTATTATTTGTTGCAACAACAAAGGAAGAGAACAACCAAATATATCTCATTGCATTTGGAATTGCAGATTCAGAAAATAATGATTCATGAGGATGGTTCTTCCATAAACTTCATGATGTAATCGGTGATGCGGAAGACTTGGTGTTTATATCCGACAAGCATACAAGTATACTAAATGCTGTACAAGTTATCTTTCTCAATGCGATTCATGGAGCTTGCATCTTTCATATTGGACAAAATATCAAATCAATTTAAAAAAAGGAAGATGCAGTCGCATTGTCCTTTAAAGCAGCAAAGGTACATCGTCAATCAGAATTTGATCGGCTAATGACTCATTTTACAGGTGCATTTTCAGATATCTCACAATATGTGTTAGTATGGGGAGTTAAGAGGTGCGCACGTTCCTATTTTGATGGAAGGCGATACAATATAATGACTGCAAATATCGCGGCATGTTTGAATGACATTTTGAAGGATGCTAGAAAGCTTCCCATTACATGCCTTATGGAACATATATGTGACATGTTACAACGATGGTTTTATGAACGACAGATTGCTGCCTGTCAAATCACCTCGCAGATGACAGGTTGGGTTAAAACTGGGCTTAATAAGAAGCATCTTGCATCACGTACACTATCATTGTTTCCTTCTGACTTCCATGAGTTTCATGTTGCGGGTGGGGGTAGGGAAGCAATTGTAAACTTGCATCTTAAGACTTGTACGTGTAGAGAATTTGATCTTGATCAAATTCCATGCATGCATGCATTGGCTGCATGTCGGCAGGGTAATGTTTTAGCATACAGTATGTGTTCGAGACTGGTTAACATACAAAATACCCACCAAGGGGATAGTTTCAAATACCCATGCATATTTAAACAAAAGAGAGTAATTCAGTATCCAACACATAAATAATTCGATACATCACTATATAGAATTAAATAAATTATACCTGGAAGGTAAATGGACATCCATTGAGTGAATACCCATGAACAGCAACGGGGGGATTTCTGTGTTTTTTTGTTTTTTCTTGATCTTTAAGATCACCAAAACTAACTTTTGTATTCTTCACAACTAACAATGATTTCATTGTTTTGGAGAACGAGAGCTCTCCCCACGGATATTGGTTGAACGCTTCAAGGTCGTCAACCAAAACCAACCATCTCTTCTCAATTAGGATACGATTCGTCTTCCCCAACAGAAAATGCTCTAGCAAATAAATCAGAACCATACTGACCCCATCATAATCTGACTTATCAAAGTTCTTAAACTTCTCATCCAACTCAGCTATGGTTATTGATTAGGCTTTGGAAAAGTACAGATCATAGAGTTTGTTAGGGTTACGGGTCTTCTTCTCATCTCGGGCTTCACCGAACTTTAGTTCGGTCATCAACGAGAACTCCTTCTTGGAGAAGCACAATGATTCCTTTATTGACAAGAAACCATATTTTCTCCTCAGATGGAGTGTCATTGACATATTCAGCCTTCCTAGCCTGCATCTGGTGGCAGACAGTTGCTGAAAACTTCAGGGCTGCAGATCAAGGAGATGGCCAAATCATGTCTCTCTAAATAAGGAGAGTTGAGGAGCTGCCAGCTTAGTCTTGATAACCTCTATGTAGTTGGTATTTCACCTTGCATTGAACCTTGCTTTTGGAATTGTGTTAACGTCATGGACGTATCTTAGTTGTATCTTTGATGAAGCCATAACCTGTAGAATATTCAAGGCAAACATAAGATCAGAAAATGTACATGATACTCGTGTAGTCATTGTGTAGACTACACGAGGGGTACACAATCCTCGTGTAAATCTCATGTAGACTACAAAAAGGGTACACGAGGGGTACACGATCCTCGTGTAGCCTACACGAGGGGTACATGACCCTCGTGTAGTTTTTCACCTTGCATTGGCCCTTGCTTTTTGAATTGTGTTAACGTCATGGACGTATCTTAGTTGCATCTTTGATGAAGCCATAACATGTAGAATATTCAACATAAACATAAGATAAGGAAATGTAAATGATGCTCGTATAGTCTACGTGTAGCCTACACGAGGAGTACACGACCCTCGTGTAGTCCTCATATATCCTACATGAGGCTTACATGACCTCGTGTAATCCTCATGTAGCCTACATGATGCTTACATGACCCTCATGTAGACTACACGAGGCTTACACGACCATCGTGTAGTCCTCGTGTAGCCTATACGAGGCGTACACGACCCTCGTGTAGCCTGCATGAGGCTTACATGAACCTTGTGCAGTCTACGTGTAGCCTACACGAGGCTTACACGACCATCATGTAACCTAGAAAGCAGACAATCACCAAGACCAGAACTTTAGAAACCCAGAAAAAAACACTTAGAAACCCAGGAGAAATAAAATACTCAGAATCCCAGAAAAAAAAATATGAGAAACCTAAAAAAATAAACTTGTTATGATTCGAACATCCACAAAAAATAGAAATGCAGAAATCTAGAAAAAAAACTCTCAGAAACCTAGAAAAAACACCTCAGAAACTCTGAAAAAACACCTCACAATCCAGAATAAAAACTCAGGAACCCGAAAGGTTACCTTATTGTTTTTTCTTGTTGTGAGAGAGGAACACTCAAGGATTTGCGGAGAGAGATGCTACAACTTCAAGAGAGAGAGAGAGAGATAGTAACAATAGGAGAGAAATGAGGGAATACAAGTGAGGTACACAAGGAGTGGGATTTCGTGTAATCATCACTTTTTTTCAAGTCGTCGTTTGGAATTCGTTAAGGAGCTTTTTAATAACTTCACAATATGATTTTGAATTGATGGTGGACTAGGGGCCAGGGGACAGGGTAAGCAAAAATTAGTATAATAGTCTAATTCTACAAAATGGTTAGTTTATGAGTCTACTTTAGCAAAAAAAAACTTCAATTTGGTCCATTTTTAGATCAATTTACTAGTTCACATTTTTGTCCAACGCCAATTAACTTTTGTTGTCTATCACATAACTCTAATTTAGTAATTGAGTATTTAACATATCAAGTCATCATTTTTTATATTTCATGTTATTATCCTCGTACCATTTAACTTACAAAACAAGATATTAAGACTTGAGTGAAATTATTAAAATTTGACACAAAATTGATTTTCAAAAATAGGAACTTCATTAAAAGAAAAATAAATCATATTAACCATGAGGGCAGCAACACAAATCGTCAGGTGTTATATCTTGACATCAATTAGCAATGTGTTGCAACAACAACATCAGAACATGGATACTGCCACTGACCTGATGTTGAACATCACTGAAATGTTCGAGGATCAAGGTCGTCAAGCCAAATAGGTAGCTATGCTAAACTTCATAAACTGCAGGATGAAACCTAGATTCCTGTCAGAGAACATATGATGTTGATCATTAGTTATCTTAATGAGATGGAGATCATGGGTACTGAGGTAGATGGTGAGACTCAAGTTGATATGATCTTTGAGACCCTGCCTGACACTTTTGGAAACTTCAAACTTAATTATTCGATGACTAAGTTGAGGTACTCACTTTATGAGCTTATGAAAGAATTACAAGCTACTGAGACCCTGTTTCTGAAGGGAAAGAGGAATATTAGAGAGGCAAACTTTATTGAAATTAAGTCTTCACCTCCTGTGCCAAAAAGAAACACAAAAGAGGTCCAAAGAAAACTAAGAAGCAGAATTTGAAAGCAGAAGGTTTGATGACGGTGAGTTCAGCTTTCGTTGGGGAAATGGAGAACTAGTATCGACTATATCAGTTGGCGCTATGAAGTTGTCATTTGATAATATTCTTATGGTTTTACGAGATGTTTATTATATCTCAGGTTTTGTGAAGAACCTTATTTCAGTAGCTAGTTTGATTGAGCAATGATTTTCTTTAAATTTTATTAATAATGATATTGGTATTTTAAAAAATAATTGCTTGATCACTACTGCAAGCATGATAAATAACCAATTCTATGTCAAACCAAAAGTTCCAACGATATGTGATACTGAAGTAAATACTAATTTACAAAGGGGTAGTAAAAGGTTGAAATCTGACTCAATCAATCTAATCTACTTGTGGCACTTACGTCTTGGCCATATTAGCCTAGACATGATTTAAAGACTTGCAAAGGATGGTCCATTACAAACTTTTAAATGTGGGATCACTACCCATATGAGAATTCTACATAGAAGGTAAAATGACCAAGAGACCCTTTTCAGTGAAGGGTGAAAGAGCCACTCAATGTCTCGAACTCGTACATAGTGATATATGTAAGCCATTGAATATCCAAGTAAGAGGGGGTTACGAATATTCTGTAACCTTCACTAATGACTACTCGCATTTTAGACATGTTTATCTAATGCGCCAAAAGTCTAAAACCTTTGAAAAGTTTAAAGAGTATAAGGTTATGGTTGAGAAGCAATTAGAGAAATAAATCAAAACACTACGATCCGATCGTGGTAAAGAGTACTTGCTAGGAGAGTTTGAAGACTTTCTTAAGGAAGAAAGTATTCTTTCTCAGCTTACAGCGCCTGACACTCTAGAACAGAATGGTGTGTCAGAGAGAAAGAATCAAACTCTGATGGATATGGTTAGATCTATGATGAGTTGCTCATCCCTTCCAGATTCCTTCTAGGGATATGCTTTGGAAACAACGACATACATTCTGAACCAAGCTCCGTCAAAGATGGTGCCTAGCACGCCATATTAAAAATAAAGTGGACGAAAGTCATCCGTAAGCCACCTTAGGACATGGGGACACCCGACACATGTACTAAGACCAAAGACAGTCAAATTGGCTAGTAGATCAGAATTATGCAAAATTGTAGGATATCCCAAGCAAACGAAGGGATACATTTTTTATAGTCCGGCCAACAAGAAAAAATTTATTTAGCACAAATGCATGTTTTCTTGAGGAAGAAAAATAAGGTGAAGCTGAGAACCACACTTGTGCGAGATGAATTATTGAGTAGGAGGACATTGACTCCCCAATCATGATCTATTCTCGATTCGATAATAGAAGAACCACAACAGGGGTCGAAACCTACAGAGCCTTGACGTAGTGGGATTATTCCTGACAGGTACATGTCTTATGGAGATGCCTTGACGGCAGCTCAGATAAGGATCATGATGAACCTGGAAGGTATTGACTATGATGATACCTTATCTCTGACGGCCATGCTTACGTCCGTCCGAATTCTCATGTCCATTGTTGCTGCCCTCGATTATGAAATATGGCCGATGGACATCAAGACTGCATTTCTGAATGGCAATCTTGAAGAGCGCATTTATATGGCTCAACAAGATGAGTTCATGGAGAAAAACCAAGAGGGCAAGGTTTGCGAACTACTGAAGTCCATTTAGGGCTTGTTTGGTAGCCGGTATTGTACAATACTAAAAGCAGGACAATACTATTTTAGTATTGTGCGATGTTTGGCAAAAATATGGAGCCCGTACTAGTTAATACTGTGGGACTCTTTAGTCCCACCCACATGAGATAATTTAGTCCCCTCCTTTTAAGGGAGACTACACCGGACTAAGAAAAACAAAGTTGTTTTTTAATTTATATCTTAAAATGATTTTTTTAATTTATATCTTAAAATATTTTTTGTGAATTTTTGAAAGGCGCAAAATTCAAAGATTTAGTACAGTACTATCCAGTACAATCTTGACTACCAAACGAGTCCTTAAGGATATGCTTGATGACATTTCAATGCTCGAGTATAGGATTAGATTAGAAATAACTCACCACGCGCACAACGTAGCAAATATCTGGTCTAGTGTAAAGCATCACATACATGAGAAGTTCATGTAAGATATAAATTAAAAAAAATCATTTTAATAAAAAAAATCATTTAAAGATATAAATTAAAAATAACTTTATTTTTCTTAGTCCGGTATAGTCCCCCCTAAAAGGAAGGGACTAAATTATCCCATGTGGGTGGGACTAAAGAGTCCCACCGTATTAACTAGTACGGGCTCCATATTTTTGCCAAACGTCAGACAGTACTAAAATAGTATTGTTCTACTTTTAGTACTATATAGTACGAGCTACCAAACAAATCCTAAATATCTTAGAAAAATAAGGAACTACATGCTTGTGTATTCTAGTACTGGCCTGAATATGACGGGATATAATGATTTGGATTTCCATGTAGATAAGGATTCTAGGAAGTCCACTTCAAGATCGGTGTTCATCCTAATGGTGGAACAATTGTATGAACAAGTATCAAGCAATCTTGTATTGCTGATTCTACCATGTAAGTTGAGTATGTGGCAACTTGTGAAGCTGTAAATGAGGTTGTATGGCTTAGAAAGTTCTTGAAAACTCTGGAAGTTGTTTCAGAAGCTGACGAGCCCATGACACTTTATTGCGATAACAGTGGGGCTGTAGCAAACTCGAAGGAACCGAGGAGCCATAAAAGATCCAAACACATAGAACGTAAGTATCACCTGATTAGAGAGATTGTTCAGCGTGAATATGTTGTAGTAACATATATATTGACGGTTAACAACCTGACTGATCCATTCACGAAGACTTTAAGCAGTAAAGCTTTTTATGGTCATCTAGAGGGCATAGGGATACGTGATTGTACACGCCTACTTTAGTCCAACTGGGATATGGTTGGATTTATGTCCATAAAGTAGGGTGTAATAATTATTTATGATTATTTAGTTATTTATATGACATTTTGTCTTATTGAATTTAATGAATGAATGAAAGTTTTTCTAGTAATTAAAGTGTGTTTATAATTTACTCAAATTCTAGAACTATTTTCAATGTAAGAAGAGTAAAGACAAATGGTTCTTTCAGACAAACTCTTCTGAAATAGTTCAGAATGTTATTCGCAGCTTTAGAATCGACTGGACAATCGAATCTGATTATGACTGTTAGGTTGAACCAAATGGTGCCAGTCTTGGGGCATGAGAGTGGAGACACTAATGGTTGACCTAGACATGCTATGAAACATGTTAAATAGAACAATAATAAATTAATTTGGAGCAAAATCATTTATCTAGCTCTAAATCTAATTGTTACACCTTAAGGGTATTTTTCCGATTACCTTAATCTTGAGGTGAATACAAAACTTGACTTAGTTAATTATGGTCTTTGATACGTCAAAGGAGTGAGTTCGAATTTCTGGACAATACCTCAGCTGTTGGGATAGTGATTCAACTATGTTGGAATTATGTGTTTCATAGATATAAAATTTGTGGCGAGATTACAAAGTGTAAGAATACCACCTTATACTTTATTGATGAGTGTGTGAATAAATAAGCATGGCCAGGTACTCGATGAAATGAATCATTGAATAAGACATAGTAAACTGTGCAAGATAATTCACTGTTATGTTTTTTTTATTCACAATCAATAATGGAGTTAAGAAAATAATAACTAAATGGGTAAACTGGTAAATTTACATCCTACTCTTGTTACTGATATTCACGAAGGGTAACATAGTAAAATTTTATTTGGATTGTGAAGTAAAAAGTGTTTATTTGCACCAACAGAAAATGTAGCACGCATGAATCGAGTTGATTCGGCACCGGACCTATATTGCAATCGTACAATATCAGGATTAAATAGGTCAAGAATTTATGGAGATAAATTCACCGAGCATTTAAATCCTATAGCTTTATTCATGTGGGTCCATTCAGTTTTAGGAGTAGCTCATAAGGGAATGAATGAGAAACAACACCAGTTGGACTAGTGTTTCAGACCAAGGTACACTTCCCGAACTCATATGTGATGGATGTCATCACTTAATTAGTCAAGAGGAAAATTAGTGTTCAAATTAATTAATTTTTTATATTCTAATTATTAGACAATTAGTAAATAAAAAAAATTAATAAATTAATTGATGAGGTCAATTTAATTTATCAATTTGAATTGATGAATTGAGACATAGTATTGACTATAGGGAGATGTAAAATTTTGACAATTACAGTAAAGGGAGGAGAATTTAGGCAATTTACAATATAGGGGTGTATGTGTAAATTCTATAATATTTATATAAGGGAATGCATTAAGGTTGTCTCCCTAAGTGTGTTGACACAACCCTAATCACAAGGTGTGATTACACAAAGCAGAAAATAGTTTCTCTCCCTCACACTGCTTGCCTTCGAAATCCATAGAGGAGAAGGAAAATTTTGATTTTTTTTCACCAATTGTTTTGAGAGCCCACACTCAATTCCTGATTAATATTCTACTGAGATATGCTTCTGAATCTTACAAGTCGTTGTTTGTGTGAAGATTGATTCAAGTTCTATGAAGAACAAAGAACGTAAAAAAATCAATAGGATTCCACCAATAGGTTTGGCATTAATCTAAATCAATATCTTATTTGGTTTAAATCTAGGTATAAAGTGGCGATTGATTGGATAAAAAAAGATCCAGAGTCAAATGGTGCAAAGTTGAAACTAGTGGAGTGTAGTCAAATGAGGCATTTTGGAAATATATTTAGAGGTTCTCTATTCCTCCCAAACTAAAAGATTTTATATGGCGGCTTTTCAATAATTATTTAGGTTACATGATGACTTTAAATAACAGAGGGCTCTGTATGGATCCTCTATCATCTTATTGTGACTAAAAACCTGAGACTCTCATATATATTTCCACGCTCGTGTGCTCGAGTTATCTGGTATGCTAGCCCTCTGGCCATCCAATCTGATAAGATCGCTGGTGATTTGATAAGTGAGGTTGGGGAGAATTTGATCAATTTGATGCATGCATAAGATGTTGAGGGACCTCAAAGAGTGATCTGGCTTCTCATTGGGCTTTGGAGAATCTAGAAATGTGGAAAAAATTTGTGCTTCAAAGAGGAGATTATCAATATAGAGGATGCCATTACAAAGATCTATAATCATGTTAATTATCATTTTACCTCCTTTAATGTTGTCAGTTCGTTGAATAATATTAATCTGCATTGTGTATCCTCCTTCGTTTTGGGACAGTGGTGGAAGATTTTTGTGGATGCAGCCTAGATAGAAGAGGACCTCTCAGGTGGTACTGGTTGGGTTTTATGGAATCCTCACGGTAAGCTGATGGCATGTGGTTTTATGGAATCCTCACGGTAAGCTGACGGCATGGCATGTCTTGACTACGGAAGCACAAGCCCTGTTATGGGGTATCGAAGCTTGTTTACATTTCTACAAGGAGTCTGTTTTCATTTATTTTAATTTGTTATCTCTTGTTAAAGCTGCTAATTCTCCTCTCTCTCAATGTAGCGAGATTAGAGCTTTAGTTTTTGATATTTCGTCATGTTGTCATAAGTTTCTAGAGTCTAAAATCTTACATTGCCCGAGAGAGTCTACTAGTTGAGCTCATTTTTGTGCTTGTAGAGGGCGTATTTATTTAAGTAATTACATTAAATAGATAAGTTTTGAAAGTTGAGTTAAAGGATAGAACGTTTTTCAAAATTTTAGGTAAATAGTAGATTTTGAACGCCACATCATCAACCAGCTGTTGATGATTTTTCGATTGATGATTTTACCCTTTGTTGACAGATATAATCATTTGATTTTTTAGGGTCATTTCACTTAATGAGATATCATTATTTTAGAAAATTTAGGTTATACTATCATTAATATATATTCTTTTTAATTTAATTTAAATTAATAATATTTGGTTGATTTATATTCTTTTTTTGTAGTAAATTTCGGTTATGAAAAATATATTCCCCATTAAGGTGGTGATAAGAATTCTGGATTTTCAATTTCGTTTGAAGGAATATCATCACCATTTTGGTTTCTTCCATTCTCCATTAATGTTAGAATATAAAAAAGCTATCAACACCATATTCGGTTGAAGGAATATCAACAACATACTCGATTGAAGGAATATCAACACCATATTAAGAAGAAATCATATCAAGCTTCACGGTCTACTCTCCATATATTTTTGGAGGATTCAATCCATGGAAGGTTAGGTTTAGAATCTTATTTTTTTCATATTTTTTTATTAGATTAGCATCATGGATCATTCATTGATTTCGATTTCATTTGAGTATTTATCAAAATTGGTTGATCAATAAATATCAAAAAAAATATTTTAGAAGAATATGATTATTGTCCTATATTTCTAGTAAATCAACAATTATAGACATCCAAATGTAGTTTTGATAACTTCTACAATATATCATATATTGAAAATATAAAATATATGAAATATAGAAATGTTACTATATTAATTATTTTTAAATTGATTGTTCTATTGACAGAGCTTTTATTTCTTGAGATTGCTTGATGACGTGAATGAACTCTTGTCCTCTAGATAAAGAAGAAGGACTACATGAAAAATAACTCCAAACTTTGATTTCGTGAGGTGGAATGTTTTCTATTTAACTTTTTTTTTCTTTTTTTGGTTGATTGATTGACAATTGATGGAAGATATTTTTCCATGATTTAATTGGTAGTTACCAAAAATGAAGTTAGATCATTTTTCTTTCCTTTTTCGGCAATAAATGATTGGTGGTAAATTTTTTAATTTTCTGTTAATTATTTAATTACGGTAAATCTTTTAATTACAGTAAATCTTTTAAGTGAGAAATTAATTGTTCTCTTATTAAGTTTTTTTATTCAGAATTTAATTGATTGAGGAAGTTAATAGTTTAGTGGTTTATAAGGATGTTGAAGATACTATTGATTACGGTTTTAAATGGGTTAAATATAATTTCATAATTTTTAGGGTATATCATTTAAGTATAACATATTTACCTTTATCTTTTCTGAAAAATTGATAATATGCTATATATAGATGAGGGGGACAGTAGTCTAAAATTATAGACTATTTAGGAAACTTGCTGTTTATTAAAGTAAACTATTGAAAAACTATTATTTTTTAAAACAGCCTCAAAATTTATCTATTCTGTAAAATTTCTCTTTTATTTGGAGTATATTGTTCTTACTGAACCTTTTCCTAAATTTATTATGAATTTAATGTGGGGGCATAATTTGTTCCTACAATCTTTTGTAAATAAAAATCAACTTAAAGAATTATAATTTGACCTGATTTTGGCTTGGTTTATTTTTGGCTATACATAAATTTTCCTAACTAAATGTTGCAATGCTAATTCTTGCGGGTGTTTCATGATCATAGTTACAAAGACACGATAATTTTCTCTTGATATCAAATAAAAACAAGGCAAAATTGCATTCTGCTACTTAAAGTTTGTGAAACAATTTATCTAGCGATCCCTTAATTTTTTACTTTTCTCAATTTGATCTTAGACTTATGAATCATTAACAATTAATACCCTCTTTACGATCATTAACAATTAATACCCTCTTTACGATCATTAACATATCAAATATGGTAGAGTCGTAGACCCTACTAGTTTCCACAAATAATCCCTTAACACCCAGTCTCAACATTCCATTCAGCTGCCTTCTTGTGAAAGCTGATTTCTGAACTAAAGTACAAGTTGAAAATCTTCTATTTTTCCAAAGCAAAGATAGGAAAGAGAGGTTAGAACAATACGCAATTCAGATTAGATCACATAACCATGAAGAATATAACGTGCAAACTACAGCCAGATTAATAAGAACTCAAGTCATAATTGAAATAGTTTATAAGTTCAGCTGGAAGGAATCGAAGGCTCTAGTCGAGCTCCTGGCACGATTTCTGAAACAACACAACCGCAAGAGTAACGATGGATGCGTAAATAGAATTTGGTAACTTCTGAACTAGCTTTCCCACACCAGGGACACCCTCTGTAGCCTTCTTTGTTGCAATAGCAACTGTTGGGGCTACAACCAAAGCAAGAATCAGTCCTTGACTTATAACAACGAATGCCTCAGCCGTTAATAGCTGGATAAACATCAAGAATTCTTCTCGGTCAATTTCTCCGTCAAGGTTGATATCACAGTCCTGCACAATCAGAAACCAACTGCCTTACAAGTTACATGTCTTGCACAAACTCAATAATTGCACTTAAAGATAAAGTATGTAGCAATAATCCTCACCTTACTTAAGCTAACCTTATTTACATACATACTAATCAACAAGATGCAATATATGAATTTGACTAAATGATCCAGAAAAAATGCCTCAACCCCATCAACTTTATTCGTAGATAAGAAAAATAACACTGTTCTGTTCTGTCACTAGAATTCCACTTCCTTAGTCCACTCGAGAATCAAGTACTTTTTCTTTTTCTATTCCCATTCAATAGGGTAGAGCACACAGAACAAATCAGTAAGACCTACAAAGGCAGCTCTATCTATGATACAAAATTTAATGCTATGCTTCATTAATGAATTCGTTAAAGGAGTACCTTAATCTTGGTTCTGACTTCGTCTCTTGAAGGCGGGTCAAAGTGGGGACCGGGCAAATGCTTATTAATATCACTGTATCATTAGAGGCAGTTGATTAGTCAGAAGACCATCATCGTCAATACAAATAACTAATGTTGAAAACATAATAACATTCAGTTCCATTAAAAAGCTTACTTGTAGACAAGTAGAACAGCAATATATAAATCTTCAAAGCTCAAATTCGCTTTTCCTGATTGGTTTTTGTAGTAATCGAAAACCCTATCTGTTATAACTCTCACTTGCTTTTGCCTCCATTCCTTACCTGCATCAGGTGTAAAAACTATTTACAAACACACTGACAAATACATTACAAACAACAAATTAACTTCCAATGTATCTCTCCGCTCTCTCAGTAAGCCCAGAAGAGATACAGTGACCAGAGAGGGGAGCAAATTTAACTAATTAAGCTGCTTATCCCTCCATGGTTAATATCAAAATACTCTTTGGGGGAAAGTGGTGGATAGCCTCTCCATCAAATGGGTTATGCGTGTTCCTATCAAACAAGCTGTGTTGGGCTGGTATTCTATAAATGGAGACTCCATAGTCATCCACGCTCTCTTTTGGGCAATCTGGTTCGAGAGGAATCAGAAAATGTTTGAGGGGATTGAAAATTATTTTTGTAAAATATTCTTATACTTTAAATGCATTCTTTTAGAATTGGTGATGACTCTATTCCCATGTTGGTTTTTGAAAAAAGCTGAGTGAATAACCTCTTTTTTTGTGTTTATAATCTTTTCTTAGGTTGTATTTGCCCTATCTCGGGCTTTTTTTTTCCTAATATCTATCTTATTTACCAAAATTTTAGCTTATAATTCCACTACAAAACTCAAACTCGTTTAAGAAAGAAATAAGAACTACAATTTTGACGAAAATTTTCTAAAAAAACCTTTCTGTAATAGTAAAAGATTCTGTCAAAGATTCTGTCTTTTCTTTCTAATAAAAATCTCTGATAAACCTCAAACATACGAAAAAGCAAAAGAAATTAACCGGGGGGGGGGGGGNGGGGGGGATAGCTAATGTGAGAAATTGTACAAGTTTTCATCATTAAGAGTGGAGAGATTCAGCCAAGTACAGTACCTTGTAATCTGTCTAGGATCTGTCCCATGGCGGATGTTACCAACGGGGATAGAAACGGCGTTGGTCGCAGATATGAAGCTCTGAAAGCAACCACCGTCTAGTCGTCTACGGTCTACTTGTTCTGTGACGAATGAAGGATGGGCGTCAAGGGTTATTATGAGTTTCTCGTAGATGAATTGGAGGCGGAGGCAAGACAGATTGGGCAGGATGATTTCGTCTTCTACGTTCTCATTTTCCATTGGACAATTGGAACCAAGTAATTATACTCCGTCCAAGTCTATATCAATTTTTTATCAATAAAATGATGTAATTAATTCGATTGATTATTATGATCCAGAGCATATAATATTTTATTGAGTACATGATATACCAATTATTTATATATATATTATTAATTAATAAATTATTTATAAATGATAAATCTCTAAATTATTTACTAATCATTCCTAATTTATTTATATCTATATCTATTATTCATAAAATGATTTTTTACGGTTAACTAACTTACAAATAACGTATAAATGTCATGTTTGAGTATTTTATAGTAATACTATTAAATAAATTCAAACTATAAGTAGTGTAATTCCCTTCCAATTAACAAAAATTATATAAATAATTGCATGTCAATTGATGAATTAAAACTCAAATTAAATACTAAGGATCCACATCTCCTCAACTCTAGTAAGGGGGAACAGAAGGGGTTATGTATGATATGAACCCTCATGCTTAAAATAACGGCCCTAGAATTTGGCTACATAACAAAAAAAATTGACCTTTTTTTAAAGTCGATCCTCTCCTATTGAGATCCTCACAAAGATTTATAAATATCGGACAACATTTTATTACTATTGAATTCATAGGATATTAAGAATAAGATTTTCTCATGTTCCATTAACATAAGAGAATCATGTTCAATATGAATAACTTAAATTCATTCCATGAAAATGACAAAAAATAAAAAGAAAATAAAAAAATATAAGTCTCCTCACATTATTGTTTGTGTAAAAGTGATCTTACTCATCCATGTCATCATAGACAATTAAAATTTAATAAACAGATCATCTCATATTGGGATCTAGCAAGATGCAATCTTTTTTCGAATTCACAAACTTTTCTCAAGGATCCAAGATGCAATCTTTTTCTGAATTCAGAACCTTTTCTCATGATTAAGTTGAGATAATCAGTGATCGAAGGATCCATTGTTTAAAAATAAATTCGATGCACCTATTGTGTCGTTTTCTTGTTTGACCTTTCAGCTGTTAGATTCATCCTTGGTTTCATCAAAGTGTAATTAACTTATTTACTGAAAAAGAAAACCCATTACCTTTCCTTGAGGAATAAGTTTTATGCAATTAAATTTAAACTATTAATATTTTTAATAGAGAAATATTGTTAAGCAAACAGGATATTCCATTCTGAAAATATTTTTTATGAAAAATTCCGAAATAATTTTGATAACAATAGATTTAAAACTTTAAATAAATCCTAGAAACTTAAATATAAAAAATAAAACATTCTTGGTTTCATCAAAGTGTAATTAATTTATTTCCTGAAAAAGAGAACCCATTACCTTTCCTTGAGGTATAAGTTTTATGTAATTAAATTTAATCTATTAATATTTTTAATAGAGAAATATTGTTAAGCAAACAGGATATTCCACTCTGAAAATATTTTTTATGAACAATTCAGAAAATAATTTTAATTACAATAGATTTAAAACTTTAAAATAGAATCCTAGAAAGTTAAATATAAAAAATAAAACACAGTTAGATTGCTAAACCACTCAATATTCTCACAGATGCTTGGCCTATATTTAAATATTTACAGTAATATACACACCAAATGAAAGAGAATTCACTGCATTTTTTTACAGCTTCACTGTGTTTTTTAAGTTATGATTCTACGTGAAAAAGAATACTATAACTCGAATTCAAAACCTCAAGGTGCGGATGTAGATGAACTTAATTATTGTGTCAACCCATCTTGTCTAGAATCTACTTTAGCATGAGAAAAAAAAACATTTCAGTTTATTGCATGATGTGAGAGGATAGTAAAAAATTATATATAAGTTCACGTTAAAATTAAAACATGATTGGCTTGAGAGGAAATTTCTAACTTGGCAAAGAGCGTCCCCATGACTGCAACGAAGGCAGAATGAGCTGTAACAATGGAGATTATGCTGATTGTGTTGTTTTGGAGACGATAGTGTTAGCGTCTCGCAACTATATCTCGGCTTCCATCTGGTGGCTGAAAGGGTGGTGGCTTCTGAGGAACTACCGATTCATGGGTGGTGATGTTGCTATTGTTCTTAACGTCTTACGTTACTTGCTGAAACACAATGTAGCCAAGAAGCAGTACCATATAGCAAATGCCTGAAATCCTTTTCAGCAGTCTTACACAGTGGCTAATTCTGTCTTGCTGATTTGTCCCGTGCGGGAAGATGAGCGATGATTAGTCAAACAGCCTGCCATAGGATTTCGTAGTAGTTACCCAAGGACACGAAAGTTCTGCAGATTGACAAAACTCTACTTTCAGAAATATATGATTGACAAAACTCTACTTTCAGAAGAAAATATATTTCCCTTCAGCAAAAGACTTGCAAACATAATAACTTAGAATGTAAATCAATACATACTTGAATGGAAAGATGAACGGGAGTCTAGATCACCTCTTAAAACTTCCCATCTATCAGTCCGCTTTGTTGCCTAAGTCCTCAAAAGGCCGAACAAATCTGCAGGTACACCTAAAACAGAGGGAAAATATATTTAGTATCAATTGAATATAAATACTAAAAGGATTTCTAATCAAAATAGCATTAATCACCCACAGTATCAACGTCATCCAAATAAGCTTGTAACGATACTTCTGCTCTTATTTCCTGCAATAATTGGACAGCGTATGAACGGTGGGATATCAAATAAGTTCTCAGATGAAAAAATACCATAATTTGTATATCTATTTACCTTATGTGTAAGTGGAAGCATGATTGCATGAAGGCAAAGCAAATGAAACAATTCAATAACCGAGAGTGAAGCAAACGATCACCTTCACCACTTGTCTCCACAACTACAGTTTCCATCCTTAAAAAGATGAAAGCGATTCGCATCTCTCACCAATATTTCTCTTTGAACAATTTTAGATATATACTTTGTTACAGTATGACAATCCCCACAAACTCTAAGGTTCTTCATTACCTGCAAAGGGGTTCCTGGTTCAGTATTCAATAAACCAAATGCTATTGCCAGCCTTTCACTGTGCCCACAAAGCATGTCTCTTTTTTCATCTTCCTCAATATCATGTAAAACGAATTGTAGATCTGCAACGTAACCTTCCTTCTCCATCAAACTCGCAAGAAGAGCTAATAAATCTTTAACTTCTTCATACTGTTCGAAGGACTTGTCTCCCGACCCAAAAACGTAAACTTTTTTCTGAATCTCTATCCAGCTACATCCAGGTTCTTTTTTCATTCCTTTAGCTTTCATGGATTTTCTTACCATTCTGACTTGATTCCACTTCCCTAAATTCGCATAGACATTTGATGCCAAAATGTAATACCCAGCATCGTCTGAGTTTAATTGAAGAATCTGATTAGAGACTCGTTCAGCTATCTTCTTGTCTCCATATGCTCGACAAGCACTTAGTAAAGCTCCCCACAAACTTGCTTCTGGCTTCAGTGGCATTGAACAAATAAACTCCTCTGCTTGAGCCAATAAACCAGAGCGGGATAGAAGATCCACTATACAAGCATAGTGTTCAAACCTTGGCTCAATACTGTACTCCTTTTTCATTCGATCAAAGCAAGCCATACCCTCGTCAACCAAACCGGAATGGCTACAGGCGAAGATTATGGCAACAAATGCAACATCATCGGGAGAAACACAGCTTGCCTCCATCTCAAAAAATACTCTTAATGCCTTATTGCCCTCACCATATAACCCATATGCAGAGATCAATGCAGTCCAAGTCACCGGATCTTTTACTGTCATATACTCAAAGACTTTAACGGAATTCTTTAAATTGCCGCATTTAGAGTACATTTCAATCAGGGCATTCCCTATTGGAACATCTAATTCAAATCCCAACCTGAAAGTGCAGCCGTGGATCTCTCTTCCTTGTTTTTTAGCAGCAAGTAAGGAACACAAGGGCAAAATACCTAAGATGGTGGCCTCATCTGGCATTAGTCCCTCAGTCCTCATTTGGTTTATTGCTCTAAATCCCAAAGTACAATCCTCGGAATGAACACATGCTGCAATAATGGTATTCCACGAAACTATATCATGATCTGTCATGCTAGCAAAAAGCTTTAGTGAGTCATTCATTTTGCCGCATTTAGCATACATATCCAAAAGAGAATTACTAACCCGCAAATCTATATCAAACCCTAATTTAATTACCTCACAATGTATTTCCTCACCATGTTCAATGCCAGCTAAATGGGATGACATGGAGAGGAGCATCAGATAAGTGACAAAATCAGGTTTGTTTTCCCGTTTCATCACTTTAAAATGCTCCATCCCCTCTTTGTAACTTTCATTTTCAATGTAACCGTTAATCAATGAGTTCCATGTCACCATATCCTTGCATTTCATTGCGTCAAATACATTGTGTGAAGCAAACATATCACCACACTTGGCATACATATCAATAAGAATATTACCTGCTATAGTATCAAATTCAAACCCATTTCTGATCAAGTAGTCATGGACATATTTTCCCACTTGTAAGTCCCCCAAGTGACCACAAGCACGAAGAACAGATGTGACAGTCAACAAATCCGGAGTGAATTCATCAATCATCTCCACAAACAACTTGATCGAATCTTCTAACATCCCTAGTTGGGTGTATCCACAAATTATAGTATTCAAAGTTACGGAGTCTTTCACAATCATCTCAGCAAAATTCTTTCTAGCCTCTCTCAATTGGTTAAACTTGAAGTACATGGCAAGAAGTCCATTCCCAACTATGACATCTCTCAGGATCCCGATCTTTTGAACCAACCCATGATATTTTTGGCCTTCTTTAATAGCAACTAAGTGTCCACACACGAGCAAAACAGTTGACATGGTAGTCGAATCGGGTACCATACCGACAATCCTTGACCGTTTATAAATTTCTAAAGCTTCGTGGAAGTACCCATTTGAACTATACCCTGAAATCAGACTGTTTATGGATACAATATCCCACTCAGACATTTCGTCAAACAGTTTTCGTGCTTTATCAAGGTATCCAAATCTAGAATACATATCTATCAATGCATTACCAATATACAAATCTGAGACAAAACCCAATTCTCGAACATGCTCATGAACAATTTTACCCATGTCCAAGTCTAACGACCGGGCACATGAATTGATTACCGAGGGAAACGTGTACGTATCTGGCTGAAGCTTTGCTCCACGCATTGCAGTGTATAATTCAAGGGCTTTTGTGAACAACCCACAATGGGTAAGCGAACGGATGACCGCATTCCAAAGATAGACATTGTGTGCGGGTGAAAGCCCTTGAAACACTGAGAGAGAAGAAACAGGATCTTTGAGATGAGCATACTTGCTTATAAGTTTACCAGAGAAGAATGCAGATTGGCCAAATCCCAAGCTGATAATCAGGGAGTGAACTCTGCGGACCTCAGTCGAGTTTCTTGCAGAAGACAACGCTTTTGAGAGTAGAGGATGGAAAACTTCAGTTAAATTGCTGAACTTAGCTGCTTTCATTAGGGGTGAGGTTCAAGATTTGATTATGAGCGGGAAACATATGGCTTTATATATATATACACGAGCATATTTTCCCTTCAATGTCTAATAAAACGCTTATGTTTATTTTGTTATCTGATGTGACTAGACCTGCAGTATTTAACCCCCTCACTTGATGGGTGCGTGTTGATTAACCGTAAGTAGATATCAGAAATATGATTAGTCTTGGTTATAGTACTGTTTATATCTTCTTTACATTAGGCATACATGGTCACACACATGTCTGACCTTAGCTCTGCATCTATACAATCCGTAGTTAATACAGTAGCCTCCACATCTGAGGTAATCGAATTAATTGCATATCAAGATATTAAAGAAGCCTTAGATAAATGGATTATACCTAAGGTAAAACATCAAACAATATATAAAATTGGAACATTTGATTTCACTAGTCGTAAAATCATTAAAACATTTGAATATACTATTCCCCTACAGCATAATGATGATGTCATTTATCTGCTGCATCTGTATGACTTATATCCATTCATGAAAAAAATACAAAGATGTGCATACAGCCTTAGTGCAAATTGCATTAAAACCTTTAACTCTGCTAGGACAGGACACCAGCATACAGTGCACCCTTAGAGATGGTAGGTGTCTGAACTGGAAAGCTTCCCTTATGGGAGCCATAGAGACTAGTTTATCTCATGGACCTGTTTATTTTAATATTTATCTGAATTTAAGTATTGTGTTGTCTAACAGCTATCTAGCCAAAGTCCTTGAATTGAGAGTTCAATCTCATGGCTATGATTATCTACCAGGATCTCCCTTTACTATCGCACCCATCAAGTGAGGGGGCTAAACACTGCAGGTCCAGTCAGACCAGATAACAAAATAACTCACACTAAGCACGTCTGCCAACGTTTTACATGGGTTAATAGTCCTAACGCAATTCTCTGCTCAACGAACCTTACCCAGACGCGACTTGGGTGACGTCCCACTCGGTGTTCATTGATTGTTTCCTGGACGTACTATAGTCTACAGTGAGCGCTTCCTCAGCCTTAACAGTTACCCATTGAGTGCCTTCGAGTTAGCAATATGATCATGACTAGTAGAGCTTATAGTCATGGTTATATACGTGCAAGCGTGAGCAGAAAGTTACTGGAAGAGATGAGAAGAGAATTTTAGAGAGAGAGTGTAAAGGCAAACATAAGCGCTTTATTAGACACTGAAGGGAAAATATACTTGTTCTCAACGAGGGTGAGGGGCCCTTTTTATAATACAAGAAAGTAACTTAACTTAAATACAAAAGTAACCAGAGTATAAACTAAAGCAACACTGGTCTACGTACAATTATTACAAGTCTTTATGATAGAGGTAGTGTGGGGTGGCTTTATGAGCATCGTCCACTTGTGCGGTTGGAGAAGCTACAATGACAAGATTTGGTTGCTTCTGCTTGTTGTATGACAGCTAGTCTGGTCCTGATCAGATTAGCTTAACTTTCCTTTTCTTTTATTATCTTTATCTATTTGGTCAGATATGATAGCAGATAACGAGTCTCAAAAGTCAGCAATGGTTGGCTCTGGTGGGTCTGCTTCTGGTGATAGATCTGGTAAGTCATCATTTAGATCTTGACTTTCACCTCCAAGGATGCTGAAGGCATTGTGCTAGGTGAGGTCAAGGCTGAGATCAGTAGTAGACATAATACTAGGAGATGCTGGTGATTGCCTTTGTGGACTCGGCATTGGCACTTGATGTGGCCATGGAGGATGTGTCGGATCCAAACACATGTAGGAACTAGTGTTTGACAAAGTCCATGGGTTTTACAGCCAATTCTTTTTCACTGATCTGGAGAAACTGTTGTTTAATGAGATTTTGAGCATTCAAAAATGGATTGCTCTTGATACTGGTAAAAGTTTAGGGACTGCTTCATAGCAGGCTTGTCCATGGGTTTTAATCAATTTGATTAATTCAGTTAAGCTGGTACCAGAGCCATGATTAGTCTTGGTTATAGTACTGTTTATATCCTCTTTACATTAAGCATAAATAGTCACACAAACACATGTCTGACCTTAGCTATGCATCTATACAATCTGTAGCTAATACAGTAGCCTCCACATCTGAGGTAACCAAATTAATTACATATCAAGATGTTATACCCAATAGTGTAACTTTCCATAGTGGCAATGTCTATCTTCGTTTTCAATAACCACCTCTGCCTCTGACCGGAATCTCTTATAGTCTGAGCAGCCGTAGTATTCCTCCTTATCAGGTAGAAATACCCGAATCTTCTAGGGCCTCCGTAGCTGACCCTCTTGGCTCAAAGGAATTTGATCATTCTTTTCCCCCATAGGATCAGATTAGAAGAATTCACATCAGTGAAAATCATATTCCTCATGGTGTTTATGAATCCACCATAAACAGAAGGCTAATGAGCCCAACCGCAAATGACATGCAATTTGATATTTAAATGGATTTTACACCAATAGTGTTTTAAGACAAAGTCTTCATCAGAATTTTATGCTACCAAAATATAAGGATTTTAGAGATTGGTATTTCGCCAACCATAATCCTCGACAGCTCTTAGATCTGAAGAACCTGTACTACTTTTAGTTAGAATAGGATCAACGCCTTCAGTCTTTCCCTGAATGGTATTACCAGCTCACACAAAGAGTCAAAATAAAAGATGACCAACAATTACAAGTTCTGACCACTATACAGCAAACGTGGATCACCACAACTGGTAGAACCTACCAAACTATTCATCTACCACCCTTATCCTTAGAGCTTGCTCCCGGACAAGGCAACTAGAAACCATTATTCATTAACCCTTGTACTGAGGTTCCCGACAAGACCAACCATCAGGACACTGTTAAGGTAAAAAAACATTCTACCCTTAACCAAACAGAATAATTACACCAACCTTTTCCTTCAAACTGTAGTAACACAGTTAACTAGGATTGAGGAATATGTTTCTCAAATCCAGAAGATACAAGCTAAAACTCCTCCACCAGAAAAACCCAAAATAACCATTGAACCAGTAACTCTTAAACCTCCTTTAGATGTCTAGAATTTTAAATTAAAATCCAGTAAGGAGGATGATTTCATGGAAACTATCATGGATAAGATAAAAAATCTGAAGATCTCTACACCTGATAAGAGATCCACTCCTGAATCATCATCAGGATAGTTGAACATGATGAATGAGGATGAGTCACCTAATCCTGAAGAACCTGAAGAGTATTCCCTATCTCTAATCTTAGACATCCAGAAGAATTTTGATGATTCTATCAATAAACTCTCTTCTGGCTATTCTAAGAGGCCTACTACTCGTATGGCTTTAACTGGACCAAGTAGGTATTATTATCCCAGACCTACTCCCTAAGATATCTTGTATGAAGAATACTTTCTTCATTCTCAGAAATCTTACCATGGCAAAACCATCTATGAATGGAACATAGATGGTAAAACTGAATATCAGGTATTTGAGACCATTCATCAGATGATCATGTATTATTCTGTATGTAAACAGAATGAGAATACAGATCACCAGATCTGCAGGTTCCTAGTCAATGGATTCACAGGAACATTGAAAGGCCGGTGGGACAATTGTCTCACTGAAAGTCAACGCCAAGAAATCTTAAACTGTTTCAAAATTAATATTGACCCGATTACTGGTACCCATACCAGAACTGAAGATGCCTGTTATATCCTGGCCCAATCCATTATCCACCATTTCCTTGACCCAAGCATTGTCAATATTGATAGGCACAGAGAACTTCTCCAAAATATGAGATGCTCCTCTCTCACCCACTTCATGTGGTATAAGGATGTCTTTCTTATGAAAGTGGCGTAGAGAAATGATGCAAACAGTGAACACTAGAAGGAAAAATTTATCGATGGCCTCCCAAGTCTTTTTGCTGAAAGAGTAAGAAGAAAAGTCTGAGATAAACATGATCAAATGGATATTTCTTATGATCAATATACTTATGGACATCTCATTGCCCTAGTCATAGAAAAAGAACTAGGATTATGCAATGATATGAAACTACAACATATGATGAAAAGTCATAATCTTAACAACATAAAAGAATTAGGTGAATTTTGTAATCAATTTGCCTACGATACTAAAATCTAATATCCAACTGCTTCTTCTTCATACAAACCATATATGACTTCCTCTAAGCCCTCTAAACTGCATAAGAAATACTTTTCGAAAAAGAAATTCAAACATAAAAGAGTCCAAACATAAATCTCAACCACACCATAAATCTCATAACAGCAAAGTCAAAGTCATCTGCTACAAGTGTGGCTTAAAGGACATTTTGCCAACAAATGCCAATCTAAATTCAAAAAGAAACTTCATGAGTTAGCTCTCGATGAAGAAACTCAAGAGAAGATTCTGAACTGCCTTTCTAAAGACGAACACCACTACAGATGATGACGTTGCATATATTTCTGCATCTGATTCTGATTCATCTGCCACATCTGACCAACTGGATCAACCTTGCTGCAGCTCTAAAACCTGCAATGCCATAACAGAAACCAACTATTGGAAGGCAATAGTTGAGATGAATGGTTTTGATCTAAATGAACCAGGTCTAAATGTCTTAACTGATACGCAATGATCTCTTCTAGCCACAACTGATCAAATAACTGATCCAGAGATGAAGCTCAAGTTTTTATTTACTTGCTACAAGAAATATTCCACTCCCAAGATCAAACCTGTAGAAATTTACAGTATGAAGGAACTGTTAAACCGTATTCAACAAGATTATATACCACATAAACCTGTAACCATTTCTGATCTGAAAATGAAAATTAATATGATTAAATAAAAAATTCAACAGCTTAAGACTGCACATCAACTCATGTTTCAAGATCTGAATCTCCTAAAAAAGTCTACAACCAAAGGGAAAGCCCCTTGTAGACTTCCCAGACCTGCCTTCACCAGATCAGCCAGGTCAAAGTCAAGGTCAACCTTTGACTTCACCAGATCAGCCATTTCCTAGTCAAAGTCAAAGTTAGACTTTGACTTCCATAGATCAGTCTTGTTAGATCTCACCAGGCCAGACAAAGGAAAATAATCTGTATTTATTTCTGCTGAATCAGGTCACCTTCCAGAAATGGTATACGAAGATTACCTTAGTAATCAAACCCGATTTTATCATTACTGACGCCATTGTCTTAATAGATAGTGGTGCAGATATGAACTGCATTCATAAGGATTAATCCCTCTAAAATATTTTCATAAAACCACTCAATCTCTCACAAGCGCCAGTGGTAATTCTATGAGAATTCAATACAAGATACCAGAAGCGCTTATCTGCAAACAGGAAGTTTGCATACCTGCTTCATTTGTGCTCATCAAGAATATGACACAAAGTATTATCTTAGGCAATCCTTTTCTTAATGCGATTATGCCTATCACCAGAATTGATAACTCAGATATCCATACCGTTATTGATACTGTTGATATTACTTTTGAATTTATCACCAAACCTTATACTAAGGAAGTAGATATCATCAGACATCTTATTGATAATAAGACCAATCAGTTAAATCTGTTACAAAAAGAAATACACCTTTTGACGATGGAGCAACGTATTCAACAACCCGCAATACACAAGAAAATTCAAACAATTCTTCATGAATTCCAATCTAAAATTTGTAGTGATATCCCCAATGCCTTTTGGGATAGAAAAAAGCACATCATTTCTGCCGGACTTCAATGAAAAGAATATTCCTACGAAATTTTGACCCAGCCAAATGAAAAAGGAATATTTGGAACTCTACAAAACTGACATTGAATCCCTGTTACAAAAAAAATTAATTAGACCCAGTAAATCTCCTTGGAGTTGTACTGGTTTCTATGCCAACAAAAATACTGAGATAGAAAGAGGATCACCTAGATTAGTGATCAATTACAAACCATTAAATGATGCTTTACAGTGGATCAGATATTCAATCCTGAATAAAAAAGATCTATTTGATATTCTTTATGATTTAATGATCTTTTCAAAATTTGATCTGAAATCAGGATTTTGGCAAATCCAAATAGCTGAAGCAGACAGGTATAAAACTGCCTTTACAGTACCCTTTGACCATTTTGAATGGAATGTTTTACCATTTGGTGTAAAAAATGGTCCATCTGAATTCTAGCATATTATGAATGATATTTTTAATGCTTATACTGCATTTATTATCTGTTACATTGATGATGTCTTAATCATCTCATCATCTATAGATCAGCATTTTAAACATATTAATATTTTTAAGAATTTTATTATCTGAAATGGTTTAATATTATATGCACTAAAATGAAATTATTCCAAACAATTGTCAAATTCTTAGGCCATAACATTTCTAATGGCACCATTATTCCTATTAACCGTAGTATAGATTTTGCATCTAAGTTTTTTGATGAAATTAAGGATAAAACACAATTACAAAGATTCTTAGGAAGTCTGAATTATATCCGTGATTTTTATCCTCAATTAGCTCATGATACTGCTCTGCTTAATAAGAGACTTCAAAAGAAACATATACATTAGACATGATATCTGACATTAGCAGTTAAGAATATTAAAGCCAAAATAAAACAATTACACTCTTTAGCTTTACCATATCCTACCTGGCATAAAATTATAGAAACTGATGCCTCTAAGCTAGGATATGAAGGTATTCTCAAATAGATAAATCCTCATAATTTGACAGAAGAATTATTAAGATTCACCTCTGGTACTTGGAAAGGACCAGTAAAACATTATCCGACAATCAAACATGAATGTTTAGCAATTGTAAAATGTGTATTAAAATTTCAAGATGATCTGTTAAATCAACATTTTCTTATCCATGTTGACTGCTCTGCAGCAAAACAGATTTTCAAAAAAGATGTACAAAACCTTGCATCGAAATAAATATTTGCATCATGGCAGAGTATTTTATCTGTATTGGATTTTGATATTGAATATATTAAAGGTGAACAGAATTATCTTCCTGATTTTCTAACCCGTGAGTATTTATAGGGAACAAACTCCAATGATGAGTAATCGAGGAAGAGGCCGCAACTCTCATGGGCGCGGACGTGGCAGAACAAATCTGCAATATCCGAATGATGGGATTTTCTGGCCATCAGAATTCCCCAATGTACAAGAGGCTATTTGAAAGAGTACTAAAGAAGTCTTTTTGATACCAGAACAATATATTCCTAACCAAATATTTGAGGAAACAATCCTCATAATTGAACCGAATGATGAAAAAAGGATGGAAGATCCATGGGAGATAAAAACCCATTATCTCTCCACACAACAATATCCAACCAGATTTGAACACTATAGATACATTTATGAAGCTATAGTAGTCCAATCTTGGAGCATGGAAATCAGACATACATTCCATGACTCTAACCAAAATACCAGCCTAATTACTTTTAGTAAGGCTGTAATCTGAAATTTCACCTCCATCAATCAATGGGGTCTACATCCCCATACTACCAGAATTATGGAGATACATAATAAAACCATAAAATACAGTTATTAAGATTACATATAATCTTTTACCAATACATTTTATTATCAAAATCCGATACGTAACCATACATGGTTTATCCGTATATGCCCGAAAGTATTAGACACAGGATTACCAAATTGGTTCCTCATCTGGTGGCATAAATTTGGTCTTACGTTTGATACTCTATCCGAAATACTTCAAATTGAGTTCAAAGAATGACATTCACAATATGCCCTGATCAATAAAAATAGTATCGTATCCAAAGCATTGGTATATTTTATTATCCCATTCAATATCTCATGGATTTGGAAATGAGATCTTAAATGTGAATACCAGAATGGAATACCCGTATTAAAACGTATCTTCTTCACTAAATGGTGGGATAAAGGAATGAACCCCCACTTAACTGAATTAATCAAATTGATTAAAACTCATGGACAAGCCTGCTATGAAGTAGTCCCTAAACCTTTACCAGTATCAAAGAGCAATCCATTTTTGAATGCTCAAAATCTCATTAAACAATAGTTTCCCCAGATCAGTGAAAAAGAACTGGCTGTAAAAACCATGGACTTTGTCAAACACCAGTTCCTACATGTGTTTGGATCCGACATATCCTCAATGGCCACATCAAATGCCAACCCGAGTCCACAGAAATTGCAATAGAAAAGAAAAAGGGAGGAACCTGGCAAACTCACTCTCAATGAATTCCCGAGCAATTCTCAACTAGCCTACCTTCGGGAGAATCTTACCGAACGAGTTTCAAACCTGTCCTCTTCGCTTCCCAAGATATTTAGGGAAAAGGGCCTTGTCGGCCACCGCTTGCTGACGACGGAACGCATCGTCAATTCAATTAAAAGGTCCTCAAAAGGCAATCACCAACATCTCACAGTACTGTGCCTACTACTGATCGTAGCCTTGACCTCACCCAGCACAATGCCTTCAGCATCCTTGGAGGTGAAAGTCAAGATCCAAATGATGACTTACCAGATCTATCACCAGAAGCGGACCCACCAGAGCCAATCATTGCTGACTTTTGAGACTCATTAGCTGCTATCATATCTGACCAAATAGATAAAGATAATAAAAGAAAAGGAAAGTTAAGCTAATCTGATTAGGACCAGACCAGCTGTCACACAACAAGCAGAAGCAACCAAATCTTGTCATAGTAGCTTCTCCAACCGCACAAGTGGACAATGCTCATAAAGCCATGCCACACTACCTCTATCATAAAGACTTGTAATAATTGTACGTAGACCAGAGTTACTTTAGTTTATACTCTCGTTACTTTTGTATTTGAGTTAAGTTACTTTCTTGTGTTATAAAAAAGGCCCCTCACCCTTGTTGAGAACAAGCATATTTTCCCTTCAGTGTCTAATAAAACGCTTATGTTTGCCTTTACACTCTCTCTCTAAAACTCTCTTCTCATCTCTTCCAGTAACTTCCTGCTCACACGTGCACGTACATAACGTTGTTGTGCTCAGGAGCTCTAGTGCTCTGTAACCGTAAGTTTCTCTTTTAATTTCCATAGTAGCTGTTCATGAGACCATGTATGTCCTAATGTAAATTGCATATAACCATGACTATAAGCTTTACTGGTCATGATCATGTTGCTAACTCGAAGGCACTCAATAAGTAACTGTTAAGGCTGAGGAAGCACTCACTGTAAGCTACAGTAAGTCCAGAAAACATTCAATAAACACTAAGTGGTACATCACCCAAGTAGCATCTGGGTAAGGTCTGTTGAGCAGCAATTGCGTTAGGCCCGTCGACCCCTTTAAAATGTTGACAGACGTGCTCAGTGTGAGTTATTTTATTATCTGATCTGGCTGGACCTGCAGTGTTTAGCCCCCTCACTTGATGGGTGCGCGTTGGTTAGCCGTAAGTTGGTATCAGAGCCATGATTAGTCTTGGTTATAGTACTGTTTATATCATCTTTACATTAGGCATACATGGTCACACACACACATGTCTGACCTTAGCTCTACATCTATACAATCCGTAGCTAATACAGTAGCCTCCACATCTGAGGTAACCGAATTAATTGCATATCAATATGTTAAAGAAGCCTTAGATAAATGGACTATACCTAAGGTAAAACCTCAAACAATATATAAAATTGGAACATTTGATTTCACTAGCCGTAAAATCATTAAAACATTTGAATATGCCATTTCCTTACAGCATAATGATGATGTCATTTATCTGTTACATCTGTATGACTTATATCCATTCATGCAAAAATATAAATATGTGCATATAGCCTTAGTGCAAATTGCATTAAAACTTTTAACTCTGCATAGGACAGAACACCAGTATACAATGCACCCTTAGAGATGGTAAGTGTCTGAACTGGGAAACTTCCCTTATGGGAGCCATAGAGACTAGTTTATCTCATGGACCTGTTTATTTTAATATTTATCCGAATTTAAGTATTGCGCTGTCTAACAACAATCTAACCAAAGTCCTTGAACTGAGAGTTCAATCCCGTGGCTATGACTATCTACCAGGATCATCTCCATTTGCTATCCTCTTTAGGATTCATCTTAAGGTTTTGACAACTTTGAATCCTTATACCAGAAAGCAAAGTGAGCAAGGACATACCATCCTTATTGATACTAATCTATTCAACAGGCAAGTGGCTGTTCCTCGTATGATTCCCTGGTCTGAAATCACCTCTCCTGAGACCTGGCAAATTCCCTAGGTTGTTCCTACCAGACCTGTCATCAGACAATCCCTCGAAGATATCATCCAAACCTACAGTGGAATGTCTATCTTCATTTTCAAAAACCACCTCTGCCTCTGACCAGAAGCCCTTCTATTCTGAGCAGCCGTAGTATTCCTCCCTATCAGGTAGAAATACCCGAATCTTCTAGGGCCTCCGTAGCTGACCCTCTTAGCTCAGAGGAATCTAATCATTCTTTTCCCCCGAAGGATTAGATTAGAGGAATTCACATCAGTGAAAATCAAATTCCCCATGGTGTTTATGAATCCACTATATATATATATATATATATATCATGTTCTTAGGTGATAGAATCACGTGCTGCACCAGAACATCCCGCTCGGCTGACACCTCCATAGTATCATCATTAGTTAACTCAACTCAAGATATTATTAGAATAAAATAAAATAGTCAACAAAATAATAGATTCTCTACCCTTCCCAAGGGCAGTTAGCCCATGCAACCTCTGGTTTATCTTGATGGTCCAAGTCAAGATAAATGCAAAAAGTAACATTGTAAAAAAATAAAAAATAATTTTTTATTGAGAGTAATCTGATTGTCAAAAGGCAGATTTGATGATCTAGAACTTCTAATTGTCTCTTTGTCGTTGGTAGTCAACAGAAAGGATCCAAATCGAAAACTCTATGTTAATACACCTTCATGGGATTATGATCATCTGCAGTTGCTAAGCAACCGCATAGGGAAAGTTTAATCCGAACCATCCCAACGGACCTGGATCAGCTCAGATTAAATGTTAAAAAGTAACAAAAGTAATTTTTTGTCTTTTTCTCATGGTAGTTTGGTAAGATATGGGTTGTCCAGATCTGATCGGACGACCCACAATGTCAAATTATTGTGTCTTCCATTGAACTCCAACAACAAATATATGTGCCTGGAGAATGAGAGATTGGGGAGGTGAGAGAATAAAAAAGTTCTCTCTCATTTCAATTCTCTATTTCTCTCTTCTACTATAAGATAGATTCGCAGTATGATTGGAAGTCATGTACTTGATGATTTTCTAGACCCTTCATATAACCTAGCATCAATATTATATAAGTAATTCTATACAACTAAGTTTTTATATTGATTATGTAATGTATCAGTCATTTATAACTTGTTATTTTATCACTTATTAAAATAATATTACAAATCAAACTATGAATGGTTGATATATTATTTGATCAATTTAAGCATGATTTTTTCCTAAATAGTGCAGAAATTAGAAAGAACCATTGGGATAGCCATTGAGGCATCCATCTCATACTCATCAACTCTAAGACAGTAAGGAGTATCATAAATAAGTAAACAAGTATAAAGATCCTGGAAAAACTACTAAAATAACCAAAAGTGAAAAATAACTATCAGGTTGTGTCTCATTAAACCTAACTAGGCAAAACCATTGGGGAAATCCTAGCCAGGAAAAAATATTTGCTTAAATCTTGATCAGTGTAGAATTATGTGTAGTATATTTTGTTTAGTTCTAATTTAAATGTAAATAGAAAACATTTAGATCATGCAATTGATTCACACAATGAATTAAGCCTCACATCCATATCTTGAAAAGTTGAAGTCTTGAGTTCATATTTCTAGTATCACTAAACCTCACACACATATCTAAAAGTTGAATTCTTGAGTTCATATTCTAGTATTACTAGTCGTTATAGAAATTGTAGGTTTATAAAAAGTTTAGGCTAATATTTAATGAACAAAACTTTATTTTAATATAACAATATGCATAGATTGGTGCAAATATATCTCTATAGTTATATGTGTAGATGTTGAAAATCTACTGTCATGTATCGCACGGTAAATGAATGATGAACTTTAGAAACAAAAAGAGTGAATGCAAGAGTATTTACTTGACACTGGTATGATGCTTAACCAATTAAACTCTGACACCTAAGTTAATTAGAGTACTTTAATAGTATAAGTCTAGAGAGTAAATATCATATAAAAAACTTGACACTTTATACTTACAAGGAAAAGTCACAGGCTATTCATAGTGGGCCAAAGAGCCTGGCTCGGGCCTAGTATTGTTTCAATGACCTTTGAACTTGTGAGATGAGGTCTGGACCCATACGATTTTGGGCATCTAAAGTTTGCCACTACTCCGTGAGTTCAGATTGTGTGGCTCATTTTATGGAAGTAAAGTACTCACTTTTCTAAGTTTGATTCATGATTCATGATCTATATTTGTTCGCGGGTGATCCCCATAGATCTGTAATATTTGAATTGTGTTAGAGAAGATTTAGTTGGATGGAACCATAAAGATGATTTGGCCTTGCTGAACTAGCGAGCGTTTCGTTAAGCTCCAAACCTCAAGGCCAGTTCATCTCAGACGGTTAAGATAGCTTGATCAACAAGATTGGCATGTAGAGTTTCAACTTTAGCATGGTTCATTCCTTGTGATAATATTTCCTTGAAGAATATCTTGAAAATATACATTGGATAATATCTTGAAAGATATTTGAATTTTCATTCCAGCTTAGGGTTTGCCTCTTTAAAAACCCAAAACATCTGTCTTACTTTCTTTACATTCTTTTCTTGTTGTACCTAAGGCTCTACAAGTTCGATGGAGTTTCTTGCTCAGGTAAAATACATTCTTCCCATTTTTTTATTTTTGTTTCACCAAATTTGTACTGAATATAATAAAATAAATGCATGTGGTGCAATTTGAGGATGATGATCCATATGATTCAACATTATCTAAATCTTAAGGCTCATTCATGGTTGGACATAAGAAAAAACTTTTGTGAACTGAATTTCCCCCGATAAACTTTTTATTTTTTACCTTGGTAGGATTCACCACTCAAATTATTTTCATTCTTCCATAGAATATAGGATACCGTCCAGTTTAGAAAAACCTGACTTCATATGTGACAGATGAGTTTACTTATATGAATACCTCTTGGCTTCCCTTGCCTTATCAAAGATGTCTTTACTTCTATAACTTAGTTGTTTACCAACCTTTTCTTAAGTTAGAGAACCTTATGGTTAGGGGTGTGTCGATGAACCAACTAAATTGCCCAAACTAACCCAAACCATAATCTAATTGACGATTTAAATAATAAGAATGGTTTGGTTTGGTTTCATTTTTGGAGAACCATTAAATTCATATTTGGCCAGGTTTCATCTTAAAATCACCCAACCCTAACCATACCGACTGCTTAAACATAATCATAAGCCTTCATGCCAATCTAGTCCAGTCTTCATGCCTAACACGACCTCATATTAATGAAATAAGACTCATTTAATTATTTATTGCTTTATATAGAAATTATTTTTATTAAATATATTATCTAATGAAATAAGACTTGTTTTATTAAGATGTGTTCTTTTCTTACATTAACTTTGTTAACTTTTAAATGAAGAAATGAAACCGCCAACCAAACCCACAATTAATGATTTGGTTTAGATTGATTTATATGTTTGATTGGTTTGGTTTGGTCTGGTCATTTATTAAACCAATTATATTGGTTTACGATCTTGTTTAACCCTTTGGGGATCGGGACGTTACAGTTTGGTATCAGAGTAAAGGTTTCAGATTCTGTAGACTTTCCTTAGTGAAAAATATGGCAAGTCGCTCACTCTGCTCTTCCCTCACCTTATAAGTAAGGTATGCATGTTATAGGTATTTAAATTATTAATTTAGTACGACATGCTTTAATTTGTTATGACATGAAAGTTTTACATTATTTTTTATGCGATAAGATTTGCCTTTTGGTAAGTTTTGGAGTTTTGTGGGTAGCAGTGTGATGACTCCGAGCTGCTAACCCACCAATGACCATGGCTGAAATGTTTCAGGAGTTCCTTGAGTGTTAAGGCAGAGAGGGAGAAAGCTCGCCCAACACAACAACTACAACCACCACAACAGACAACACCAGTCGACTTACAGATAATCCAGACCTTTAGGAGGCCGAACCCACCAAAGTTTGATGGCTACTCGACTGATCCTGACTGATGACTGGATAGCTAGACTGGAGTAAATCTTTCATTATATTTTGTGCATAGACGCTCACAAGGTTGGTTGTGCAACATTCATGCTAACTCGAGAAGCTCGGAAGTGGTGGGATTTTACACGGAGAGCCCATGACATTGAACGTAACCGAGTGATGTGGGATAGGTTCAAGGATGTGTTCTTTAAGAAATATTTTCTAGTCACAGTCAAGGCAAATAAGAGGTTGAATTTCTCAGGCTTGTTAAAGGCAACATGACGGTAGCTGAGTACGAGAGAGTTTGAGGAATTGTCTCGGTATGCCACACATTATGTTGACAATGAGCTTAAGAAGGCTCAATCATTTGAAATGGGACTTCATCCTGAGATTAAAGTTGCTGTGGCACTTCAAAAGCACACTACTTACGTACTGGTGGTCGAAGTTGCATTGATCATGGAGCATATTATTTCACTTAGAGAGCTGCCACGGTATGATCGGGCATTACTCGAGAAAAGGAAACTTCAAGATGACCAGATAGAAGAGCAGCAAGATACGAAGAAACAAGTTAAAAATTCTCATCCTTTTTGCGCCACTTGCAACAAGAGCCATGCTGAACAGTGTTATCAGAAGTTAACATGCTGGACAGTGTTATCGGAAGTTGCCAGTCCGATAACACTGCCTAGTATGGCTCTTGTTGCAAGTGGTGAAAAAAGGATGATTATCTGTAGCTTGTTTATTCGCATCTTACTGCTCTGTATGATCATCTTGAAGTTTCCTTTTCTCGAGCGACAATCGATCATACCATGACAGCTCTCTTGGTGGAATACTATGCTCCATGATCAATGCAACTTCGACCACCGCTGCGAAAGTAGTGTGCTTGTGAAGTGCCACAACACCTTTAATCTCAGGATGAAGTCCCATTTCAAAAGATTGAGTCTTTTTAAGCTCATTGTCAACTGATTATGGAAGTCTCTCACTCATGCTGCTCACCATAACCACCTGCAACATAAACAACTGTGGGGGAGTGAATATTGGGGAATACTCAATGAGTAAACTCACATAATAACATGCATCCACTTGACATAACTTAACTTGACATATATCATAAATGAGATAACATAACGTACTTATTTGTGTATTAACTCAACATAGCACGTAGTTAACATATGTCTCATACAAAATCATATAACAATCATAATCATATCTTATCTTGACATATTCCTTAGTTAACAACCTAACCAGAACTTTTCACACATGAACTAAAATATAACATGACGAATTGGACGACCGAACAAATGACACACACTGGGTGACAAAATCAGCTGGCACTTATAGGTGACTGAAAAAAAATATACAGATGACACCCTATGAGTGACGAAAAATATGAACACATGACACTCAATGTGTGAGAAAAACATGAACATATGACACACAATTCGTATAACATAACATGAACATTCTGATTTCTTGTTAGTTAAAGGACTTGCTTAATTTCATATCTTACTCAATTACCACTTGACTTAATTTAACTTCATAATTCACAAAATCCAATGCATGATAATAATTGATCATATGACTCACACGTAAACATATAATGTATACTAATACATATAACGTAATCAGACATGCTTAACTTATTAGTATATAGTAACATATAATCAGTCACACTCAAATAGAAATCACATGGTAAAGATAATAACAATGCAAAGAAATAACTATAATTGTGTTCACAAATATAGACATTATAGAAAACACACCTCAACAATATAATGTAAATAAATATTATAATTATAATATTATAGTCATATCATTATGTAAGCCTACTTACCTCACTGATAGAAAATATCTAGTAATCAACTAATAACTAGAGTATAGTTGATGGTCAACAACAATAGAGAACAAAGTAGGTGGGTGGCTTACGGCTGCAAGGGAGATTAGGGAAAGGAGGCAACTTTCTTATTATTTAAAGAGTTAGTCGTCGGTTCTGAATTGAGATGCCAAGGTGGAGATTAGGGCTAAAATATTATAAGGGCTTGGGTACTAAGGAGATTGGATTGATATAAGTTGAATTCAAATATTAACTATCACTTAAATTATAAATATATTTTATAATTTTATATTGCCCTTAAATGGGTTCAGGATATTATATCTAGACTCGGGCAATTTTAGACCTCCACAATCTCATACCTTTTATTAACAAATATGTATTTAACATGATTTTCTAAATCATTAACAAATTTTCAGCACTTCTAGCCTAAGTGGTTATATACTCCAATTTGAATTAAAATTCAATCTCCAAGTAATGTAATCACATTCCTCTTAACAAAAAAGTGCTCATTTTACTTATATTCTCTCAATCTCCACTCTACATAAAAAACGCTCTCTCAACCACTGTCCCCCAAAACTCAATTTTCACATCAATTAAAAACACCCCTAATATCTATTTTTCTATTAATCTCCGTTAAAATGGTTAATGGTGTCTTTTTTATAAAGTTCAAAATTGTAAGTAAAAAAATCCCAATTTTTAATTTGTTCTAAGAAAATATCATTTTTGATAATTTAATTCTAACTGTTATGAGTCATTTTTCTATAAAATCCAATATATTTGATCAAAGGAAAACAACAAAATAGGGCACAACCAAGAACAAGTCCAAAGAAAGCCAAATAGAATAAAACAGAACCTCAATGAGGATTCTCAAGTAGACGTGGAGGGAGATTCCATTTGACCAAGGACATCTTATTAACAGGGGAGTCGAGAATGAGAGGGTGGTTCCACAACCTGTCCCTAACAGAATTAATAATGGATCTTAAAATGCAGATCCTCTCCCTAATCTTACCCTAAAAAAATCCTAGTGTTTCTCTCAATCCAAATATTATATACAAAGGAATTGAAAACAATCTTCAATTTGAGAATTCTAAGCTCCTTCTTTTTAATAGTATGGGCCAACCGCTCAATATTTTGATCTCACTCAGAACTAGGATAATAGATCACAAGATTGAGTGATGGTAATCCACACATTAAAGGAGAAGGAGCAATAAAAAAATTGGTGGTTCCTCGCTCTCACTGTGAGAAGGACAGAACATATAATCAGGGCTAACATTACTGCCCTATCTAGCCATCTTGTCGTAAGTGGTGAGCCTATCCCTACAAGCAAGCCAACTAATGAAGTTGTGTTTAGGAAGATTGTAGGGGAACCACACAATCTCTCCCCAAGGAATAGGCACCCCAGGCTGCTTCAAAGTGAGGTAGGCAGAGGCAGTTGAGAAATTCCCATCAGAAGCAGGATCCTAGATCCATTTATCAGGTCTGGAGGTCAGAGGAGGGGGCATGTGTTGACCGTGGCTTTCTTGATGACCATCAAAGCAATTGTATTAGTTACTGGCCAAGATCATTTACCACTACTAATGATGCTACTGACTTTGGTGTGGATGTCCCAGCCTATGTCCAAGATGAGGTTTCTATCAAACCTGTTAAAAAGCATTCCCAAGTGGTGCCAAGGGTCACCCCAAAGAGAAAATGCTAACTCCATCCCCAATCCTGGAAAAACACTGCTTAGTGAACTAGTCCCTAGCTTTAAGCAGTTTCCTCCATACCCAGGAACAATCATTAAGGGTAGTGATGGTAAAAATGGTCATATTCTTAATAAGATTAGTATGGCACCATTTTTCCCACAGAGACCCAATTGGGCTAGTGATGAGAGTCTAGAGGTGTTTGGCAGTTGCAGCCCTATTCCAAGCCACAAGGTCCTTAATCCTAAGACCCCCACGATCCTTGGGTTGACAGACAGCTTCCCCAGTCACCATGGAGCTAGAGTGCCTCAAAGCATTGCCATACTAGAGGTACTTCCTGATGATAGCCTGAATTTCACACAAAACCCTTTTTGGGAGAATGTACAGCCCAACCAATAACTCTGAATAGCCAACAACACTGACTGAATGAGTTGAAGTCTACCAACAAAAGACAGATGTTTAACCTCCCAAGCCTTGACTCTAACAGAGATCATGTCCACCAGAGCAGTGCAGTTATTTTTTCCAAGCCTAGTAGAGATGAAAAAGTTATGAATCATTAGTAATTAGCATCCTCATTTGAGAGTAATTAGTTACTTATGTTATGAACGTGACATGCACGTGTTTTCTTTGTGTAAGAAATTAGGAAAAATGAATGGATTCGAAAGTTTGAGATTTCTACATGTTTCATATTCAAAAGAATGGTCAGATAAACATGTCGATGTTACGTGAACAACATAAGTAATTAAAGAAAATTAAATGAGGATGTTAACTACTAATGATTTATAATTTTAATAATTAAATTGAAAAAATAACATTTTTAAGTACAAATTAAAAATGAGCATTAGTTTCATTCACACTCACTTAACATTCATTCTAAATCAAATACACCCTACCACATGTAGTGAGGTATAGATTTCACTCCTGAACAGATTAAATCCCAAAAAACTGTTAGTCCCCTTTCTTTGACAAAAAATCCTTATGTTTAACAAGTAGTTTATAAATTAGATGGTGGTAATATGGGGTGACCAAAACATGTCATATAGATGAATATTGAGAAAACACAAACAAATAAAATACAACTGATATCAAAGAAGTCATAGTTCAAATTGTACTTTCCCCAATTTCTCTTAGAACGTGTACCTTGATTAATAAACTACATTGAAACTGAAAATAAATCTAAAAGTAGTTTCAAGGCTTAGAACAATCACTAGGCTTGAAGGAAAGAGTCTTGTCATCAATGTCATAGCCAACCCAGAAATTTGTCTGTGTCAAACTCCCAAAGATGACAAGGCCATTAGGAGGTGTAGGAGCAAAAGAAAAGCACAATTTATCCCCAAACCTAACGAACAAATTATTTGGTTTCAAAGCCAAATCAGCCCCAGCAAAATGCATAGTCAAAGTTGTAAAAACTGAACCTAATCCATTCTGATAACACAGCTTAGCACCCGCCGGGGGATCGGTTCGCACTAATTTTACCGTCTTGATCACTTCCGCCTCTATCTCATCGTAAAAATCTTGCGGCACAAATGTCATAACCGTCCCTGAGTCGATGATGATATTACCCTCAGAAACATCAAACTCGATCCGGGTGTCACCAACGCTGATCGCTTCCAATGTGAGGCGGTATTGTGTGCCCGTGTCTTTCAAAACTAAAGGAGTGGACACCACACCAGAGCCTGAAACTATACTTACATTGCCAAAACTCATTTTGCTTGGTATATTAACAAAAGGAACCAAACAATATGAAAATTTAAAGCTTGTCATGTAATATATTTGGAATATCAAAGAAGCCATTCCTCTTCCAATTCCAACAATGCCAGACCCAAAGAAATTGCCTTTGTTTTCATATCCACAGCCAAAAATAGTGTTAACAAAGGGCAAAGGTAGTCCATTTGTAGAACTCAATGTAACAGTGTCTACGCCAACTTTTCCTTTGCTATAAGATTTGTCATTGTAATTAATATTGTATTGACAGTATTGCCCTTGGTCCCCATAACAAGAGGAAGGCACAGAATGACAAGTACGTGATTGACATGGTAACAACTCATAAGTTGAGGAAGCAGAAGGATCAAATGAAGGAATTGGTTTGGGGAAACAACTAGTGCAGCCTTTGCATTGTATCCAAGTAAGGTCACTTCCCGTGTCGATCGTCGCATAAACTTCAAACGGTGGGGTACCGAATGATAACTTCATAACGTACTCACCCGAATCGTACTTGAGCGTTGTTTGATCATTTCTCAGGTCTTGGTTAGAGAGCGAGGTGAAATGACTGGCACGAAGAAGCGAACGTCGCAGCGCTTTGCTTACTCGATCGAACACGGTCTCAGAAGCGTTGTAGAATGGTGATTTGGGTGAATCACGGTGGATGATGTCAATGCTGAACCCACCAACGGTAGAAGGAGAGGCAGTGGCTAATGACATGGCCAGTATGAAAGAGAAGAGGATTGTGTGAAGGGTCATGGTGGAGATTGCTATGACTATTTGATGAATACAAGTCTGTATTTTATATTGAGAGTGCATTTATGGAAAACTCCCAAAAATGATTTTCTTGCCATATAATAAAGATTCTTGAAAGTTATAGAAGGAAAGAAATCAGACTAGGTGTAATTTGAAAACGTTCGTCGATAAAGTCAAATGCTTTCCATGTAAAGATGATGGGGAATTTGTTGTTGGTGTTTTTAATCAGTCCTTGGATGAACGGCGCGTGTCAGGACTTCATCTGAAGAGAGAAAGCTGATAGGAGAGGTCAGATCAGTTCTCACCTGAGCCCACAACCCTCACCATAGTAGATCCGCCTTGGGAGGAGATGTTTCTCGGGAAGGAGATATTATAGTCTTCGGTTGGTTTTTTTCTACTTTTGATAATTCTAATCGTATTTAGTCTTAACTTGTATTATGTCTCATGGGGAGAACTACGTAATTTGTTGATAATGTCTCTTTCAGAGGCATTGAGTTCATATCACACTTTCTCTAATTTGACAATACCCTCATATTTTTATTATTTTTTAGTAGTCTTGCTTTATGCCAACTTTTCACATTATATTTTTTTTAAACTAGTTAAATTATACGTGTGGTGCACGTAATATGCACGTTTTTATTATTACTTATTTATATAAATAAAAAATTTGAATAAATTATATTTATTAGTAAATGAAATTAGAAAACTATAATTATAACTTTTATAATAATTTTCATAAGTTTTACTCACTAAAATACCTCTAATTAAATTAATTATGTTAGAATAACAATGCGTACACTCTATAAATTTTTAATTTGATTTATTAATTATTATTCACTACTAAAAAGTCATTTTTCACAACCGGATTCCCCTTCGTATAAAAGACGTCTTAACAAATATTCAATTTTTAACAACGGTTAACTTTTCATGACGGTTGATATACACATCGCCGTCAATAATGAGATAACTGTCGCCAAAGATATATTTGACAACAGTATATCAAATAACCGTCGTAAAAAAAGTATTTTCGACGACTATGTATCACAGGACCATCGTAACAAATGATACCACTGTCGAAACAGTTACATTTTTTACGACGGTGCTTCGAATAACCGTTGTAAAAGATATATTTCCTACTATACTATATCAATTAACCGTAAAAGATATATTGACTTAAAAATTCACTAATTTCAAAAATCTATATCCCTATCCATCCACTTAGAAACCCGTATCACTCAACATCCACAAGCTTCAAAATTCTACAAATTCCCATTTCAAAAAACTAACACAAATTCTAGCAATGTACATGTACTTTACATAATCATTGTCCTTGAAGTAATGAAATGAGCAATTCTTTAGCGAGCTTGTTAGTCGTCAGGCTTTATCTTCATTTAGAACCATGTTATCTTTGCTACTGAAAATGCAAATCCATCGGGGCTTTATCTTCCTTAATAGAGAGCATGCAGAAGATCTTATAAAAATGACAATTAGCAAGTTAATTAAACAAGCATGAAGTGATTTACCAAGAAAACAACATATTTTCCGAACTACATACTTGACTTCTAAATGAATTTACGTTTTAATAAGACTACATACTTGGGGAATTTCATTAACTTGCTGAAAATATGTAGGTCAATGCATACACATCATTGAAAATGCAAACACACACCTCCAAACAAACACAGACAAAGTACCCATGTATGTATCAGTAATATTACCTCTTCACTATCCTCATCATCTTTATCATCGACTTAAAATCCGACCCTTCAGATTCCTCATCAACACCATCCATTGTGTTATCATATCCAACAAAAATAACAGCTTGTAAGCATAACCATTTACATATATTAGATTGTGAAACTGCTTGCATAAAAATGATATATAATACAGTCATGTGCTTCTTGTTGTACTCATACATCAACCTTTCATGATCAGCCCTCTTTTTCACAGCCTTCAAAATCATATGGAACTTTTTCATTAAGATCAAGATCAAGATCATATTAGTATGCTAACCATATGGTCAATGTAAGTAGGTGAACTACTTTCATGTATAACAAGGAAGCCGTGTGTCATTCTCCTCTGCCCTTCTCAAATTGAGCCATATGCTTGGGATACAAGTGTAAGAGCTAGAGAATAATAAAACTGAAAAGCTCAAACGAGAGCAATCATTACATAATAGACACAGAATAAGCTAAAAAGCTTAGTGCACTAATCATTACCTCGCCTTGAGCGCTTCTGATCTTAATAATAAGCAAAATAAAGTCTTATAATTAAAATTTATAGAATGACGAGTCCAAGAAGAAGAAACTCAAAATGACTTGGATGCTTAACTCTCCATAGAAGACTTCACAGTATATATGGAGATAAATCATGAAACGGATTGAGGGAGAATGCCAGAACTCTAATGATTCCAGCTCAATCCGCTCAAATAGATCCTTGCAAAGCAACATAAGTAATGAATTACGAAAGAGCAAACAAATAGAGCATATATTTCCCTTTAACAGGAGAAATATCTAATGCAGAACCATTTGAAGTGAAGTAATGTAGGGGAAAAAAGCCTTCAAAATGTACCATGTCACATATCTAAAGAAACACAATGAAGCATATGAGAATTAGGAACTGAAATGAATCGAACATGTAAAATAGCTGGATCTACAATTTCAGTGCTCCATAATCCTTCAAAAAAACATAAATATACACTAGTGAAATAATGGCCTAAAATTAGTTTTCCAGCCATATCAATCTTAATATCTAGCAGTTATGAGAAGTGAATGAATTTGAGACTCAAAGTCAATCAATAGAATTCACTAGATGATATAAATAACTAAAATAGATATCCTTCAAACAAGTTAAAGAATATGAACCAAGAACCCAGCTTCAAGTTAAGGAGCTGAGGAATTGGACTAAGTGGTAGAAACAAGGAAAGTACCTTGGCATAATTGTCCTTCCAGACTCTACGGGCGATCTGATGGCCACCAAATCAAAGGCCTTAAACTTAATCTTTCCAATACTCAATTCCTCATAGGTTAGGTACTGTGTCGGTTAGTGCTATACAAGCCTCCTCAATAAAAAAGCACACCCAAAACCCATGAACTTCTAATTAACTTTAACAATTCAAACAGGCACCAAGTATGAACATTGAAAGTGATGCAAAATGGATATGTCTAAATTCGAGGAAATCCTAAGAAAATTAAACAAGTCAATCTCCTATTTTATTTCCTCAAGTCTTCGGACAAATACAAATAATAATATTATTATAACAGATTAAACAAACCTCATCTTTCAGCATATGCAACATAATGGTGTTTTCGATGTTATCAAGCCCAAGAAACAAAATCTTAGCTTCCTTCTGCTAGAGGCCAAGTGATGCTCTTATGGGACATTAGTGTAATGTTGTGGTTTTGGAGAGAGTCAGTCTTTGGGATTTTAGAAAATTTCCACTCATTTTTAACAGACCCATACCTGTCTTGCTTAACCATTATAGATTCAACACTATTTTGCTTGCTTTCAAGGTCTGAAGCTTCTGATGGAGCTTAAGTACCCATTAAACGTCACTTGGCAGCAATGGCGAACGCGAAGACCATCTAGCATAGAACCACCACAAGATCGAGAGAGGCATTCACATATGTAGACCCTCAAGCCCTCACCTGTATTCCCTCTGAGCTAAAAAATCCAAGCTCTCTCCTTTGATAGCGACTGAAACAATGAGAAAATTATAGAAGGAGAAAAAGTACTTTGATGATTAGAGCAATTGGCATGGAAAGAAGACTTACATAACCTGAGCGAACTGTTCGGTGAGCTACTACACCTAGGGCTCGATAGGATGGGGAAGATTAAGAATAAGGCGAAGGGTGAAATAGACTTAGGGATCGAGTACAAAAATCGAAGATGTGGGTGGCGAATGGGGAAGAAGAAGAAAGGGAGAGGGAATTCGACACTGAAGCGAGATGACGAAGGCATAGGCTAGGCGTGGGTTTGAAAAGAGAGATTTTTATTAAGTGAAGGGTGAGAAATTGATGGAGGATCGATGTCCCGTCATTTTTAACAAGTTTACGGATGACGGGGTCTCCAAGGCCTGTCATTTGAACTCAATGAATACTTTGATTTAATACGATGGGATGTCGAGACCCCGTCGTGCTAATGACACAGCTTTTTATATCTTTTGATACGATGGTGTTTCAACCCACCGTCGCAAAAGAGAATAAAAAAACATTGCCTACTTTTAGACGACGAATTTAATCAATCTCGTCGTGTCTGTTTTTTATGTGCGTCGTGAAAAAGCAGATTTGTAGTAGTGATTTTTTTATCTTTATGTGACAAAGGAACTAAAAATATATTTTACTCTTTTATTGATTATTGATTGAATTTTTTATCATATTTCTTAACGACAAAATAACTTAATATATTTTCGGTCTAAAAATAAAATTCAAATTAGAAATGATAAAAAAAGTTTGCTCAATATACACATCATTTTGATTAAAAAAGAAGAAGAAGAAGAAGAAGAAAAATTAACTATTAATGATGCACCATTAATAAACTCAATGGTAAATTTGAAATTGTAAAATAAAGAGTGAACAAAATGGTCACAAAAAGATTCTCATTCTCATCTCACTTTTAATATACTAGTAAGAGCACACGTGTATTGCACGTGAATTAAATATAAAATCTAATATATGATATGTTCGTGTTTTAGAATTATCATATATTATTAAACTTATATATGGTTATATATTATTATTTATCTCTCAATTTTTATATAAAACTTATATATATGTATACACACACATATATTCAAATACATATTAACTGATAGAATTACAACAAAAACTTGCCAATCTGATGACTATATAATTAGATGATTTACATTTTAATATATTGCAATTATCCGTAATTATTTTTCTATTTAAATTTATATATTATGGATACTATACATTTTAATATATTGTAGTTTATATATACAATGTTTGTATATTACTACTATTATGAAATGAGCTATTATTAACTTATTAATTATTTGTAATTGCTATAATTATATTTTTTTGAAGCCATTACAATTATTATTTGAATATGAAAATTTAAAAATAACCGATCAATCTTCATAATTAATTATTATTCAATGACACACATTAGTGTGATATTAATTTTGTTCTCAAAGTTGGTGAGAGAGAATATAAATGAAAATTTCATTAACTATTTTATTCAATATTAATATCAACTAATAAGATTGTCAAACATGTACTTTTAAGAGGCGTTAATGTTGGAAACGTGGCGCTCGCACGGTGGTAGCGTGGGGTTTTTTAAATTTATTAAAACTGAATCTTTTTCGATAAAATGAAAACAAACGCGACGCTACAGTTTTCAAAATAAAATCTTTTATTGAAAACTCTTTTTTAATCGGATCCATTATATATTTAATATTAAATCAAAGACAGACATGGATATAGACTATACACCTCTTGTGGTCCAATCAAGCGTCCTTGCAATACTACAATCTTATTTTCTCATGAACGACAGACTTCAAGATCCACACCACGGTCTTCCAAGTCAATCTTCAAACACACTAGGACGTGTGTGGCGCGTAAAATATATCAAGAATAATTTTTCGTCTCTAGATGTACTTAACATATGAGATTTAAATATTTTGGAGAATGACTAATTTTTTTGAGATAAAAATCTATGAGCAAAAAGAATTGATTAACTCACAGAGCTTTAGATTAATTATTTAATCTCAAAGAGTTTCACCCTAATAGTAAATGCACAGTTCTAATATGATTCTGGTACTAAGGCCAATAGAATAATATCAATATACATTTTTTAGTTCAAGGCACATTAGATTTTTAGAGATATACGCAAAATAACAAATTAATTATAAATGTGTCATTACAATGGTACCCACTATAATTATGCACCACTAGAATACCACACGACACTGCAGTGTGCCGTGAGGTGTCACAGTGCCCACGACACCACTTTAGTGTCGTGAGATACTATAATGTGCCTCATGTCACTATAGAGCCACGTGGCACTACAATAGGCCATGTCAATCTTTGATTCTCAATCAGTGATTGACATCTGACCGTCCAACATGACACGTGGCAATTTCTGCAAATTTATTATTTATTCTAATTAGATAAATATCTAGATATCAGTTAATTCAAAATTAACTTCTTATTAACTAGATTATCTATTAGTTCACAAATAACAGATTTAGTTTATTCAAATTTTGAATTATTATCTAATAATAATTTAACATGATCTAATTTCATGAATTAGATATGTTATCTCACTTATCAACAATTATAAAATTAATCGACATAATTATTTATTTGTAATTTCTGAAAAAATTACTATAAATAATTTAATTAATTAATTATTAATAAATTAATCACACATTATTATATCATAATTATATACTTGCCCTAGAAATATAATTTATTTTGTAAGTTAGTCATTTTCTCATGTCATGAAATATTCACACTCTAGATTGTGTAGTACAGAGATGACTTGGGGACCATAGACCCATAATTGTATGCTTCAATAAATCAAATTATGAATTAAACTCTTTAATTAATTTTTTTTGTTTATTAATTTCATTATTACTCCACTATAAATATGAAATTGCACTCTTAGAGATTAAAAAATTATATTTATAGAGTATTCTCGTGTAGCCCATTGATATAGTTACTTCATGTAGTTTTGTGCTCCAATTATTGGTTCATAAATTAGAGCTGGTCAAAATTATCATTTTACCTTTCTACTTAGCTCTTGATCCTTAAGTACCATTAATTTACTAGTGAATGACTAATTTATAATCGTATTATAAATTTGAGCTCAATAACCTTTCAGTTCTAGAATTAACACTTAAGAGAACCAATATATGACCCGTTAGAAAAGTTTGGATTCCAAATCTTGTAAGATTATGTTCTCAACCATCCATATCACTGAATCTCCAAAACAAAAGTCACTAACATGTTTTACAAACAAACCTTAACAAGTGAATCAAAAGATCCAATAAATATGCTTAAGAGTTCATGACTACTCAAGATTCAGGTTGATCTACATATGATCATCACATTGATGTGTATTAAATTTTTATGATAAATGGTAAGTTAATAAAGATATTAATCTACATCGGTCATGTCATATATAATCTTATTATATAAAGTACATTCATTAAAATATCTATCAACATCAATGATCTGGATCTAGATCACATACATTCATAATACTTAGTGAACCGTACTAGCAACCATTCATTAAAGATTTCATGCTTTAATATGTTGCTAACAAAATTTATTCATTAACTATAATCTTAAACATCTCGTACTTGTACAAGATCATAATTTAATTAATAAATGAAATTTTTTAATAAATTATTCAACGATAAATTAAAAGAACAATTATAAGAAAATGTAATTCCATTAAATTTTATATTAAAATGTTAAAACACATATTTTAAGGGCACTACGCCCAACAATCTCCCAATTACCCAAAAGTAAATGTGGCATCTTTCTTAACCCCATGTTTCGCACATGACCCTCAAATGACTTCGCGAAAAATGTCATGGTAAAAGGATTAGCCATATTCTGATCTGACATTATCTTCATAACAGTCATATCACCTCGATGCACAATTTCTCTTACAAGATGATATTTCCTCTATTGTGCTTTCTCCTCTTGTGACTCATCAGTTCTTTGGAATTAGCTACCGCCCCATTGTTGTCACAGTACAAGGTCAATGGCTTGTACATATCTGGAACTAATTTTAGATCAATATAGAACTTTCTGAGCCATACCACTTCTTTCACAACTTCACAAGCAACTATATATTCGGCTTCCATAGTGGAATCTGCAGTACTGGATTGTTTAATACTTTTTCAGACTACAACTCCTCTACATATGGTGAAAATTGATCCAGACGTCGACTTTCGATTGTCCCTGTCTTATTGAAAATCAGAATCAGTATATTCAGTGAGTTTCAGGTCTCCACCTGAATAAATAAGCATATAATTTCTCGTTCTCTTAAGATACTTGAGAATGTGCTTTATTGCAACCCAATGTTTTAAACTAGGATTTGATTGATAATGACTGATAATTCCCACCGTATAACAGATGTCTGGTCTCGTACACAACATAGCATACATGTGACTACCAACAATTGAAGCGTAAGGAACCTTTCTCATATCATATTCCTTCTGAGGTGTCTTAGGATATTGCTCCTTGGAGAGAACAATTCCATGTCTTGTTGGTAGTTAACCTTTCTTAGAATTCTCCATAAAGAATCTCTCCAGCACCTTATCAATATAAGATGCTTGAGAAAGTGTCAAGAGATTCTTCTTTCTATCTCCTAGAATTTGGATGCCTAGAACATAGCTCATCACTCTCAAATCTTTCATTTGAAATTTCTCAGCTAATCAATTCTTTACTTTTGCCCAAGTTTCTACATCGTTCCCAATTAGTAGAATATCGTCAGCATAAAAAATTAAGAAAATCTAATCTTTGATGTATTTATAAACAAAGCTTCGTTAACATTTTGCTCGAAGTCACGATTTAATAATTTCAACAATGTAAGATTCTAAAATCTAGATGCTTGCTTTAATCTATAAATGGATTTAAGCAACTTGTATAATTTCTAATATTGCCCCCTTTTCACGAACTCTTCTAGTTGCATCATATAAATGTTTTTTAAGAGAGTCATTCAGAAAAGTTGTATTGACATCCATTTACCATATTTCATAGTCTAAATTAGCAATTATTGATAAAAAGATGCGAATGGATTTTAGCATGGCTACGGGAGAGAATGTCTCTTCATAATCAACTCATTCCCTTTGTGTATAGCCTTTGGCTACTAGTCATGCCTTGAAAGTCTTCACTTTCCCATCTGCAACTATTTTCTTCTTGAAGATCCATTTACATTCAATGAGTCTGACATCTTCAGGTGGATCTACAAGTTCCCATACAAAATTGAAATACATTGATTACATTTTCTGGTTCATGACATCTTGCTATTTCTCATTTTCAGGATCATTCATCACCTCTTTAAAGGTTAATGAATCATCCTTATCAGTTTCTGACACTAGGACATGTGCCTCTAGTTCATAACGAAGAGATTTTCTTACAACCCTCCCACTACGATGTTGCACCGGGGTTTCCTGAATAGGAACTTTGGTTTCTATGGTTTGTTGTTAATCAGTTCATGATAAATGTGGTCTGATCTCATCAGACGCTAATTCTTCGAGAACTAATTTATTTTGAGGTTTGTAATTATCAATATAGCCGTGTTCAAGGAAGGTGATATTTGTCGATAAAAACACCTTTTGATCCTTGTGACTATAAAAGTATCCACTTCTAGTCTTTGGAGCATAGCCAACAAATATACACACTTCAGACCTTGAGTCTACCTTTCCAGTCTTGGGTCTAAGAATGTGAGTTGAACACCTCCATATACAGAAATGACATAAACTAGGTTTGTAGCCATTCCATAACTCTAAAGGTGTATTGCTTACAGACTTAAAAGACACTACATTCAAAATGTAAGTTGTCGTTTGAAGTGCATATTCCCAAAATGTGAGTGGTGTTCTAGATGCTGTGAGTTGGGATAGAATGTCATACTTCAACAGATAATCCTTGAATTCTAAATCTAAGTATTCACCATATCGATCCTGATTGAAGTGTTTTCAATGATTTACCTAATTACTTTTCAGCTTCAGCTTTAAAGTCCTAAAACTTTCTAATAGTTTCAGATTTTTTCTGTATTAGGTAAGTATAACAATATCTAAAGTAATCGTCAATAAAAGTTAAGAACTACTCATACCCACCACTAGCTTGTACATTGATCGGTCCACAGATATTACTATGTACTAGCTCAAGTGGTTCCTTGACTCTTTGGTATTTTCCTGTGAAAGATCTCTTGGTCATTTTTCCCTTTAGACAACATTCACAAACAGAAAGAGTCCCGACTTTTAGTTCTCTCAAAGCACCATGCTTTGTTAACCTGTTTAATCTATCTAGATTAATATGTCTCAACCTAATTATGTGATCATCATTATGAGAAACTCTTTTTCATTTTCTAGTTTTAGGATTTAATACTTTAAGAAATTTAGAATTATTTAACGCACGTTCAGTCAGTTGAAGCATATACAGTCTGTTCAAAATTTTAGCATGACAGATATTGAATCTATTCTTTGAAATAATAAACTGATTATTAATAAAAGAAACTTCAAAATATGGTTCATGCAGTAACGAAAGAGAAATCAAATTTCTCGAGAATTCAGGAATAATATGAACATTGTTAAAAAAAATTAATTATTTCCAAAATTAAGATGGATTGTCCATAATGCTTTCTCTGACATGAGTGCATCACTGCCAACTCTCATAATCACTTCACCATCAGCCAACTCTCTTGACGGGTCAAACATTTATAAAGAATAACATACATGGTTAGTGGCTCCTGAATCCAATATTTAGGATAACAAATCATATTCCACTAAAAAAGTTTCAAGTACAAGTAAATCATGTGTCAATAATCTAAGTATTTGCAAAGAAGAACATACATGGTTAGTGGCTCCTGAACATACCTTTCTTTTTCAACTCAGAGAGGTACTTATTACAGTTTCTCTTCCAATGACCTTCAACCCTACAATGGAAACATTTACCTCACCCTCAATGGTAACCTATGTGTCAATAATCTAAGTATTGATTGCATGCCTTTCAGGAGTTTCTTCAGCAAGAATAAATTCATTATGCTCATTAACTAGCAACATGTTCAAGTTGGATTTCCATCTTATAGAGTTATCACCATCTAAATTCTCAAGTGCAAGTAAAGCAGTAATAGGGTTGTCTATGGTAGACATAATAATAAATGAAAAATAAATATACATAATTCAACATAATTGAAATAAATATCAAGAATTCAAAAAGTAAACGTGATGCATGAATGCAACATAGTAAACACATAAATTTAACATTTACTACTCCACGATAAAACAACAAAACAATTAATATGCTGCTTTAGGGTAAGTCAGATTAATCTTAAACTGCCTATGAGACATTCTCATACTTATTAATTAAAACTTAAAATATCTCATATTTTCTTTTTTAATAATAAGGTATCACTAATTTGGTCAAGTCACAATTATTCATTCAAAGCTTAATTGTGACTTTGTGAGTGTAACCTATTATTTTAGATTCCATGATTTGATTTAGAATATGCAGCCTCAAGGTCGGTCAAAACTAAACTATATCACTTAGTCATATCTTCTTAAAAAATTCAACATTGGTACTGATACAACTGGAAACCTTCCTTAGGGGGATGAAACAAAGCAATCTTAAGGCCCTCACTGTACCTCACTATGTTGTACTAATAATGATGATCATAGGCTACATTGACATGTCAACCATCTCTCACTCACTATTTTAGGATAATGTGTTTCTATTTTAACTAATCAATTAATTTCAAATTAACTACTAGTTAAAATAACCCTATGAATGTAAAATTAATAGGTAATCCAATCTAGTTAGTCTAAGTTCATTTAACCTTCTAAAGAGCTTAAGTCAAAATTAGATGAACTTAGAATAACTAATTAATTACATTCATCAAACTTTAATAAATTTTTTTAATAAAGTTGGTTATCCTAAAGGTTACTATAACCTTTAAAGTGGAATGATTACTAAGTTTTAACTAATTAAAATATAGCAGTTTACATGCAATTGATTTCACAAAGCAATCCATATAAACATATTACGACAATCCTAATCAATCATGTTTCTGCTAATGAGATGCATGATCAAATAAAACTGTGTGGGATTTCAAGTATGGCATGTGATCGACTAATGCATGGTTATGTTATCAATCATATCAATAAATATTTATTTAATAATTATAAATTAATGATAAACCGAGTGACTATAGGGTATTTCTAAATTACAACCATTGAAAATTAGAAATAAAATTGCAAAGAGGACTTCATGAGTACATATTTCCAAAATAGCTCATTCTCCACCAGAGGTCCATCTTCATAATCGTTAACATTAGCATAAAACCCTTTTAATTAGAATAAACTATTTTTCTTACTTAAATAATCTCTAAAACTATCTTTAAAGAATATTAAATTTGATAAAAAAATAATTTAATAATTTATCAAACTTGGGTCAAATTCAATCAGTCAAATAATTTTAATTTTCATAAAATCAAAATTAAGAATTAATTTTAAAATTAACAAAATAAAATATAGAGATAGGGTTTTCGTAAAACTTTGCAGGGATATGGTAACTTTGTATTAGGTTTCTGCAAAACTTCACTAGCAGTGACAACAATTACCATCGATGATAGGACTATCCCACCACCGCCCATATCCACCATCGACAGCCGTTGACTCCCGCCGATGGTCCAACTGCCGGTGACTTTCACGGCTGTCTCACAGACGCTAATTTTCCAGCGGCATCGCTGCCGCTGGACCACCAGCGCCGAAATTCCCTATGAATTCCAATTTTTACTTTTTCCTCCTTGTTTGTCTCATGCATTCTTCTTATTTTCGTGATCAAAATTTTACAATATGATATTCAAAATATTACAAAAATTTCTATGCCCCAAAACGGCATACACGACATTCAAGGAAAAAATAATGAAAAAAACTTAACCCTATAGTCATCATACAATTAATGATCCATCATTAATCATACATTAAAAAACAAACCATCCATTCATTCATACATACATATCAAAATATATTATGAACAATGCAAGAACACCCACACAATATTTAATATACAAATATATAATGAGCGCTCTGATACTAATTGTTGGAAATGTGGCACTCGCACGGCAGAAGTATGGGGGTTTTAAAATTTATTAAAACTGAATCGTTTTCGATAAAACGAAAACAAACGCGACGCTACAGTTTCTAAGATAAAATCTTTTATTGAAAATTACTTTTCAATCTGATCCATTACATATTTATATATTAAATCAAAGACATGCATGGATATAGAATATGTACCTCTTGTAGTCCAATCAAGCGTTCTTGCAATACTACAATCTTGTTATCCCACGAACGACAAACTTAGATATCCTTACCATGATCTTCCAAACCAATCGTCAAACACACTAGGACGTGTGTGGCACGTAGAATATATCAAGAATAATTTTTTGTCTCTAGATGTACTCAATAGATGAAATTTATAAATTTTGGAAAATGACTAATTTTTTTGAGATAAAAATTTGTGAGCAAAAACAATTGATTAACTCACAGAGCTTTAGATTATTATTTAATCTAAGAAAGTTTCATCCTTATAGCAATTGCACATTTTTAAACTAATTCTGGTACTAAGCCCAATAGAATATTGTCAATATATATTTTCTAGTTCAAGGCACATCAGATTTTTAGGGATATACACAAAATCATTAATTAATTACAAATGGGTTCACCACTGCAGTGTCACATGGCACTAGAGTATGTCGTGAGGTATCACAGTTCCTCACGGCACCACTGTAGTGCCATGAGGCACTATAGTGTGCCTCATGTCACTATAGAGTCACGTGACACAACAATAGTCTATGTCAGTCTTTGATTCACAATCAGTGATTGACATGTGACAGTCCAACATGCCACATGAAAATTTTTGTAAATTTATTATTTATTTTAATCAGATAAACATTTAGATATCAGTTAATGTAGAATTAATTTATTAGATCATCTCTATCAACTACCTTATCTGTTAGTTCACAAATAATAGATTTAGTTGATTCAAATTTTGAATTATTATCTAATAATAATTTAATATTATCTAATTTCACAAATTAGATATATTGTCTCACTTATCGATAATTAAAAATTTAATCAATATAATTATTTATTTGTAATTTTCAAAAATTAATATAAATAATTTAATTAATTAAATCACACATAGTTATCTCACAATAATGTATTTACCCCAAAAATACAATTCGTTTTGCAAGTTAGTCATTTTCTCATGTTTTGAAATATTCACATCGTAAACTGTGTAGTACAGAGTTGACTTGGGGACCATGGACTCATAATTTTAAGCTTCAATAAACCAGATTATTAATTAAATTCTTTAACTAAATAATCTTGTTCATTAATTCCATTATTATTTCACTATAAATATGAAATTGCACTCTTAGATATTACAGAATGTATTTACAGAGTATTCTCGTGTAGTTCATTGATATAATCATTTCATATAGTTGTGTCCTCCAATTAGTGGTTCGTAAATTAGAGCTGGTAAAAAATTTATCGTTTTACCATTCAATTACCATTCAGTTCCAGAATTAACACTTAAGGGAACCACTATACAATCCATTAAGAAAACTTGGATTCCAAATCTTGTAAGAACATGTTCTCAGCCATCTATATTACTGAATTTCTAAAATAAAACTCACTAGCCTATTTAACAAACAAATCTTAACAAGTAAATCAAAAGTTCCAGTAGATATGTATAGGAGTTCATGACTACTCATGATTCAGACTGATTTATGTATGATCATCAGACTGATGTGTATTAAATCTTTATGATAAACGACAAGTTAATAAATATTTTAATCCACATCGATCCTATCATATATAATCTTATTGTATAAAGCACATTCACTAAGATATTTATCTACATCAATGATATGGATCTGGATCACATTTATTCATAATACTTAGTGAATATGTTGCTGACAAATTTTATTCATTATATATGATCTTAATCCATCATACTTATACAAGATCAGATTCTCATTAATTAATATGGAATTTTCAGATTTTTATATAAATTATGCAACAATAATTTAAAAGAACAATTATAAGAAAAATGTAATTCCATTATATTTTATATTAAAATGCAAAACACATGTTTTGAGGGCATTACGCCCAACAATTATAAGATTAGTAAATATATACAAGAATGAAGTTATCCAAAAATGATTCTCTTAAGCATATCACTTTTAATATATAATAGATTATAGATAAGATTTATTTTTACGTTCAACTCTTGTTTTTTATTTTTTTATGTTACTTATTTTACTAAGTGGTCTAATAGTACTTTCATTTTATTCACACTCATACGGTTGATCACTTGGTTACTTTTGTTTCATTATATAATTTTTTTACTAGTTGTTTCTTACTCTTAAGTATGTTTACCATTTCATCTGATGTGTATAAATCAAAATTAGATACTCTTATATGTTTTAGTACTCTAAACTCTAACATAGTTTGTCTATAAAACTAAGAGCTAGGATAGCAATTTAAATGCATAACTTATTTTGACATTTTGATTTATTAACATAATGTATAATATAGTTTGTTGTGAAATGTTATTTTCTGTTTATTACAGATCCTAGTTATAATTTAAATAAAGAAGAAGACAATTAATTTATTGATGCATTCAGTTATGTTAAAAATATCAATATTTATACAAATCAAGTAAAATTTATCTAAAAGGAAGAAGATAATTGATGAGTTATACATATTTACATATGACTTTAAAATTCTCAAGTACTAGTAATAATTTTCAAAAAGAAGAGAGAGAAAAACAACCAGACACACTGTTATATGTTCTTATGTCCAATGATGTCTCCTAAAACAAAATATTGAATCTATCACTAGGGCCTTCTAATTTTTTGGAGAGGTAAACCCAGATATCTCACGCATTTCACATAATTGCTTAATATCATCTTTATCACAAAATGTTCTAGCATTATCATAACCAAAAATGACACTCTCATAATCGATTGTAATGACCTCATCCGCCTTCATCTTCTCGGCCATTGTGTAGAGATACTTTAGGCCTCGTGGAACGTTTGCAGGCATTGAATTTTATGTAACAGGCTTTATAGAAGATTTCTTCTTTAGAGAATTTTCATGAATACAAAGCTAATTTAGTGTTTCACACAAGATCATTATAACTTCTAAATAACTAATAAATACAAAAAAAACATATTACATCTATAAGTCTGACTAGATGTTCAGGACAATGCACATGACACCCCAAAGCCTGACCCACAGTCTGTAGCTCATCATGAACTAGGATGGATGGAAGGGCATCATCAATCATGACTAAGTCAATTGACACACATACATTCCCCTTACCAGAACATCATTGCTTGTTGTGTCAATAATTGTGACGTATGCGACAACCTCATCATCAATATCCACAAACAACTTGCATGCAATTTTCTAAAATAATTTAAAATATTATGAGTATGCGTACGCATAAATATTATTTACTAAAAAGTAAATCAAGTTTATAACGTATCGAAAATACCTTTACACCTTTACTCTGAGTCGTAGAAAGCCCATCCTGGCCTTTGGAGCAGCTAGCCTTATCCGATGGAAGAGTTATTTTTAGGACCACCTTTATGTGTCTCTTGCTCTAACTCCTTAAATTTGGCACTCCACTTTAAATTCTCCTCATTGACAACTTGCTCACAGACTTGAGTCAATTTTTGCTCAAGTCCATCCTTTGAGTGTGTCGAGGACGTTTAAAATATTTGGTTGGGGTCACAAAATGGCCCAAACCACTTACCTGATCATCATGTTCTGGATTACCGAAAACCATGGTGAGAATGCCCTAGGCACCGGAAGTGGGCACCCCTTTCTCCTGAAGTTTGCCCTACAATTAAAATGCATATAATTAAACCAAAAAATTATATTAAATTCAAACCAATTAAATAAAATGAATTAAACATACTTACAATTTTTTTTGCCTTTTCTTCAACGACATCATCCTTGAATCTTCATTTTTTTTCCTTACGGACACACTTCCAAAACGTTGCCCAATCTTTTGGCTCGTCAGTACCTTTTTCTTTTTGTTGTCATAACGGTTAGTAGTAATTAAAGACATAGTAATTTGTAAATAAATATTAAGTTCTTAAGAGGTTTAATAATCCTTACCAACATTTCCTCCAATCTTGTGTATCATATACGAGAGATTTTATGGTTATATTTATTTTGCGCTCGGTTCAATTGTTGTTAATCCCTTATTTTTTGTACTTGACCAATTAATGGTAACTATGATAAAATTTATAGTTAAAAAATAAACGTGAAACTAAAACGTAAAGTAAAGAATTTTACAAAAAATTTAGGAGTAAGACAAGATTCCACAAACTCATCCCAATGCATTTGCTCGATGAAGTTATACTTGATAGGTGGTTGCCTTAACTTTTCGGGGTTGTCCAAATAAGGGAAAATAAATTTTTGATCGAAGCTATACTTAAATTTACGCCATAGTTCGCCAACATTCACTAAGATATTCCTCTTGAGTGCTGAATCTATCACATATTGAGTCTACACCAAAACTAATTAATAAATATTAATAAAGCTTTAATTTGAATCACGAATACCAACTAAAAATAATTTATTAAAATGTGCAAATACCTAAATAGTTTCGTACACCTTCTCCTTTACCTCTTTTGGAACATGGCGGTCCCAATCCTTATAAATTATTGGAACAATTGAACGTACACAACTTCCAATAAAGCTTTTAAATTTGGGAACATTCTTACCTACAGGTTGTCCCTTAATATTTGTTGTGATAACTCTTTTTTCAAATATCTTTCGATCAGCTTTCAAGGAATTGAGGTAAGTTAGCCCTGTTTTTCCTATTCTTTTTGTCGTACTAGTCGTCGTATCCATATACAATCCATCTAAGTTATCAATATTTAAATTATCATCACTCCAGTCTTCTCTATCCATAACTACAAGTTACGAAATTGCATAACATGTTAATTATTCATTCAAGTCAAAAAACGCAATCGTAGTAGTGATCCGAAACTTAGATGCATACTTTATCTTAAATTAGGCCATTTATAAATGCATGATGTTCTGAAAGAAATGTATAAGTAACTACAAGGAAAGGAACAAAATCTTCTACTTGCTATAGATAAATGATAATATTTGACTTTAAACTAATCAATGGCTAAGATCACATGTTAACCTTTTTATCACTAGATATCAAAAATGATGGAAAACCAGTCAACATATTCATCAAAGTAATTCCCAAGTAACCACTCTTATCAGCCAAGAAATTCTAATTATACAAGAAATTCTAATTCTAATTATATAAGCAATGAAATTAAATCCTCACCGTACGTTCGGAAATCCGTATGTGTGGCAGTCTGTACATCTGGTAGTGCGTCCGGCAGTTCAATGAGATTAAACCCTCACTGTACGTCTAAAAGTTCATCCGGCAGTTCAACTTGCACTAGGATGATGAAGACGATTGTAAAAACATACCGAATAAAATTTTTTTACCGAATAAAAAATGACATAATGAAAAATTATCGAATCAACGGAAGATGATGAAAATGATGGGTTGGGGATGATGAAGACGATGAATCCTTCGAGGGAAGGCGAGATGATGGTTGAAGCTAAAGCACGAGGGTGGAAGCAAAGAAATCACGTGGCGCAAGGAGACAAGAATGGTGGGGCAGCCGCGTATGGGACAGGGAGAAGAAGATGGCATAAAAATTCTAGGGTTACGATATATATAAGGTCTCAAAAACGACGGGGTTGGAACACCCGTTATTTTATGTCGATGTCTTCAAAACACGATGTGGCTTGGACACCCCGTCGTTTTCTTCTTAAACAAAATGATGGGGTTTCCAGGCCTCATCATATTTTTTGAGTTGTACTAAAATGATGAGTAGACTACCTACCGTCATTTTGTGTTTTTCTTTTATAAAAATGATGGGGTTCCAGGCCCCGTCATTTTCTTCCTTCTACTAATATGATGGGTATTCTACCTACAGTCATTTTGTCATTTTGCAATGACGGCTCTTCTATAAACCGTCGTAAATTTTAAAAAAGAAGGTTGAAGACGACAGCTTTTATTTTTTCCGTCGTGACTTAATTTTTAAGTGCGTCGTGAAAAAATAAAATTGTAGTAGTGGTTACTATACTAAAATTCATAAGAATACATACTTAGGCAATGAATATTCTTTAAAAAGGGAACCACTTCACCACCTTATTGCGCTACTCTGCTTTTGAATTCCTTGTCTCCTTTGTGTGCAGATCATCAAGGCACTTAGCACAGACATGTATGCTAATTTTTTTTTATGAATTTAGCTTTATCAAAAATGTCAATTGCCAGGGATTTGTTTGATGGGAAGTAAAATTGTACCCACAGAAATTGTAGCTTTATAAAAAAGGATAATATTTAGTGAAAACGTTTTTTTTCTTTGTATAATATATTTGATATAAAACTTTAGAATAAAAATATTTATATGTTATCTTAAAGAAAGATGCATATGCTGATGAAAATACAAGTCTATATCATAATTTGGTGTTGCTATCCCAACACTATTTTTTTACGAATCTAGTTCATGTATTTTAAAATGTTTATAACGCACCACCTAAATAGAAACTGATAGACTTTGGTATCAAATTAATTTTTTTTGTATGCGAATTTAGTTCATGTATTTTAAAATGTTTATGACGCACCACCTAAATAAAAATTGATAGAATTTAGAAAAAATAATTTTTTAGACATACGCATAAAGTATGTGCTAAGTGCCTTGATGATCCTGCACACAATGGTGATAATTTTTTCTTTCTAAAATTAATTTGATACCAAATCCTTCAAAAACATTATATTATTAAAAATATAAGAAACATTGTGTGCCTTTCAGTTCAATATTGGATGTTATGGGTGTTCCCCGAGCTCTCTCCCTAAGAGGGACACAGTCCTTGTTTCCCACCCCGGTCTAGACTACATTACCTCTAATGGAATAACTGTGTCATAGCTCAAGTAAGACATACCTACCTGATCCCAAAGTTGTTTGGAGTTGAAAGATACTCTCGCCCTCTCGCTGATTCCCTACCCCCACCTTAGGTAGCTCAAAGACCAGAAAAAGAGTCTAGGGCACTAAGAGGTCAGGTGAATGGTCATAAGAGGTGATTCAAATTTTAATGATTTCACTTACCATGATGGCCTTTTTCAAGGAAGCTTACGTGTATCGGGTCGAGGCAGGGCACATGTCATGTGCCCAAATTTAATGCATCATCCTTCTCTTCAACCATTCCTCAACAACCCTTCACTTGCTCTAATCAAAGACGGGATAGGACATTCTTTGCCTTCTAAGCATTCACGTGATTCTCCAACCCTACAATACCCCCTCTATAGGATAAGAAAGGGGGATTCACAAAACTTATATACAAAAACTCTATAAAGTTATGTTCACCCTTTCAACTGAAGCATCAGAGGCCCTTAGGTGAGAAAACTTCCTCCGATAACTCCTCGTCTCAGGGTTCTTTTCTCTCGTGCGTGTAGGATTACTATTCACCAGCATGTGACACGTGTGTTGCTCAGAATTTGACAGTAACAGTTCATCCCGTCTATGGAAAATGACTTAGACAATAAGTCATTTTCCCTTTAAGAGTTTCTCCTAGAAAATATCCCCTTCGTTGTGTGAGTTAAGACGAAAATAAGTTTACTCTCGTCTTCCTAATCTAGTGGAGATCCCAACAACGAGAAGACCTACCATAATGCCTAGAAGAAGAAAAATATCCCCCAACATAACTATAACTCGTACGTATCCTCATTCTACAAGATGGTCAGAAAGATGAGAAGGGACATAAAGGTCCTTACCTAGATTGTTGTGGCCCAAAGACCCTCGTTGACACCTATTGAGTTCTCTCCTCCTCTGCCACCTCTCCTCCGTCACCTTTGAAGGACCGATATGACACCCCTTTAAAGGGAAAATATTTTAAAAGAAATATTTTAATATTTGAAATATAAATTGCTTGAAATAAAATTAAAGATAAAAAATGAACAATCAAGCAATAAAAAAATTACGCAATTAAATAATTGTGCGGAAGCTTAAATGCGTAGAATACATAAATAAATAAAGATGATAACGATGTGAAATATTAAAGTGCAGAAAATAAAGATAGTAAGGAAGAAAGATGATACATGATCCCCCCTTGAAGATTTTTCCAAACGATCTTCTTAACAGTAAAGACCAAACCTTTATAAACTCTATTGTATTATGGTGCCAATCAGACCTTGATTATGCTGCTCAGTCAAGATCTTTGAATCTCTTACAAAATTTCTCCCTCTCAAAGAGTAGATCTCTCAATATTTTTCTCACGATTTTCACTAGCTTCTCTCTAGAGAATTTCTCAAAATACAAAACCTCCCAAAAAATAAAATACTATAAGCTTCGTAGGAGAGGAGTGGGGATGGTATAAGGAATGAGAAAAGGATGCCTCTATTTATAGGGGATGAAAACTAGATCTGAACCTGTCCAACCGATTTCAAAACCAGATGGACTGGTGCTTGATTTGGAGAAATTTTCCCAAACAAGAAAATGGATCATTCAGTTCTCCACCGGATGGATCCAGTTTGGCATAAGGTGCAAGAAATGGCCATATGTAGAAATGGGTCCATCCAGTTTCAAATCGGCGGATCCAATTTTAGGTGATTACCGAGAACTATTGCCAATTGTAGAAACCGGTCCGTCCGGTTCCAAAACGCATCATCCAGTTCACACCCTGGTGTTACCGAGATCCCCTCCAAATATGAGCCAGTTTTGACATAGGATTGAGAGTGAACCGGTTCATGACATTTTACACAACGTTCTTCTCGGTTCGATATCTTATGTTCTAATTCATGGGGCATTCAATCCGGTTCCTTGTTACTTGAAGTATTTTGAGTTCAACCAACTTTGTTTCAAGTCATTTGGAGTTAGATATGCTTCATGCCTTTCATAAAATACTTTGTGCATCTCGTCATGTACGATTTTGTTTACCCTTTATTGTTCTTGCATAAATACATAAGATTAAGTGTTTTCAACATGATTTTAATTTTATTTAGGACATACACACTTAATAAAAGTATCACTCCAAATATTATTTGTCATTATCAAAATTGTCACATTGACTGGAGTTAGGAATGCAACCAGTAGAATCCCAAGGGGAGAGGGAGAAAGATAGACTTAGTTTCGAGGAGAGAACCCATGGCAGGGAGGTTGGTTCAATTAGAATTGTTAGGCTAGTGGATTAAGTATCAAATAACGTGGAGAGCTCTGAATCATGGTCTTAGATATAGAATTTTCAAGACAAAATAAAAGAGCTAAGGAAAAAGCGAAAGTACAAAACTAAAGTTTCTCCAAGTACTATTGGAACAAAGGGAATTTTTATTCTTTGTTGAGATACGACGCATTGAGTATCACACCTACGACGAGACCAATGATCTGATTGAGCACATGGAGACTTCCATGGTCTAGATGGACTTGCATCACATCCTAGAGCCAATGATGTGCGAAGTTTGTTATTTGACTCGTAGTGGACCTATTGGGAAATTGATGGGACAACTAAACCTTAACTCCATCCATTCATTCGTGGAGCTCCTACAGTTATTCATTGCCCAGTTCTCTAGTGGCGAGGAGTGAAGAATTTTTGCTTCCCATTTTATTACAGTCACATAGAGGCCTAAGTAAACCCTAAAAGACTACACAATTTACTTCCACCTTGAAACATCGTAAGTTGACAATGTAAGGATACTCTTGTACATGCCCTAAGGAGTGGAATCCGCCCCAAAAGATGAGGTGGTCTATTACCAAATATGATCTCACCTCCTTAACGGAGTTGCAGCGAGGATTCAAAAGTACATTAGTGCTAAGGAGGTAATCCAGGATGAAAGAAGAGCAAGAAAAATCAAAGAACCACCACTCATACCAAAAAGGTAAAGACAACCATGAAGATAAAATGGGTCGATCATCCAAACCCACCTTGTTAAGCATAGCAGTAAGTGAAGTCAGCACATCCGAACTGAGCAAAAAAGAAGGAAAGAAAACTTACCTGAGTAGCAAGTATGCCACTTAAACCCCCCCCCCCCTATGGTGAAGGGGGAAGAGATATACAAAGTGGTAAAAGACATGAATATCTTAAAACATCCTAGAGTAATCAAAACTCTGGTTAAGAGGAAGGACGCATCCAAGTATTGTCGCTACCATTGTGAGAGTAGGCATAACACAGAGGTTTGTCTTTATCTTGGGAAAAACTGAGATTCTAATTCACCCTGAAAGAATTTATAGGAAATTAAAAGAACTGAATAGAGAGTGTGGATATATTTCCAAAGGAGAAGCAGAATAAGCCCCACATCCTATGGGAGACGAGATGATTTTTAGAGGTCTAACTAACTGTGGCTAGGAAAGTTGTAACCCACCAGTTTTAGCATATTGCCTCGGTCGAGCCCTAAAACAGAGGAGCTCATTGAATTTTCAAAAGAAGAAGCACACTGGGTTCACCAACCTCATGCAGGCGCGTTGGTTATCTCCCATTTGAAATCCAACATCAAGGTGTGGGGAACTTGGGTTAATGGAAGCTCCACTTACATCCTTAGTTACCCGCATTTCTTTAAATGATGTTAGACCTAAACAACTTTGACCCTTCTTAACACTACTGGTAGGGTTTAGAGGACATGACGTGGTTCTTAAACGAGTAATTGAACTACCAATAACCCTAGGTTAGGCCCTAAACATGCAATAAAGTTGGTTGAATTTAGAGTTTCAATTTATAGTGAATTGTGTAGATTGCGATTCTATGTTGGACAGCGATTCACAAGGTCAAAGTGATACCTTCCACCTATCACCAAGTGATCAAATTCCCAACCCCGATTGGAGTAGGACTGGACAGAGAGGACCAAAGGACGGCCAGAGAATGTTATGTGATCACTTTGAAAGGCAAGAAAGAACTAGTCATAACTGTAATCGATGTGGTCCACGAGGATCAGCTCAGGGGAGAATCGGTGGAGTCGCTACTATTAGTTATGCTGATAGAGGGAGACTCAGAGCGCCTTAGTTTAAATTAGGTCATTGCTCGCTCCTAAGCAAAAGGAAAATTGACAAGATTCATACACAGTAATAATGATAATTTCACTTGAATGTTTATCCTAGGTTTAAGCCTGTTAGGAAGAAAAGGAGGAGCTTTACCAGACCACGGATGAAACGATCAACAAAGGTGGAAAAGTTGCTCATAGATGGTTTCGTTGGAGAAGTCCATTACCCAGACTGGCAGACCAATGTTGTCTTGATAAAAAAGGTTAATAGGAAGTGGAGGGTGCTCATTGACTTTACAAGTCTAAATAAGGTATTCCCAGAAGATAGTTTTCCCGTCCCATGAATAGATCAACTAGTCATCAGTACGGATGGTCATTACATGTTCATTTTTATGGATGCCTACTCGAGGTAAAACCAAATTTTAATGTATGGACTAGACCAAGAAAATACGTCTTTCGTCGCTAGTGAAGGAATGTACTTCTACATAGTAATGTTTTTTGGCATAAAAATGTCGAGGATAAGCACCAAATGATCGTAAATGAAGTGTTCATCAAGCAGATTGCACATAACATGAAATTATATGTGGATGACATACTGGTAAAAAACAAGAAATTCGCCACCCACATGATGGACTTAATTGAAACCTTCGCAACACTAAGGAAGTACATAATGAAGTTGAACCTCGCCTAATGTATATTCAGAGTAAGCTTGGGGGAATTTCTTGGATTTATGGTCAACCAAAGAGGATAAAAGACAACCTAAAAAATTGAAGCCCTACTAGACATAGAGCCAACTAAGACCATTAAGGAGGTCCAGTGTCTAACTAGGCAAGTAGTGAGGCTGAACTAGTTCATATCTATAGCTACGGATAATTATTTTCCCTTTTCAAAAACCCTAACAAAAAACATAACCTTTGAATGGTTTGAGGAGTGCCAACATGCTTTCCAAACCCTGAAGGAGTATATGGGGTCTTATCCATATTGTCCATGCTTATTTTAAGGGAAACCATGTCACTATACTTAGTTATGTCTGATATCATAGTCAATGCTACCCTAGTTAGGGAAGGGCAAGGTAGTGCATCATTGTGAGTGTATTGTGTGAGCAAGGATATGCTAAGGGCAGAAAGACACTATTTGGAGCTAGAGAATGTGGTCCTAGCCTCGTTACTATAGTACAACATCTCTGACCATACTTCTAGGCACACCATGTCCAAGTTCTAACTAACTCCTATTTAAGACAAGTGCTACAAAAACCAAAAGCTTCTGGGTGAATGGTTAAATGGTAATTAGCGCTCAAAGAGTTTAATCTATGATTCAAACCCAAGGCCACTATCAAGGGTCAGGCCGTTGTAGATTTCATAGCTAACGTGTTTCCTTAATCCTCACAAGGAATTGGCGACATTTAGACCTTGTATGTTAATGAGGCATCCAACGAGAAAGGGAGTGGAGTCGATCTACTACCATTGCTCTCGACCAACCCCAAATTGAATACGTTTTATGATTTAGATTGAAAGCTTCAAACAATGAAGCAGCACGAGGTTAATGCTAGTATATTTGGAATGCATTGATGGACTAATGAATTTAACTTGAAATTAAGTTCTCTATTTTTTCCATCATACATTGTTATTATACTATGAGTTCTTTAATCTTGAGAGAGTTATAAGCTCATAGTTAATGGTTCAGTTATTTTGATTTACTATGGTTAAGTTCTATGAATCATTATATATGTAAGTTGAATGACTAAGTTGTTAGATAATGAGAATGTATAGAATCTCAATAGTATAGTCCAGACACTTTAAGTAAACAACATAGTGCCTCTTAACAAAATTCTTTTATGTGAGCACAACAATCTAGAGGGATTCACAACTAGTAGTGAATCAAATAGCTGAAGAGTACCCGACAGAGGGGGGATAAGATGGTCAACCTAACCAAACCAAGTTAGTTCTGGCACACTTCAGTTCTATTCAATTCAACAGATCCCCATAACAAGTAAACAAATAGAGTCGTGTAAAATGTCTCCTAGGTAATGGAAACAGATAGAGTCATACCAAATGTCTCCTAGACGTCACCAATAATTCAGTACTTATGCGATGGTGTCCTGCCACGTACAAAAAAAAGGCTAGGAAATTATGGTACGTGTTTGTGAATTATTTAATATTAAATGCTTATTTATATAAAAGATCTTTTACTATCCCCTATTTAAGGTGTGTTGCGACGAGTCCTTGTATGTATTGAGAGAAGTGCATGAAGGTGCATGTGGAAATCAAAGTACCGCAAGAGCCCTCCATCATAAATTGAAAAGGCAAGAGTACTATTGGCCCACAATGGCATATGACACCAAAATGTATGAACAAAAATGTGAAAACTGCCAAAGGTTTCACTAATATTCCCCACCAACCTCTAAAATTGTTACTGCCATAGCTAGCCCGTGGTCTTTTGCTTGTGGAGGTAGACCTAATAAGACCCTTACTCATAGGAAAACAACGATATTTGCAATTATGGATATAGATTATTACATAAATGGGCAAAGGGAGAAAAATTAGCCACCATAATTGAGCACAAAACTACATACTTTATATGGAAAAACATAATTTGTAGGTTTGCCATACGACACACAATTATTAATAATAATGGCACGTAATTTCATAATGCAAAGTTTAACTTCGTCTGTAAGCAGCTCGGTCTTAAGCACTACACTTTATGGTCCGCCCACCCTCAGTCCAACTGGAATGTAGAGGGAGTAAACAAAACAATCGAGTACAACCTCAAGACCTAGCTAGAAAAAAAGGTAAGGACTAAGGGTGGACGAGCATCCCCCAACATGCTATGGTCGTATCGAACAACCAACAGAACCACCACAGGAAAAAATCTGTATAGGCTAATACTCGGCATAGAAGCAGTCATTCTAGTAGAAATTGAGCTACCTTCTCATAGGATATAAAGGTATGATCCCGAGCAAAAGACCTAACAGCTCAGACACAACCTGTACGACTTAGAGGAATTTCAGGATCATGCGAATCTAAGAAATGAATCGTACCAACTCACGTTCTCTCAGTACTACAACTCTAAGGCCAAGATAAAACGCTTCAAAGTGTAGGAGACCTATTCCAAAGGAATATAAATTAAACTAAAGTACGAGAACTTCAGCTTAACCGAGAAGGACCCTACGCCGTTACAGAAGTAGTGCGACCAAGAACTTACAAACTGCAGGACTCAAATAAACAATTGTTAGCCCACTCATTAAATGTCAGTCAATTCAAAATCTAGTTCTAGTAATCAGAGCAAGTAACCGTTTTTTGTCTCACTACAAACATCCAATAAAATGAGAAATTTCAGGAAATTTCTATGCTAAAGGAAAGTTTAGCCTGAGCCCAAATGTTTGGCTAAATTTAACAGAAAAAAAATGATGTTTGGCCCTAGCCCATGAGTTGGCCAAACGAGTAAAGGAATGTCTAGCATGAGCAAAAACTCCTAGCTAGACTTAAAGGAACAGTGATGTTTGGTCTAGCCAAAGTGCTAGCCAGACGAGAAAAAGAATGTCTAGCCTAAGGAGAAATGCATTGTTGGACTTAAAAGAAAGTTATATCTGAATTTAAGTCCATGTGCTAGCCAGAAGAAAAAAGGAATGTCTATCCCAAGCAGAAATGCCCGACTGGACATAAAGGATAAAATGATGTATGGCCGTATCCCATGTGCTAGGCAAACGAGTAAAAGAAAGTCTAGCTTGAGCAGAAATGCCTAACTAGATGATGTTTGGCATTAGCATATGTGCTGGCCAGACGGGTAAATGATTCTGTGGCTTGAGTAAAAATGACTGGCCAAACCTAAAGCCAAAATAACTTAGGAATATGGGTCACAAGTCTTCATAGGCACCGACAGAATCAATGATGTACTATACATAGTGAGGCAAAACTAGTGGATGAGAAAATCAGCTGTCAAGCTAGAATGGTGGACCTTATGTTGAGAGTATGCTTCATGAAGCTGTTTGGCAAACCACGCCCTCCTCTATTCGAGGAAAGGATACCTTCTTTGGCGGTCAACCCGTTTGGACCACCAATCCTTGACCCTTCTCATCTCATTTTGAGCCCTAAACAGAGGGTCAGGCTGGTTAGCTCTAAAAGCGGTTTGCGGGGGACATAGGATCCTTGCACTTCATCCCAAGTGGGAGGTTGGGAGGGGGAGGGCAGAGTAGAGTGCAATGACCCAAGAGATTGGGAGCTGAACTTGCCACCCTCTAAATTGATGACATCCCACCTAGAACGATAAGAAGGTCGGAACGACCCTATAAAAAAGATAGTCTTCTAACTGGTATCCCCCGTTCAACGGCTTGGGGGTATTTAGCTGTAGACGTCACTCCACAGATGGAACCTTTCAGGGCAGCTCATCAGTGGTCAAGGGGACCTAAGCTAAGGGAATGACTGCCACAAGAGCAACGTAGCAATTGTACTAGACAGGGCCTTGGCTTTCTTCTTGGCCCAAATGGATTCTTCTTTCTTGGCCTGAAGCTCCATTAGTTTTCTCTCCTTGGCGTCCTCTAATTCCAACCTAGACTTCTTTGGAGGATTAGAAGCTACTCTATCTCTAGCCATGTATGCAATAAGAAGTAGAGGAACTAAGGCAAGACTGAACGACACCGAAACAATAAAGGGAAGCAAATTGTTACATGTTTACTTATTTTCATTCTTCTTCTCCTCGAGTGCTCAGTCCTCTGAATGAAGCTCCACTGATTAGATCCCTAAAATAGTACGGCTCTGAACAAGTAGTTAAGAGATTTCAAAAGGGAGTAATCTAGCACTTCCTAAAGATATTCCACCATTCTAAGATTCTAGACCTACAGGTGGAGCGAAAACTTCATTGACTTCTTTTTCCCAACCGCATAAAGCAAATAGGACGGCTCAATAAAAATCAAGAGTAAAATGACAACACCCCATATTTTTGCACGAGGTTATTTTTCATCTCAAAACACCAGGGAACACGATACGTGATTTCTGGATCCCTGAGGATACTCTCCATCTCCCAAGAACTATGAACCAGTAGTCCCTCTAGCTAATTACCTGGTGCGAATGCCACTCACATAATACCAGCTCTTGCTCTTGGAGGGCTCTTAATTGAAAAATATTGTAGAACTCATCCACGGTGTAGTCCTCCTCGCAATTTAGCCGCCAGAGGACCCAACAACATATCAGACTCCTCCAGAAGTTCAACTGAAGTTGAGCTAGGGTGATCCTATTCGTGGGAAACCACTCCCTAGTGAAAGGGTGCATGAGAAGCCTTAGCTCATATTCCAACGCGACCAAGTACATAGTCATTTCCCCAGCCGATGAGCGTTTATCAAATCGCCTTCTCTAGCATCCTCATCTAAATGTAATCAAGGACATGGTATGTACGTTTGACCACCTCCAAATCCTCCTCTATTAAGGTAGAATGATTTCCATTGCATCTCAATGCTCGATGGAACGACTTAAGCGGGACTCATAACTAGAAACAGTGCGGGGATCCCCAGCCTTGATCGGCGCGATCGTCCCTTTACCCTAGGATGGCCCAACTCCTATAAACTCCCTGACATTTCCAAGACAGAAATAAAAAAAGTTGGGGGGGGGGGGGGGGGGGNNNNGGGGGGGGGGGGGGGGAGTAAGAATTGCTACGGCCTATCGAGATTTGCAAAATGAAAGAAATACAGAAGATAAAGCTCGCAAGAATGGAAGAGACGCGATGGCAATGAGGATATGGAAGATTTAGAGAGCATAAATAATATTAAACAATGATATGAGTATTTATCCCTCTCCCTCAAAACTGATTCAAGTCATAGGAAGGATCCAACGAACATGTCACGCGACCCTTGACGTTACCGGCCCTATTTCGATGCACGATCCCCCTCGCTTCCCATTGCCACGCCCTACGTGCTCAAATGCATTGAATGCCCAGCAATCATGAAGTCACAAATTCCAAAAAGGCGGCAAGTTCAAATTTCAAGAAATGTGAAATTATTCGTAAAAAGGAGAATGCCTAAAAGCTAAAAGACCTTTGGGGCATTCTCAACAAAAAGCTGGCAGCTCCGTCGAAGGTCTCAGAACATTCAGATCACCCTGACAGTGAGCTTAGGGGGTAGGAAGAATGAAGTCATCAGTGCTAATGGCTTAAATAACGTATAAATCGCGACCAAGGGAAACTGTTCTGGGTGTTCTCTGAGCTCCCTCCCTAAGGGAGACACGTGTCCTTGCTACCCACCCAAATCTATATTATATCACCTCTAACGGAAAAAACCCTGCGCCTTCTAACTTAAGCATCATATGCCCATAGGCGAGAAAAGGCCTTCCAGTAACTCCTCATTCTAATGTTCTTTGCTCTCGTGTGTACGCGACAACTACTCACCAATGTGGCATACACGTACTCCTCAGATTTTGGCAGCAAGACTGGACAAACCAAAAACTTAATTGAACTAAAATATTACATGACTTTAAGTAGAGGAAGAGCTTATTGGAAGATGTTAAATATGTTAAACGAAGAAAAAACATGTGAATAATGTGTTTAAATACGTTAATTTAATCATTTATGGGTAAGCGAGGGTTTATATACAAAAACCTTATGCATTAGTGAAATTTGCTAAAGAATATTGTGTAAGAGATGTAATAGCGAAATAACCAAAGCGCTAGGGTGTGTTCACGTTTATTTATTTTCTTTCACGCACATTATTTAGGCCTTTGTTTTTAGTTAAGTTAGGGCTTGAGAACATATTTTTAACAAATATTGAACCAAATTTTCATCAACAAACTTTTGTTGTATTTAATAAATAGTTATAAGTAAAAAAATTTGTAATATGGGTTGAAAAAAAATGCCAAATTGATCAATGTTGAGAAAAAAGTCAAATAAAATACATAAAATTCGAAAAATAAAACTACACGTAGTTTCAAGGCTTAGTGCAATCACTAGGCTTGAAGGAAATAATCTTATTATCAACATCATAGCCAACCCAGAAATTAGTCTGAGTCCAACTGCCAAAGATGACAAGGCCATTATCAGGAGTAGGAGCAAATGAAAAGCACAATATATCCCCCATTCTAATGAACAAATTATTTGGTCTCAAAGCCAAATCAGCCCCATCAAAATGCATAGTCAAACTTGTAAAAACTCCACCTAATGCATTCTTATAACACAGCTTAGCACCTGCCGGGGGATCTGTCCGCTCTAACTGAATCGTCTTGATCACTTCCGCCTCTAATTTATCGTAGAAATCTCGCGGCACCAATGTCATGACCGTCCCCGAGTCGATGATTATATTACCTTTGGAACCGCTAAACTCGACCCGTGTGGCTCCCACGCTTATGGCGTCCAATGTGAGGTAATAAAATGTGTCTGTGTCTTTCAAAACTAAAGGAGTAGAGACCACACCAGGGCCTGAAACTATACTTACATTGCCAAAACTCATTTTGCTTGGTATATCAACAAAAGGAACCAAACAATATGAAAACTTAAAGCTTGTCATGTAATGTATTTGGAATATCAAAGAAGCCATTCCTCTTCCCATTCCAACAATGCCAGACCCAAAGAAATTGCCTTTGTTTTCATATCCACAGCCAAAAATAGTGTTAACAAAGGGAAAAGGTGGTCCATTTGTAGAACTCAATGTAACAGTGTCTACGCCAATTTTTCCTTTGCTATAAGATTTATCATTGTAACCAATATTGTATTGACAGTATTGCCCTTGGTCTCCATAACAAGAGGAAGGCAGAGATTGGCAGGTACGTGATTGGCATGGTAATAACTTATAAGTTGAGGAAGCAGAAGGATCAAATGAAGGAGTTGATTTGAGGAAACAACTAGTGCACCCTTTGCATTGTATCCAGATTAGGTCACTCCCGGTGTCGATCACTGAAAAAACTTCAAATGGCGGGTAACCAAGCGATAACTTCGTAAGGTATTCGCCGGAATCGTAGCGTAACATTGTTTGATCATTTCTGAGATCTTGGTTGGCACGAAGAAGCGAACGTCGGAGGGATTTGGTTTGTCGATCGAACGGAGTGTCGGAAGCGTTGTGGAATGGTGATTTGGGTGAGTCACGGTGGATGATGTCAATGTTGAACCCACCAATACTAGGAGAGGCAGTGGCTAATGACATAGCTAGTATGGAAGTGAAGAGGAACGTGTGAAGGGTCATGGTAGAGATTTCCATGACTGTTTGATTAACACAAACTTAGACTGTGTTTATGTTGAGAGTGCATTTATGGAAAGTTTCCAAAATTGATTTGTCGCTATATATGAAAGATTCATGAAAGTTATAGAAAAGTTCAAATGTTTATGGAAAAAAATGTGTATTTGACTCGGTGAATTGGATGATTTGGCGTAATATTATGAAATTAGAAACTTTCCAAGTAAAGATAGTGAGGAAATTCTTTATAATAAAATGTCGACTGAAAAAGAAAATTTTCAGGAAAGAAATAAGATTGTCTAATTTTGTGTACTTAAAATTAGAAACTTTCCACGTAAGGATGATGAGAAAATTTTTCATAATAAAACGTCCATTGAAGAAGATATTTTTTGTATAGTAGAATTTTTTCTGCTACTTAAATATGTTTCCCGTTTCAAAAAAAAATATATGTTTCCCTGTTTGGATCCCTATTCAAATAGGTTTATGTTATTTAGATTCATGCTATTGAACACTACTGTGATGTTTCAGTGTGTTTCAGTGTGCATGAGAGAGCACACATATAGAATTTTTTAAAGACGCATGCTGTAGGGGTTTCTGTTAAAAAAATTGACAGAGCTGGAGAGAGAGGTGCAACGTGGCATAACATTGTAAATGATATGGGTGCTTAACGAACCTTTTTAGAAACACAGGATGCACAGTGAGTTGCGCTGAAAACCTGGAGTACTTGCACAGAAATAACTAGCCCTAGTTTTATCACAAATGATGTGAAATTTAGATGTCATACTCGGTCTGTGAGTTCCATTAAACAGAAAATTATAACATTATTTATATAATCACATCGCTTACGTTGGCACAACTTATGTCGAATTATTATAGTGTTTATATATAACTAGGGATAAAATTATTTTATCGAACCGAATCGACTGGTTCACTTGGTTCTTTATATGTGTTTAATTCGGTTCGGTTTGAAAAAATAAGATAAGTGAAGTTTCGGTTTGGTTCAAAATTTTTATGGTTTTCGAACCGAACTGAACTAAAACATTAAATTCATTTTATTTTTTTATTTTTTATATATAATTTTATATCAAACCAAACCGAACCGAAACAAAATTTTAATTTTATATTATTTTTTCAATAATATCATTTAAAAGCTGATTTCAAACTGATGTTTTTAATTGATAATACTAAACCGAAACTCATGATTCGGTTCAATTTTTTTACATGAACGGTTCGGTTCGATTTCATTGCCGAACCGATGTTTCGGTTCAGTTCAATTTTTTACCAAAATACCGATCAAACCTAATGGTAAACACCCCTATATATAACGTACATTGACTGTCACGGTAAGATTTTCATGCTTAACAACACATTTAAGGTACCCGGAAAAATATTGGACAACAATTAAATTCAAGCAACATTTCTCCATTTTAGTTTTTACACAAAAAAAGGGTAGGGAAAAAGATTGACCCCGATGAACAAAACGTTATTAATTAAACATCGAGATCTGCAAAATGCATGTAACATGAGAAAAAAATAGTGTTTAGATTTATATAGGTATATTATTTAAGGAGAACTATAAAAATGACCGAAAAAGTAAGAGTTACAACCAACTCAGAAGTTAGTTTGTGCCCAATTACCTAAGATAATAACATTTGACTGTAGCAGGGCTACAGTAGGAGCGAAAGCAAAGCAAATAGAATCATATGCAACTGTCAAGAACAAATTAGATGCATTCAAATCCAAAAGAGCAGAAGCAAAATTCAACGTCATTGTTGTGTCAAAAATATGTTTACTTGTTTTGGGTCCCTATTCAAATACGTTTATGTTATTTAGATTTATGGTGTTGAGCACTACTGTGATGCATTAGCGCGTATGATTATGAGTAAGGATGGTATTTGACTCAAGGAAAATTTTAGACAATAGACAACTATGGCCGATAACAAAATTGAATAATTGTGATTTTTATAATTGATAATTAACATATTTAATGAAAATTAAAAACAAACAATTCCCGCCGTATATGCACCTTAAAAAATTGACGCAATCATAACTTGCCTACAACCTATTAAGATAATATTGAAAAGATAAGATTCGAATTTCAAATTCCCCATTAATTGAAATAATATTGAGATAATTACACTTTCCAAATTCACAAAAATATTTAAAAAAAAAAAAAAACAATCCCGTCTTCCTAACCCCCTGCAATTAACTTTCCCAAAAAAATTAATTGATTTAAAATTTAAATTTCAAATCCACCAATTAAAATTATAAAAAAACTCTAACTATGGTTATGGAAATTACTAATCAATTATGGTAAATAATAACTAACTTCACGTATCAATCAATCATCCGACATTGATTGTCTATTATATCATTAGTCAATAACTATTATCAATAAACTGAAATACTTGATAAATATTAAAAATTATCGTCAATAGATTATTAAAAATAATATTTTATGGTAAATAATATGAAAAACTAATAGGTGCTTTTATGTATTTGTAGCGTTTTATGGTCACCTTGAGTTGAAATCAAACAAAACCAGATGCAACTATACCTCAACTTGATGAAACATTAAAGAAGCTTAGTGAACCTGATCTAGAACTATTTTCTCACAATAAATCCATTACTGAAACATTCCGTGGGCGATTTGAGCTGAAGGAGAATCCGGAGGTCTTTTACTTGTAGTAAATAAGAGAATGTATAATGCAACATCCTCATCATTGAAGTGTTGATTTAAATCCAAAGAGATGTTTCCATAATATTGAAGTGTTAATATCGCGAAGAGATGGTCTGGAATGGGTCAGCATAGCACTAAAAATGAGAAATAAAAAAATAGTTTCTATAACCGAAATCACTAAAAATGAAAAATTAAATTAATCAATAAGATTTAATTTAAATTAGATTTAAAATAATACATATTAATAATATTAAGATAAAGATATCTCATAAATTGACATGGCCCCACAAAATCAAATAATTGAAACTGTCAAATGACGGGCAAAATTGTCAACCAAAAATTATAAACAGAATTTTGATGACTTGGCGTCCATGAATCTGCTATTTACCTAAAAAAATTGAAAACCCTGTTAACTCTTAACTTAGCTTTCAAAATTTATTTATTTGGTGCAATTACTTTAATTAATGGGTGAGTTTAAAATATCATAAATGAGCATGGGTATTTATTGGGTGGATACTTTTTTACCCAATATATGAGTAGGGTGTGGGTAATACCCAATGGATATCGGGTACCATTTAACATCTTTTCAATTACTCATGTTGCGTACAACGACCACAACCTGGGCCCAACTTGACCCCGAGCCACAACCCGGCCTGACCCACGATACACGACACTCGACACCAAACCCTGACCCAGACCTCAACCCACGACACCCAACACCCGACCCCGACCCTGACCCATGTGCTGACTCGACTCCGACTCCCCGACTCGACCTCCCGATCACGTGTCCTCGACCCTAACCTGACCCAGACCCCAACCCCACCCGATTCCTGACCCCGACCATGGTAGTCAATTTCGTTTCGTGGTCATTTCAATTTTTTGAAAATGAGGAACATTTTAGAAATTTTGGTATTCCAGTGTTACATTTCAGAAAACCCAACCCAGTATGTGTCCCCAACTCGCGACCCCGACTCGACACCCCCGTCCCATCCTGCCCTATGAACCATCCTGACCCGACCCGTGATCCCGGCCAACCAGTGTCCCCGACCCGGCTCCCCAACTTGACCCGACTCATCTCGATCCATGTCCCGACTCTCCGACCTGTGTCCCCAACCCAACCTCCCGACCTCGTGTCCCCGACCCGTGTCTCACCCGACCCCACCTCCTCGACTTGTTTCCTCGACCCTGTGTCACAACCCGACCCAGCTTGTCTCGTCCAGTGCACACCCCTAGCGATTATGGCCATATACAGCTCGACCGAGTCTACTCACGTAGAGGGCAATTTTGAAAAATCAACATTGTGTAATTTGTACAAACTATATTAATCTAGTGTTAATTATCAACATACAAGTGCCCATGAGGACCATATCTTAATGGGAATTACACATATCCGCTCATTTAATTTAATACCGATATGAATGAGGTATGAGTAGTAAGAATTTAAGATGAGTATGAGTAGGGTATTATTACACATACCCTACCAAATTCACTCATTGTCACATCCTAATTGTGAGAGCACACAAATACGATATTTTTAAAAACCTCTCGTGGTAATAATTTCTGTTGAAAAAACCGAGAATTGGATGGAGAGATACAATGTGGCATAACATTGTAAATGTTATGGGTATTTAGCGAATTTTTTTAGAAACACAAGGTGTAAAGTAAAGTTAAGTAATTAGCCCTAGTTTTTAACACAAATGATGTGAAAATTAGATGTCATACTCCGTTGTGACTTTTTTTTAAATACTTGTATCAAATAGTCAATTTTAATATATGAATTTAAAATATAGCATGATTTTTTCTTTAGAACAATAGATAATTTTTAATGTCACATCATCAATCATTTAATGATAAAAAAATGTATAGACATTAATACATTGATTTTATAGAATTTCAGTTTGATTTCATTTGTAGTTTTTGTTCAATTTTAATATCTTTTATATAAGAAATTTAATGGTGTCCTAAAAGTCAGCTAACTTGGTTTAATAGAATCATCAAATCTTTTAATTATGGAAAGTCGATATTCTTTTAATGAAATAGATTATAGCCGATTTTTTAGATCGTTCTCTTCTATATGCTATTTTTCTAGAAAAATATTGAACTTATGTAGTCAATCACTTATATTATATAGTTAACCACTTATATTATATAGTCAATCATTGATTAATTCTTCATATTTTTAAGGAATGAGGTATGTAATCAATCATTGATAATATATCTAGCCTAAAAATTTTAAAATAAAAAGAGAGAATTTTCAATTAGTTGACTACATATTCTTCTCCTTCTTTAGATCATTATTTGAATTAAATGTATATATATTTTAAATATATTGACTATATTTCTTGACTATATTTTCTTATACACTAATTTTAAATTACTCTTAATTTAAAACACTACTTAAATAGATTAAGGGATTTTGATCAATAATTATTGACGGTTATAGCAACTTGCTATTTACTTTAAATTCTAGAAAACATGACATTTATCAAAACACTACCTTTAAACTCGTCTCGATTTGTAAATTTTCATTTTTTATTTAACGTACATTGATTGTCATGGTAAGAAAAAAATTAAGAAATTGTCTTTTTACCTTATACTTATGTCAAGGTGATCGTGACCGTCTGTTTCAATAGGGATGGCCAAGATTAAATCAACAAATTCACTCCTGTTGAGATCCCAACAAAAGAGGATATTTCCGAGATTTAAGTGCTTAACAACGCATTTAAGATACCACCAAAAAAATTGGTCAGCAATTGAATTCAAGCAACGTTTTTCCTTTTTTCCTTTTTACCAAAAAAGGGGTAGGAAAAAGATTGACCCCAATGTACAAAAGGTAACTAATTAAACATCGAGATTTGCAAAATGCATGTAGCATGAGAACAAAAAACAACGTTCGGATTCATAGTGTACTATATGGGGAGAGCTAGGAAAATGCTCAAAAAAGTCTGTCCAAATTATAGCCTACCCAGAAGTTAGTTTGTGTCCAATTACCTAAGATAATAACATTGACTGTAGCAGGGATGCAGTAGGAGCGAAATCAAAGCAAATATTATCATAAGCAACTACAAGAACAAATTAGATGCATTCAAATCCAAAACAGCACCAGCAAAATTCAATGTCATTGTTGTGTCAATGCTTTCACCACTAACTCTTATAACGAAGCTTTAAAAGTGTAACACTCGACGGAGGATCGACGCGTTCTAAACCCATCACCGTCTTGATCACTTCTACTTCCAACTTACTGTAAAACTCACCCGGCAACAATGTCATTATAGTACCCATATCAATTAACATGTTACCGTCAGAACCTCTGAATTCATGCATGGTGATTCCGACACTGATTGCTTTCAGAGTAAGGTAATCGAAGCTAACGGAGAATCCGGTGAAGACACCAAGTAGTATGAAATCTTAGAGCTTGTCATGTAACTTATTTGGAAATAAAGGAAAGCATCCCGGTTCTCATGCCTATAATCCCAAAAGTTTTACCCCAAAACTTCCACTATTGTTATATCCACATCCAATCACAATGTTTATGAACGACAAAGAAGGTCCTCAGATCGAATCCTTTGGTATATGGTGATATCAGGCAATATGCTTGGAAAGTGATGGCAAGTATGAGATTGTTTTGTTTAGTTCAAATATTTTGGGTGCTTCAATATTCCTAGATTGTAAAGATACCCTTCATTGAGGATATCTTGATACCCCTCTAAATCGAGGGGTTTATCCATTCTGGGTGTTCTGTTCACGTCTGCCTTCTCCCTCTCCCTCTCACTCACGAGCAGCGACCCATGTAAGCTCTCTCAGGAAGGCTTCTCATTATGTTCGCATCTGCCTTCTCCTTCTCCCTCTCCCTCTCACTCACGAGCAGCGACCCATGATAAGCTCTCTCTCTCTCTCTCTCTCTCTCTCT
>QANY01005484.1:0-17490 GCA_003255025.1 Datisca glomerata | reverse complement strand
ATTAGTCATTGCTAATCAAATAGCAAAGGGGATGATCATGGATGATAATTAGTTCAAACAAGTGTCACAAAATGATGAACATAATATTTAAAAAAAGAAAAGACTTTGTAGGAAAATTGAAAATTTCACAATTTACATATTTGCATAATCTTGTATAGAGGTTTTACTCTCTATTTTATGCATTGTTATGTGTGAGAAAATTATCCTAGGGGATATTTGCATCAAATGTACACTTTCAACCCATTAAAAGGGTTTATTCACATTTGGTTAATTTTTTCACCCCTCAAAAGCTTTATCATCATCCTCATTAATTAAGTTGATGACAAAGACATCTCAATATCCAACTTGTAAAGAAATCATCAAAGCATGAAATTAAAATGTTAAGAGTTAAATGAGAAGAAATGATAAAGAATGAACAATCCACTTATGTGTAAAAAATACAAAAGATATCAACTACATTTATATGAAGAAGAGAGGTGAACAAAATATATTATAAACAAATGTACCAAACAATTAAGCTACTTTGAGAACAAGAAATGGAAGAAGATGAAGATAATAGAAGTGTAGAACCTCTTCCTCTCTCTAAAATCACCTCTCTTTCTCACTCTAAAAAATGACTTCCCCCTTTTTTTTACTCCCCAAAAGACCTCCCCTTAAGTGAAGACTTCATTCCTATTTATAGGCAAAATTAGGGTTTGCCTTTTTTACTTTTAGTCTTTTTTTCAATTTTTTTTTTAATCCTCTTTTTTCAATTTTTACTTTTTAGTCTTCGGACCACTTTTCTTATTTTAGTATTGGATTAGTTTTCAAATTATACATATAGTCTTGGATTATTAAAAGAGCTAAAATATTAAGCATGTATATTTCATGTATTAGGCTGGATAAAATACGGTATCTACAGCTGCCCCCCTTTGAGCACGCTTCTGATCTCAGAACGTGTACAAAGACGTAGATAAGTATTTTGATTGGTACAATAATATATGAAATAGGAAATAGAAACCTCGACTAAATAAGGCTCTATGAGATGGAGCGAAATGGACCTGGATAGACACAGGCTTCGACTTCACTCAATACGGGTTCGATTTAACTGAGATATTTGAAATGGATCAGGTGCTGACACCGGGCTTCGACCGCGACGAAGTCGGGTTCAATTTAACGGAGATATTTGAAATGGACCAGGCGCTGACACCGGGCTTCGACCGCGATGAAGTCGGGTTTGATTTAACTGAAGATATCTGAAAAGGAAAACGAACCTGGGTGGATGCAGGCTTCGACCTCGACTTGATTCGGGTTCGATTTAACCACATTAATTGAAAAGGAAATGGACCCGGCGCTGGCATCGGACTTCGACCTCGACTCAATTCGAATTCGATTTAACCACATTAATTGAAAAGGAAATGGACCCGGCGCTGACACCGGGGTTCGACCTCGACTCAATTCGAATTCGATTTAACCACATTAATTGAAAAGGAAATGGACCCGGCGCTGACACCGGGCTTCGACCTCGACTCAATTCGGGTTCGATTTAACCATATTAATTGATGTTGAAGTTGACTTATGCAAGTCTCATGACAACAAAAGCTAGACTAATGCACGCTTTAAATGTTGGAAGGTCATGTGTGAATTTTGAAAGAATATCATTAAGTGATTCATGCACCTGAATTTGTCAAACAACTAATGTGGTGTATGTCTATGCATTGTAATTCTTGAACATAAATTTAAAGTAGTGATTTTGAATGCTTGCATGCTATACACGATTGTGAACCTTTATAAGAAAATTATATGATGATTTTTAAACATATCCAACACCGTTTAGAACAATCACTTGACCTAGGATTATGGACTCACGATGAAGTATCGAGCATATTTTTAGGAAAATGATACATCCTTATTTATTAGTTTATGCTCCAGTATTCGGCTCCATGTCAGTGGTAAATAATCTCTCTGCTTTTCTTCTGTACTTCTAATTGGGTAATCCTCCAATTCCGCTTTAGCCTTTGTCATGCGCATATTGACCTTCCTCGTGATGACTTTTTAGATTTTACTTTACAATCAGGTCACCTTTCTTAGTTCTAATTTTTTTTTCCAATTAGCTTTCAACTGACCAAGTTTATTCTTCTGAGTTATTTCAAGAGTAATTAATGATATCTTAGAACTGAGAGAAATAATGGAAATAAAGAGAAGATGAAGTATATGTGTTTGTCAACTGGGAAAGAAAGAAGAAAAGAAAGACTCTTCATTGGTGATGAACAGTGTTTACAAACGATGGTTTGGAAAAAGAAAATAGAAGAAAAAAAATGTAAGAAGAATTTCTCCAGTATTCGAGAGAGTTTAAGCATTTTTTTAACTTCATTTTCCCATACTTAGAGTGGTCAAACGAAGTACTTCTTGACTGCATCAGAATTAACCGTGTGTGGTAAATCATCTCCATCCATGTTTGTTAGCATGAGAGCTCCTCCCGAGAAAACCTTCTTAACAATGAAAGGTCCCTCATAATTTGGGGTCCACTTCCCTCGGTGATCTTTTTGATATGGGAGTATCTTTTTAACACCAAGTCTCCTTCTCAGAAACATCGGGAACGTAATTTTTTGTCATATGTGTGTATCATTTTTCTTTGATAATGCCGTCAATCTTTTTTCCTCGATGAAATTTAATTGTTCATGTCGTGTCTGTACCCACTCTCCTTCTTCTAATTTCGCCTCCATTAAGACTCTAAGGGAGGGAATTTTCACCTCAATTGGAAAGACTGCTTCCATGCCATATACCAAAGAGAATGGCATTGCCCCAGTTGATGTTCGGACTGATGTGCGGTACCCATGCAGTGCAAACGGGAGCATCTCATGCCAATCTTTATAAACCTCCGTCATCTTCTCTATGATCCTTTTTATGTTCTTATTGGCTGTTTCCACTGCTCTGTTCATTTTTGGACGATAAGGAGACGAATTATGATGCTTAATTTTGAATTGCTCACATAATTCTCTCATCATCTTGTTATTTAAATTTGTACCATTATCTGTGATGATCCTTCCAGGTAGACCATATCGACAAATTATCTCATTTTTAATAAACTTAACAACCGCACTTCTGGTTACACTTGAATAAGAATTTGCATCCACCCATTTGGTAAAATAATCTATAGATACCAAAATGAAGCGATGCCCGTTAGAGGCTTTGGGTGTGATGGGACCAATGACGCATATGCCCCACCTAGAGAACGGCCAAGGCGCGGCCATTACATGTAAAGGGGATGCGGGTACGTGAATTTTATCCGCATAAATTTGACATTTATGACATCTCCTGGCGTACTTGATGCAGTCAGATTCTAGAGTTAACCAATAATATCCTGCTCTCAAGATTTGTTTGGCCATCATATATCCATTAGCATGAACTCCACAAATTCCTTCATGAATCTCCTCTATGATTTGATTCGCTTCCCTTGCAGCAACACATCTTAAGAGCACCATATCATGGTTTCTTTTGTAGAGTATTTCACCATTCAAGAAGAAACCCATGGACAATCTTCTAATAGGGCGTTTATCATTCTCAGAGGCCTTGGATGGATATTCTCCATTCTTTATATATTGTTTGATGTCGTAATACAAAGGTCTTGTGTCTGGCTCTTCTTCAATGCTCATATAGTGAGCAGGAAAATCTCGCCTCTCAATTTTTATGGGTTGAACTTCTTCCTTAAAGTCTGCAGCAAACATGGACGCTAGAGTTGCCAGCGCATCTGCGATTTGATTATTCTCTCTAGGTATATGGTCAAATGAGATCACTTCAAAAGTTCGACTTAACTTAATGACATATTTTTTATAAGGTATTAGCTTAGAGTCTCTAGCTTCCCATTCTCCGTTCAGTTGTCATATCACCAATAGCGAATCTCCGTACACTCGAAGCTTCTTTATCTTCATATCACAAGCTGCTTGAATTCCCATGGAACATGCCTCATATTTTGCCACATTATTTGTATAGTCAAAGCATAGTTTTGCTGTGAATGGAAAAAAAAAATCCTTTAGGTGATATGAGGATTGTCCCAATTCCATGTCCTACATCATTCGATGCACCATCAAATAACATTGTCCACAATTCTGGGTCTGCCGATTCTTCTTCATTTTTGAATATGACTGAAACGCTCTCATCAGGGAAATCAAACTTCATAGGCTCATAATCTTGCATTGGTTGATCTGCCAGATAATCAGCAAGTACGCTTCCTTTTATTAACTTCCTCATGACATAGACAATATCATATTCTGTGAGTAACATTTCCCAATTAGCAATCCGTTCAGAAAGTGATGGCTTTTCAAAGATATACTTGATAGGGTCCATCTTTGAAATTAACCAAGTGGTGTGGTATAACATGTATTGTCTAAGTCGATGAGCAACCCAGGCCAATGCACAACACGTTTTCTCCAACATCGAATAATTAGCCTCATAATTTGTGAACCTTTTGCTTAAATAGTATATTGCTTGTTCTTTCCTTCCAGAAGCGTCATGCTGACCAAGTACGCAACCCATGGATTTTTCTGTCACTGTAAGATACAAAATGAGTGGACGCCCTGGAGTTGGAGGAACAAGTATGGGTGGATTTTGCAAGTATTGCTTGATCTTCTCAAAAGCAATTTGACAATCATCATTCCATCCTTCTGTATCACTTTTACGGAGAAGTTTAAAGATAGGTTCACAAGTTGCAGTTAGCTGTGAGATGAAACGGGCTATGTAATTTAATCTCCCCAAGAAACCTCTAACTTCCTTTTGAGTTTGAGGTGGTGGCATATCAATGATGGCTCGAACCTTATCAGGGTCAACTTTTATTCCTTCCTTGCTCACGACAAAACCAAGTAGTTTCCCCGAAGACGTTGCGAATGTACATTTCGTCGGGTTAAGCTTTAACTGGAATTTTCTCAATCGTCTAAATAGTTTTCGTAGAGTGACCGTATGATCTTCTCCTTGACGTGATTTGGCAATCATATCATCAACGTACACTTCGATTTCTTTATGCATCATATCATGAAACAATGTTACCATTGCCCGCTGGTAAGTTGCCCCTGCATTCTTCAGACCAAATGGCATAACCTTATAACAAAATGTACCCCACAAAGTTATAAAAGTCGTCTTTTCACGGTCTTCAGGAGCCATTTTGATTTGGTTATACCCCGAAAAACCATCCATGAAAGAGAAGGTTGAATGTCCCGCAGTGTTATCTACTAAGACATCGATATGGGGTAATGGAAAATTATCCTTGGGGCTTGCCCGATTTAAATCTCTATAATCGACGCACACCCTTACTTTCCCATTTTTCTTCAGCACTGGGACTATGTTAGCAACCCATTCAGGATATTTTGCTACTTCTAGAAAACCCGCATCTACTTGCTTTTTAACTTCTTCTTTGATCTGTACCAGCATGTCTGGTTTCATTTTCCTTAACTTTTGTCGCACTGGTTTACTTTCGGGCATAAGTGGCAAATGATGAACCACGATATCAGTGTCAAGTCCTGGCATATCTTGGTAAGACCATGCAAAGACATCAATATACTCTTTGAGTAAGTCAATTAATTCTCGGCGGCCTTGGCTTGTCATAGAAGTGCCGATTTGGACTTCTTTCGTCTCTCCCTCCAATCCCAAATTTATCACCTCCGTTAACTCTTGATATGGTTGAGTTATTTTTTCATCTGACTCTACCATTTTTAACATTTCCGGAGATGGTTCGAAATTATCCTCATCGCTTTCACCTGACTCTACGCTAAGAATGGGATTGTCAAAGTTGTTGCTTATGCTCTTGTTTTCAAAATCATCGTTCTCGAACCTGAATCGGATTATTGGATGAAAAGAAGGCGAAAGAAAAATAAAATAAAATAAATAAACAAAGCATGAGTATGGACAACATTTCAGAAATGGAAAAAGAAGACATAGAAGGAAGAAACAAAAAGAAACTGGAATTATATTTATCATCAGCAAAAGGAGACGAAACAAGTTTTTTAGATTTTCATTCAAAAAGATGACATGAAATAGACGAGAACATAGGCCCATAACAATGAAATTCCTAAGGCATTGGGTATAATCATTAGAATTTTGGCATGAACACATTACTCTTGAAAATTCTCGAGAAGCATTGGTAGTTCGGTGACGTCCCAATTGTTAAGTTCATGATCTGAATCGTATCGAAAAACCAAGTCCTCTGTACTTGAACTTGATGATTTTCCCAGGATTGCGGATATTAAAAGCTCGGCGATATCATCTTCAAGGTTGTACTGCTCTACCATAACCGGTTCTTCGAATGAAATTCCTCCACTTCTAAAGGATTTAGAAATATGGGGTATGATTGCCATTTCCACATCGAATTCCCTATTTTCAAGCCTAGCAATCCTTTTTTCTTTCTTTTGAGCTTCCACTCTCCCTCTATCAGCCTTGGTCGGTCTATATCCAAGTCCAAACCTTTGCTCATTCTTGTCCCAGTCAATTAACTTTTTTATGCCTTGATGCTCACTCCCGAGCCCCTTACCTGGCTGGTATCCCCCTTTGATCATCAACCTTGCAACCATCTGAGATGCTTTTGATAGGTTTGGCGTTGGAGATGATTTCCCACTAGCAACAAACGTGGTGTTCGCAATCTCAAATGATCGAAATGAGCACTCCAATGCTTCCTCTGCCGCCTCGACATATGGCATGGTGGCTGGCTTGGATACCAAAAAATCTTCTTCCCCATATATACAAATGAGTTTATGATCCATTATGAATTTCAGCTTCTGATGTAAGGAAGAAGGTACTGCCCCAGCAGAGTGAATCCATGGTCGACCCAAAAGGAAACTGTACGCTGGATTTATGTCCATCACTTGGAAAACAATATTGAATATGCATGGTCCAATTCGGATAGGTATCTCTATGTCTCCGATTACTTCTCTTCGGGTACCGTCGAATGCTCTTACTATCATCATGCTCGGCCGCATATGTGTCGCGTCCACTGGGAGCTTTGCCAGTGTGGATCTTGGCATTACATTTAGAGATGAGCCGTTATCGATCAATACTTTTGCAACAATATAATCCCTACATTTTACGGATATATGTAAAGCTCTGGTGTGCCCAGTACCATCGGCCGGGATTTCATCATCTGTGAAAGTGATAAAATTCGGTGCGGTAATATTTCCCACAATTCCACTCAACTTTTCCACCGTAATGTCATGACAGACATATGCTTGATTCAAAACCTTCAATAATGCTTGGCGATGTGGTTCAGAATTCAGAAAGAGTGACAGTAAGGATATGCGAGCAGGTAAGCGATTAAGTTGTTCAATCACCTTATACTCACTTTGCTTGATGAGCTTCAAAAATTCACATACTTCTTCTTCAGACACTGCTCTTTCTTTCTCCGTACCTCTTATTATATCTGGGTCTATCACTTGGCCGCCATGCACTTCTCCTTGGAATTCATGACCATTGTCGTCTTCTTTGGCCTTCCCTTTCCTTTGCCTTTCAAACACATCGCTTTTATCCGTTCTCAAAACTTCCGGCGTGTAGCATCTGCCACTCCTCGTCATCCCACCTACTCCTGAAATATTAGTTATGGGGAGATCGAGGTCCGACAGATTTAGCTCTTGGGGTTTGTCGTTACTGCTTGTAATAACCTCATATCCGTACATCCAGGGTACTGCTCTTGAATCTTTGTAAGCGAACGCACCCGGTATTTGAATGGTGATAGGCATCGGAGCATAAGACGTAGTGGTGCGAGTTGACTTTTCCTCGTAATGTATTGTGAGAGGTTTTGGGATATAGGATGACATTTCAACATTAACTTCAGATGATTCTTTAGTTATCATGAGGACTAAAGAGTCATCTTCTTGGTATTCCCTTTCTCCTTTATTACTTATCGTAAGTATCTTTGCGTCCAACAACTTTTGCACTTCCTTTTTAAAATCAGCACACTCCTCAATTGTATGCCCTGTCACCTTCTTATGAAACAAACAATCGAAGTCATGCATAGGCTTCCTAAAAACGCACTCATCCTCTGAGCGTGTTGGGTAGGTGTACCCTGCTCTAGAAAGAAGATGAAAAAGTGTTTCCATTGACGTGCTCACATCTTCCACGTCCCTCTTTCCATATGAAAAATATTCCTCAATTGCATTCACGGCAGGATTCCCATGATTTGGTAGAGGGTTGGAATTGATATCTGGATTCCCATTTGCCTTTTTGAAATTCAACCATCCAGCCTTGATCAGTGCCTGTACTCTACCTTTTAATGTCGTGCAATTCTCAGTCGAATGTCCCACTGCCCCAGCATGATACTCACAGCGAGCAGTCGGATCATACCACCTTGGGTATGGTGGTTGTAGAGGTTCGTAAGGAATTGGCACCAATTGATTATTCCGTATCAATTGTGGTAAGAGTTCTGTATATGACATGGGGATTGGATCATATTGGATAAAACGTTGATTATTTCTATTTCCCCTCAGAGGCTGATCAGCCTGACCAATATTTTGCTGGTGGGCCGGTGGTCTGAAACCGGGCCTTGGGTTATTTTGAAATGTTGATTGTTGAGAGTGATAATTGTACGGAATTTGTGAGGTATTAGCCACGTATGATGTCGTAGACTTGGGTCCTTCCCCATACTTTGAAAATCCTGATCCCGGGTTCGCAGCTTGTGATGGGTACCCGGAATTGATCATCTGCACATCCCCTTCTTTTCGCTTCAATGGAGGCCCCTTTTTTACTGACGATGTATCTGATATAATTTCCAAAATTCTTCCATTCTTTATCCCATACTCAATCCTTTCACCGATCACTATGATGTCAGAGAAGTTGTTTGAAGCGTTTCCAATCATTCTGTCATAGAATGGAGGTCTCAAGGTGTTAATAAACATTCCAGCCATCTCCTTGTCTGACAATGGGGGGTGTACCTGAGCAGCTAACTCCCTCCACCTTTGTGCATATTCTTTAAAGCCTTCTGTAGGTTTTTTTTCCATCCTTTGTAAGTCCAAACGATCAGGGGCTATGTCTATGTTGTACTTATATTGTCTTAAAAAAGCATCTGCTAGATCTTTCCACCTTCGAATATGTTGGTTATCCAATTGGATATACCAACGAGATGCGGCTCCCATCAGGCTATCTTGAAAGAAATGAATCAGCAGCTTATCATCATTTGCACAAGCAGCCATTTTTCTGCAGTACATAATAAGGTGACTTCTGGGGCACGTACTACCATCATATTTTTCAAACTCAGGTAGTTTGAATTTATGTGGGATGTTCACATCAAGGACCAAACATAATTGGGTGGCATCAATGGTACCGTATACATCAGATCCTTTAATAGCACGTAATCTCTCCTCCAGAAAGTCCAATTTATCTTTCGATCGTGGGTCATCACTTGGTTTGGTAATAGGCTTATGCATCTTTGGGTCATCAACATCGGTTATGATGATTGGCTCATTAGCGAGTTCGCCTTGTGGAGTGAAAGCCTGGTTGTGACCACATGCCATTGCGGATGGGTTGTACCCAGTTTTCCCTGTCTGCATTGTTTCCTGGACATTTGGAAATGGATGATGCTGGATATTTATTGGTGGTGAAGCGTGCTGAAACTGGTCAACCTGATGACGTTGATATGTTAGAGTGAACCTAGGAGGGTAAAGTGGAGTATCGTTTGGCAGTTGATTTTGTGATGATTGAGCTCCTTGTGGATTTTCAAAACAGGCCTTTCCCTTACTTGCGGCCAGGAGTTCGAGGACTTTAGCCATTTGCTCTTTTAGCTCCCTAATCTCTTCCTTCATTTCCTCTCGTGATTGCTCTCTTTCTTACTCGTCCATGACCCTAACTTGAGCTCGAGTTCGATAGGGATGTCGAAGTTGTCGGGCTATCTTTGGAAAATTTCTTTAAAATAAAAATAAAGCAATGAGATGTAGATTTTTGCTAATAAAAAGAAGAAATAATGAGAGTAAACTCATCATAATCGTAGGGCCCCATGTCATCAATGAAACATATTTACATGCTCTTTGGTACACCCATTTCTGCCATTATATTTTCAAAACTTTGGCGTTGCGTAGTCCGCCAGGTAAGGTCTCACGGTTAGCTCAGCCAAATATGGTTGCTTGATGTCGACAATGGACTCTTTTACAGATGCTCTCACCCTCTCTTCTTAAAGCATCTTTTGAAGCGCTTCATGAGTAATGAAAGAGATACTCCCAATGTGGCTACTATTTATGTATGGGGTAAGATTTATCTGTGCGATCGCGATAGCTGGGGTAGTGATGAAGGTGACATGTTCTAGAGGTGAGGCGTCGGAAATGGCGGTGGGTCTAGGAAAACCGTCGATTATGAAAGGTGAAAGTGGTGGTACAATGTTAGTTTGTGCAATGGTTTGGGCATTACCTTGAATATTTAATTGAGCTTGGTTCTAAGAAAATGTTTTTGGTTGAGCACATTCAATGGACGATGGCTAAACACCAACAACAGAGGATGGCTGAACACCCATGACAGAGGATGGTTGAATGCATGCGCACTTGGGTGGTAGTGACTGTGGTGGGTATTGCGTAAAGAAGTATTGATATAAGAAGTTAGAGTATCAATTATTCTCCTCATTTTGGTGTTGGAAGATTAGATCTCTTGTATGGCTTTAGCTTGTTCTTGCACTTACGTGGACGGAGCATCTGGTGAAGTTTGGCCAGAGTTGTTCTCCTCCTCTCAACTAATCATGCTGAGGTGAAAAGGAGAAGATCTTATAGGAAATCCACAATGGCCTCTACCGTAGGAAATCCCATGTAATCATCCAACATCCACCAATGCACATCTTTTCCTATATCACAAAGAACTTTTCCAAAAAGGTCGACACCATTTGTGCCCACGTCAAGATCGACTCAGGCGTTAAGCTCGCATACCAGGTGTACGCTCATTCCTTCAAGGACTTGGAAAACTCTCTCAAATTCATAGACTTGTCATAGCCGTAAGGCCCCATGTCATTAATGAGACGTATTTACATGCTCTTTGGCACACCCATTTCTTCAATTATATTTTCATAAATTTGGCGCTGCGTAGTTCGTTGGGTAAGCTCTTATGGTTAGCTCAGCCAAATATGGTGGCATGATGTCGACAATGGACTCGTTTAGAGATGCTCTCACCCTCTCTTCTAAAAGCATCTTTTGAAGGGCTTAATGGGTAATGAAAGAGATACTCCTAACGTGGCTACTATTTAGGTTTCGGGTAAGATTGGTATGTGCTATCATGATAGCCAGGGAAGTGATGAGAGTGACATTTTCTAGAGGTGAGGCGTTAGCAATGGCAGTGGGTCTAGGAGAACCGTCGATTATGAAAGGTGAAATGGTGGTACAACGCTAGTTTGTGCAATGGTTTAAGAATTACCTTGAATATTTAATTGAGTTTGGTTCTAGGAAAATGTTAATGGTTGAGCATCTACAACGAAGGATGGCTAAACACCGACAATGGAGAATGGTTGAAAACCCATGACAAAGGTTGGTTGAGCATCCGCGATTGAGGATGATTGAATGCATGCGCCCATGGGTGGTAGTGATGGTTGTGGGTATTGCGACGAAGAAGTATTGATATAAGAAGTTAGAGTATCAATTATTCTACTCATTTTGGTGTGGGAAGCTTAGATCTCCTGAATGGATTTAGCTTGTTCTTGCGCTTGCGTGGGTAGAGCATCTGGTGAAGGTTCGCGAGACGTGTTCTCCTCCTATTGGCCCTATTTGTTATTGAGTCATGGTATGTCCCCCTCCGTTAGTCATAGAGCTACCTTTCTTTTTTCACGTCCGGCCATGAATTTTTTTTTCTGAGAATCGCAAAGAAAGTGAAGAAAACTTGCCAGAAAGATAAACCACTCCCCAGTGAAGTCACGGAATATAGATACAAAGATAGTAAGAGTGGGTATAAGAGTGGTCTAATCCTTAGAAAGTAACCGCATTAATGTCTGAAAATACCAGAGAGGACGTCGGGAGGTGAATGGGGAGTACTCTGAACACTCAATGGAGGTCACAACTGCTCTATGTGGAAGGGATGGTGCTCTTTCTCTCTAGGGTTTTCTTGTTGTTCACATGAATGAGAATACCTCCCTTTATAGATAACATGAGGGGAACACTGTAACTAACCCCTCGATTATGCATGGGATCAACCATAAGCATCACTCATTGGTCTTTCCAATTTACCGCTGAACTATTATGCCATAAAACAAAGTGACTCGAGCTCCAGTGCTCAAACCTTTCCTAGTAAACATAATCTATGCCATAAAGTGACTTGAGTTCTGCTGCTCTAACCTTTGCTGGTAAATATTATCCTTTTAATACAAGTATGGGATCAGTCAATCATTAAAGGATATTCATCCTTCCGCAATAGCACCCTTTGGTCGGGGTGTAGCATGGATATTAATGGAGTAGACAGAACAATATGATGGTTACGTGGCATGTGCTTCGCTGCTTCTAGTCTAGGCGCGCGCCTTAACGTGCTATACATTTGGGTCAACCAAGAAAACATTACTAGAAAGCACATCATGGCCTTGCACCCATGCTGTGTTAGGAGCCTCGGCATGGATGAGCATGCCAAGGCAGTGTGACAAGAGAGCATGTCGAGGCAGTGCGACAAGATTGCATGATGTCATGTCGAGGCAGTGCGACAAGGCCGCATGCCGCCATGTCGAGGCAGCATGACAAGGCCGCATGCCGTCTTGTCGAGGCAGCATGACAAGGCCGCATGCCCTAATGTCAGGGAATACGACAACGCCACTCTCCACCATGTCGTGGTAGCGCGACAAGAGCGCATGTCCCTTGTCGAGGTAGCGCCACAAGGCCGCATGCCAAGGCACGCCTTGGCGCATGACAGCGCTGGAAGCACCAAGGCAGGCCTTGGCCAATCACCATGCCCCCATGTCGAGGCATCACGACAAGGTGGCATGCCGCCATGTCGAGGTAGCTCGACAAAGTCGCATGCCGGCATGTTGAGGCAGCTCAACAAAGCCGCATGCCTCCAGGGCGAGGTAGTGCGACAAGACCGCATGCCAAGGCATTCCCCACCTAGGCAGCGTTGCAGCCTCAACGTGGCACCCATGCCATTTTTCATTCTTCATTTTCACAAAATCAATCAATTTTATATGATTCATAATCACAACTTATGAAGTTTTTTAAAAGATGTATTTTTTACCGTAACTTATTTTATTTTTATTAAATTTTTGAATATTTAATAGTTAACAATCAATTCACCTCTCATGAAAAAATTATGAAATGTTTTTCTTTAACTCATACATTTGAAATAGTGTATTTGCAAAAAGAGTTTTACAAAGAATTGTTTTCAGTAATTTACATAATTTTTTAAAAATTTTCTCGATTTAATAGTTAAAAATTAACAATTAATTCACCACTCGTGAAATAATTATGAAATTTTTTTTGGCGACTCCTATATTATCAATAAGGTGTATGCGAAAAAATTGAATTATCTTATCTAGAACTTGAGATATAGTTGATTGTGACTTCCCGCCCCATGCCATGTTCATTCCTTCCATGTCAAAGAGTTTTCAGATTGCTCCTTAGGAGGGGAGCCAAGGTGCTAGCCAGGCCACATTGGTAGGTGGCTTGGCTTACGCCCCCCTGGTGCCCCCCATCGCCCAATGCATATGTACTCTTGTGCTTGGGCATTGGGAGGTTAGGGGCACCGGTGGAGCCGCTGCCTCTGCCATCCCCCACAGTGGTCCCCCGGCGGTCGATGAGGCAATTGGCCGAGATCAAGCGGGATTTTTCGTTGCGTGGGGGAAAGACCATATGCAAAGCCTGTGCAAGGTTCAAAGGATGTTGCACTCGCGTCACGCGCCCAATGAGTGATGTTTATGGTTTATCCCATGCGTGATGACTTGAAAATGATGAAAGGTCTGCTCGTCTATCCAAGCGTACCACCTCAGCTAATCATGTTGAGGTGGAAAGGACAAGATCTCACGCGTGCCAAACCATGGACACTACATGGGCCCCATAAAGTGCTTGTGATCCAGGATGACTTCAAAGGAATGCACCTAGCCGATGGGGCTCAGGGGTGGCATCCACCAAAACCGTCCTCTCAAAGGGAGCTCTTAAGACTAAACCTCATTTCCAAGGTGTGAAGGTAGCACACCCTTAATATTCAAAGTGACCACATTAAAAGACGTATGTCCTTTCCAATATAGTGTAGTCACACGTAGGGGACGTCATCTCTCATGTACAAACCCTAACATAAAACGAAGCTAAAGACCAGGCTAGATCTCCAACATAATTCTCATGAACTCAAGTGTGCTCGGTACATAACTAATTGAATTTGAAACAAAACGAAGGGTAATAATTATAGATTAGTTTCTTAAAAAAGTCTCCATATTTTAATTTATTTTACATGCTCCCATTTACATTTTCAGAGTGTATGCTTAAAATTAAAAAAGACTAGACATATAAAAGTTGAAAGTAATCTCATTTAACTTTTCATCCCGTAAATGATTAAATTCACTAATAATTTATAAGCAATAGTAATAAAGTTAAAAACAAAAAAATTACACACATATTTATATGTACTCCACCATTAATATTAGAGTTATGCTTATTTTACCGCACTATAATTTCACTGTAATCAAGAAGAAGAAAATAAAAGATAATCTCTGAAGCCTCTCGCCTCTTCCTGTTTCGCAACACCCAAACCAGATGTCCAATATCCATTATATAGTGAGTATACTAGTGCAATGTAAAAGCATAGATTAAATAACTAAATTACCCTTTCTATCCTCAGCACCCTCTCAAGTTACAGTTTATATTTGTGTGATTCATGCTACAAACGGCTTCAACACAATCAATGTTTAACTTTGACAAATGAATTAATTTGACCTTGACATTAGATGTGCATGGATGCTTGGGATAACTGTGAACGGTATGATCACATCAAACATTTCAGCCATCAACATCTGTTGATAATTTGTGAGAGAAATGATAGTGATGGAATTGAATGCTTTCCATATAAGGACCTTGCTGATCAAATCTTGCTTATGATTGCATTCCATGGGACTATTTCCAATTAATTAAACCATGTGATGAGTTTCCAAAAAACAATAGTTCACACTATGCATATCAGCGACATCCTCTCACTTTTTATATACGTTATGACATATACCATGTATATGTGACATCCTCTTACTCTTTGTATATGTTATGTTGTATGTCAGTATTGTCAAAAAGGTGATCATACCATTCAAATATGGATGTGATATCTGTAATTTTTTCTTAGATAACATATATACTACGTTGTATTCAAATTATTTTGAACGTCATCAGCAAGAAGACCTATTTTGTAGGTCATCACCGAGTGCGTGAACTTATCAATGGCTAGAAACAACTGAACATCTATTTCATTGTCATAAGCCATCATCTTGTCACTTAGTAGTAAATTCTGGTGCAACTCTTACCACCAGAATTTCAAGGATCATTCTTCATATTGTTGTCTCGATTGAAACTTTTAACATGGATATCAAATGTGTTCTATTTCGAAAGAAACATATGAGGAACAAAATTTTTTTTAGCATTTCAATCATGACCATCGTCTAATAGTTGTTTTTCTTGTCAAAGAAGTTGCTTTCATCCAATATGTCGTTGCATTTATTATGAGTACTTTCTTCCAAATCATGTGATCTTGAACTAACAAAAGAGGTTGAACACGCATTTCATCATCACCATCTTTAGTTCGTCTACCCCATATAACAATACTTCTAGATGTCGATGCAACTCCCCATGTTCACGGGTGTTCATCCTGTAATGTGGCATTTTGGTAACACCTCTCCTAGCTCTAGGTCAATATAATGCTTAATATCATGTAAAAGTGGCAGTCCATCTGGCAACTGATAGGGAAACACATCAACAAACTCTACAACAAATGGGGCTGCTACTTTTGGAATCAATGACTCTACATTCGTCTATTTCCTGACCAGTACGTAAATTATTCTCGACTCCTCCATCTCTTCGAAAAACTTCGCAAGTGAAGAAAAATTAGTACTATCTCTTGAAAGTTTTATTTTATCTGGCCTAGTGGGTAATAACACAGTTTTTACATTTTGTAGAAGTGACTGTAAATATTGTTTTCCATCCATCATGAATCACACACCTATCATACTGTCAAGACCTCCCCAATAACATTGACATGCATCCATTACCACAACATCACCCCAATGTTCATCCTTATAATTAGACTCGACTGAAAAGGAAATCAAAGCTCGAAGAGAAACCATTACCACTCCTCTCTTTTCCGTAGACACATCAACTCATATCGTTTTTAAAGCTTCGATATCCCTCTTTATCCCTAGTTTTTTCACTATCTTCGGACACAATATTTTCAAAACTCCCCACAACAAAAACAAATCGGGATTCCTTTTCCTAGATGGTACAAGTTGACTAGAATATACTATTTCACAGTGAATGATCCTCATCAAATTAGGTGCTAAATACGAACGCCGCACTACCTCAACGTCATCCTCAACAAATTCTTCACTCGTTGGTTCTTCACTTAAAAACTTTAGTTCATCAGCGACCTTGATGTCAACTTTGACACCATCTTCATTTTCTCAAAACAATATATTTTTTTCAAATTTTGTTTACAATCAGCCTGCTTATGATCTGCCTGCACCATATACCATTTCATGTTGTTTGAGAAGGTTAAACTAACGTAGTTGAAACTAGTGTAGTGGAGTTGTTGCAGCTACTCAGCCCTTGGAGTGTAAAACTACTATTGTCGTTGCCATACGAAGCACTACTTGCCTACATGTTTTCTGTTTCTACACCTGTAAGGTATTCTGATGTGCTACAGAAACATTCATGGCATCGAATATGTTAAAAAGATCTTGAGTTTGCAACTATAACCTGTTGACCCTAGTCAAGGTGACATTTTTATGATAATATGTAGACTAATATTTTAATTAAGTGTGTAGGTTCTGAATAATATGAAAATAATGTTGAAAACACTTAATCGTAAGTGTTTATACAAAAAGAATAATGGACAACTGAAACTCGTAAATGGCGAGACGCGTGCAACTTACTACGAAGGGCACAAAGTATAACAAAATAACTCCAAATGGCGTAAATAGAAGTTTGCTAAACTCATAATGCTTCAAGGAATTCAGAACCGGATCGAACCGTTGATGAACCAAATCATAGAAGATCGAATTGGACAGAATTGTGTGAGAATGTCGTGGCCCGGTTGACCTCTGATTTATTGTCTAAACCGGCTCAATTTTGAAAGACATTCCGGTGGAAAATTGGTATACCGATTTGGGACCGGTCTGACCAATTCCATGACCAGTGCGACCCGTTTTGCATTTATGGTAATTACTAGCCTAATTGCAAAAATTGTTCAGACCGGTGGAGAAATCAATGTGACCGATTGTCAAAAAGGAAAATCTCCTTATTTTATGACTGGTATGTCCGATTCTGCCCTCGGTTTCAATAGTGTTTTTCGTGACTTTATATACTCACGCCATTTTCTATTCTAACACACCTCTCCACTCCTCTC
>QANY01005476.1:158786-243314 GCA_003255025.1 Datisca glomerata | reverse complement strand
AAATGAAGTTCATAAATTCTAAACTACTTGTAAAAGAAGAAAAACAAACAAGAGCCAGTTGCCCAGCTAAGATTCCTAAAATCAAGTTGTAGAGATTTAAGATTCCTAAAATCATACTCAACGGGCTAGTAGACTAGATCCAAAAAAAAATGCTGATTTCTAAAACTGAATGAGCTGGATATGTTAATTATTAATCATCAAGTTGGGTACTGAAGGAATATGAATTTACTTAATCAAATATATATATATTCAGATTTATTTTTGGACAGATTGCAATTTTCTTTTTAGATTCACACAAAATAGTACACAAACATGGGAGGGGTATTCAGACTTTTAAGCACCACAAAAAAAGGTAACTTTTTAAAGCCCTTAATCCGCTTAAATACACCACACACTTCATGAATTTGTTGAGCAAGGATAGATACGAAACATGAATTTGTTGTCATATTCCAAATTAGAGTGACGTCAATATCATGTAGACAAACTATAAGATGTATCAAATGAATTTTTCTTACTTAAAATGCGTCAGGCACGCCACGTAAACAATTTTGCCATAAAATACTAGAAGACCTATAGGTGCGGCACCGACCGAAAACCAGAAGCGCCTAAAATATGAGAGTAAATTGCTTGGCAATTGAGGTGGACGCGGTGAGTGTTGGCTGGCTTTCTTCGATGGAACGGTGGGGATTGGAAAATAAGAAACTTCTATGAAAGTTTGTGAAACAGTTTACAGAATGCAGACCATCGGCTTCACGTGTTAGGACTTAGGTTTAACTGTTTGTCTTCTTTTTTTATTTGTCAGCGCCTGAATGTGGAATTCGGCACCATACATATGCATGGTTTTTTTAACATTTTCAAACTGATTAGTTTATTCATAAAAATGATCAATTTTGTTTGATTTTACTTTTTTTACAGAGGGAAACATCAGGATTTATAAATGGGGTTGGAAAGACCCTTGTTTTTTTTTTTTAAATTTTTTTGGGACGTATATAATTAGAAATAAGAGTAAACTCAAACTTATGATCTCATAAAAAAAAAAGAGATGTTGAACTAACGGTTTAAGTTATTCTAACCTACTGTTATGTAAATGCGTTCGAACTATCATTTCTCAAATTATAATATATCTTTGATCAATAAAACAAACTCGTGATTACATCCGTGTGAGCGTGAGTTTAACAATGTCATTCGACTCAAATTATTATTATTATTATAGTTGTTATTGTAGTTATTATTATTGCAGACACGGAGGTAAACTTTTATTATGACCAAATTATTACTTACAAAATTACAGAACCATACAACGGACCATACAAGTGTAATCGATTGTTGAAAGTTTCACAGAAAATAAAAATTGAGTCCACATATAAGTGAATTCTGGTCACTTGTACAGTCATCCTTCTATTATTGTGAAAATGGCACAAAAAAAGACATTTTGAATGGCAGGGCCCCTTGAGCTCTATACTCTGCTCATGGACGAATGTCAATTTTTCATGACCTACCTTTCCCGGATGCTCTGGTGGGAGAATGATTGACCACTTCGGGCCTTCAAGTTCCTCCCATGGGTCATTCCTCGGGTAGTGCGCCAGCTACTGACTGCTTCACTCATGTCTGTTCATCCGCTTCATGCTGGAGCTTGGGAGGGACATGCTTGCAAGCCTTTCTAGTAAAACCTAATCTTGCTAAAAACCGATGTAAGGTGTTTTATGACCGTCATTATCCTCTCACTGGGGCTTCAGGTTCTGACTCAGCTTACAAGCCATCGTAATGGGTGCGACGATTGAACTTGCTGGGCTCATGCGTGTAGGAAGGAGTCCTATGAGATGTTACTTTCGGTGGGTAATGATGACCTTGTTACTCGAGGTTTACTGAGCTCTCTTTGCGGATTCCATGTTGTCTCGTGTATGCTGAGGTCTGTGCAACCAACTGAGGTTGGTTCTTCTCCTTCGACACTTTTTCCTCATCTTTGGCTCTCTGCTGTGGTGCACCGAAGATTGTCGGGTGTCTTATTCCCCGAGCTGTCGCCTTGCATTTCTTGCTGGAGCCCGGTGCGTGCTTCTTTCTGAGCTTCATCTTTTCTTTAATGGCAGGGGCCCTTGAGCTTTGTACTCTGCTCATGGACGAATGTCGATTTTTCATGACCTACCTTTCCCGGATGCTCTGGTGGGAGAATGATTGACCACTTCGGGCCTTCAAGTTCCTCCCATGGGTCATTCCTCGGGTAGTGCGCCAGCTACTGACTGCTTCACTCATGTCTGTTCATCCGCTTCATGCTGGAGCTTGGGAGGGACATGCTTGCAAGCCTTTCTAGTAAAACCTAATCTTGCTAAAAACCGATGTAAGGTGTTTTATGACCGTCGTTATCCTCTCACTGGGGCTTCAAGTTCTGACTCAGCTTACAAGCCATCGTAATGATGCAGGGCGTGAGAGCCAAGAAATGCTTCTTACGGTGGATTGATGCGAGACTCTGTATTTCAACTGGGAATGATCCATGTCTCGTTTATCTATGTCGCGTGGCTTTCATTTACGCGAGAGCGTTGTAAAATTATTGGTATACAAAAGGACACCATGGAGTTGGGCGGATGGTTGCCTACCGATATTTTTCTCCATATCCCGCAATTGCTCACATATTGCCTCTAGAATGCCCTTTAGGGGTCTTTTCCTTCATTTGTTCTTCAGCTGCCTCGCTCTCCTACCTCATCTTCCTGGGATGATCCCAACCAGAACCTTACAAAGGGAGAACTTGGCCATCCGAAGCCTGGTAGCACACCTTTCTCCTCTTCTTGGTTACATCAAAGGTTACAATCATCGTTCCCTTCTTCATTCACCATGTAATCATTATGACGGCAGAAGGACCTTCATCTATCGGGGGAAGCAGGGGTAAAAGTGGTTCGGTTTGATGCGGTTTATGTGCATTTAATGAACCGAACTATAAATGCAATTCTCTTCAAATGTTGTCTGAAAAAAACCGTTAAATTCATAAAAACCACACCGAACCGAATCGGAGATAATCAATAAAAACTGAACGAATCGGAGAAAAAATCTAGAAAAAGCAAAAAAATGAAATAAGAAAGAAAGGGAGTGAAATAGATCCAATAACAGCATAAACACACCTTGAATGAAATCAAATCTTAAATTAAAATAGATCCAAAATTCTAAAATAAATCTAGAATAAATTACATATAATAAACTCAAAATTGATCATGAAACTTCTAAGCCTAATGAAGGAATTGAAATGAGTACTCGAATGAAAATTTTGTCTTGTTTCCTCTCTTCCCTCATTTATACATGAGAGAAACAGAAAGGAAACAGAGAGAGTGAGTGAGAGAGAGAGAGAGCAAAAGAAGTGAGACATAGAGAGGGAGTGAGAAACAAAAGGAAGCGATGGGAATTGACAGAAACAACACACACACACACACACACACACACACACACAGAGAAGAGGGTGAACAAATCACAAATCGGTGGGGGTCAGCAGCTGTGAGAGACGAAGCTTATTGTTGTGATGATATATGTGTTGGAAAACGCAACGCACGCGCGGTAGAGGTGTTGTGGCTTTTTAATTTTTTTAAAAAATGAATCGAATGTTTTTTTTATAAAAAGAAAACAAGCGTGACATAACGGTTTTCAAAATAAAATTTTGTTATTTAAAACTCTTTTCTATAAAGATCCATTATATATTAAATCTAAGACATACATGGATAGTAATCGTATACCTTTTATAATCTATATCAAACTTTCTCGTAAACCAACGATCTTGCATTCCCACGAACACGAACTTCGAGATCCATACCAGAATCTTCCAAGCCAATCTTCAAACCCACTAAGACGTGTGTGGGCATGTAGAATAGTCAAAGTCATTTTTTTTCTCTCTAGACGTGCTTAACACATGAGAGATTTACTAGGAATGATTAATTTTTGTGAGGCAATCCTCTGAGAGAACACGATGATAATTCTTCCAGAGCTTTTTGATTAACTTTTTAATCATAGAGAAAATTTACCCTGATAGCAATTGTGTTCTCAACTATTTATCAACACTGATGCAATAGAATAATATCTATATATTTTTTAGATAATGACATATCAAATATCAGTGACTGACACATGACAATTACTGTGAATTAAATATTTATTTTAATAAGATAAATATTTAGATATTAGTTAATTCAAAATTATCATATATGACTATCCCTATGAACTAACTTATCTGTTAGTTTACAAATAACATATTTAGTTAATTCAAATTATTATCTAATAATAATTTATGATTATCTAATTTCACAAATTAGATATTCTGTCTCACTTATTGATAATTAAAAAATTAATTGATATAATTATACATACATACATACATACATACATACATACATATCTCTGTGTGGTGTGATTTCTGAAATTTATATATAAATAATTCAATTAATTAATCACAAATAATTATCTCATAATAACGTATTTGCCCTAGAATAAAAATTCATTTGCAAGTCAGTCATTTTCTCATGTCCTGAAATATTCACACCCTAGACCGAGTAGTATAGATGTGACTTGGAGATCATTGACATTTAATCTTAAGTTACAATAAATCAGATTATTTATTAAACTCTTTAATTAAATAATCTTAGTTATTAATTCCATTATTACTCCATTATAAATATGAAGTTACACTCTTAGAGTTATAGAATGTATTTACAGAGTATTCTCGTGTAGTGCATTGATATAATCATTTCATGTAATTCTGTCATTCAACTATTGGTTCGTAAATTAGAGCTGGTCAAAATTATCGTTTTACCTTTCTAATTACATAATGATCCTTAAGTACCATTAATTCACTAATGAATGGCTAATTTATATTTGTACTATAAATTTGAGCTCAATAAACATTCAGTTCAAGAATTGACACTTAAGGGAATCGATATACGATCCGTTAAGAAAGTTTGAATTTCAAATCTTGTAAGATCATGTTCTCAGCCATCCATATCACTGAATCTCCAAAATAAAGTTACAAGCCTGTTTTACAAATAAATCTTAACGAGTGAATCAAAAGATCCAGTAGATATGTATAGGAATTCATGATTACTCAGGATTTATGCTGATCTACATATAATCATCAAATCGATATTGATCCGGATCTAGATCACATGCATTCATAATGCTTAGTGAACCGTACTAGTAACCATTTATTAAATATTTCATACTTTAATATGTTACTAACACTTTTATTCATATTCTATGATCTTAATCCGCTCGTATTACTATAAGATTATAGTCTCATTAATGAATAATGAATTTTTAGATATTTATATAAATTATTCAACGATAATTTAAAAGAACAATTATAAGAAAAATGTAATTCCATTAAATTTCATATTAAAATATCAATACATATGCTTTGAGGGCATAACCTCCAACAAGATGAAGCTTGTTATGGTTTGCTACATAGATGAAGCTGAGAAGCTTGTTAGGGTTTGCTACATAGATGAAGCTGAGAGAGAGAGAGAGTGAGAGAGAGAGAGAGAAGCGGCTCTAAAAGAATGAAAAAGGATGGTGTGGTTAGGGTTTACTATATTTATGTCTAAGTATTAAAAATACTGAAAAAAGAGACAAAAACATGTAAGGAGATTTGAACCTTGATCACTTTTTAACTAAGGACACATCTAAACCAATGTGTTGCAACCTAGGATTTTGGAAATGGACTTACCAGTTTTAATATATGTCATGTGGTTCGGTTATAAATTATTTTCACCACCTTGAACCGCAAACCGAATCAAAACGTGTGGTTTTCCTATTATTAAAATTGAAGGAAATAAAATAACCAACTTGGTTCGATTCAGTTCAATTTTTTCAGTTTCTCGGCTTTTGCTTACACTCTACGGGAAAATACTGAATCCTCCCCCTCATCATGAACTTCATCGGCATAAGAAGCCAAACCCATCCCCTCCTTGTGGAAGGAGGAGGGTTTCAAGTGCTTTGAATATGAATGATTTTATCATCATTCCCACAGACGACGCCAACTGTTTGAGCTGAAAATCTCAATTGTATTGATACTTATCTCCCGTGGCTATTATTGACACCAATAACTTCAACGATGATGTCGAAGGCACTCTTCCATCTAGCTTAAACTCCTCACGACCTCAACGTCTACAAAACACAAACAAAGAACCCAAAGAACGAGGGAACATGGGGGTGGTTGCCTCACCTAAGAGCTTCCAATGCCTAAATTAGTATCATGACGTTAATTCACACAGCTTTCTTATGAGAGAAAATGACATACCTATTTCTTTTATAAACGGGTGTATTTGTACCTGAGGCCTCGGGGAGGGGGGGCATGTCGAAGAAGTCTCGGGAGCGTGGCGAGGAAGCTTCCTAGAACACGAGGTCTATCCTTGATTGGACATGAGGGAGACAACATTTGACATAAAGCGAGGAGCATTAAATGTTGACATGCCTTCGAAGTGACCAAGGGGAGTGGGCTATTATGACATTCTGTAGTGACGATTGGACCTGCTGGGTGCTCAGGTGTGTAGGAATTTGCTATATGGGATGTTCCTTTCGACGGATAATGATGACCTCGGTACTCGAGGTTAACCAAGCTCTTTTCACGGCTTCCGTGTTGCCTCGCGTATGTTTAGGTTTGTGTAACTCGAGCTCTTGGGGCTGACCAGTTAAGGTCGATTCTTCTCTCCCGACACGTTTTCCTCGTCGTTGACTCTCTGTTGCAGTACGATACGTGTTGCCTTCTCATTGGTGCTTCGGAAAATACTCATAACAAATTCATTTAAGAATTTGTTCATGTCAAGTGCTAATTTTCTTTGATCTTTTATTGTAACAAAATCACTCGATTGTGAGTTTAATATATAATATGGATTTGAAAAATTATATACTTTATATTTTATAGATTATATGTGCCTATACTTCAATATATTCTTTTCACTTTATGGATAAAAGTACATATAAAATTTACGGAATTCGTGAAATACACATACTATTATCTAATATTTATCCATTTTAATTGAACTATGAGAGATCACGTTGAGACCGTTAGATTGGTTTTTAATGACTAAAATCAGCTTTTAAATACAAAAATAATTTATCTAAAAATATATTAATAAAAAAATTGCAACATCTGTGCAAAAAGAAAAATCCAAAATTAATCGAAACAACAAGCAAACAAACCAAAGGCTAATAGTAAAAAACAGGAAAATGCAATTGCTATCCTGGCCCAAGTTCCCAACATCCAAACAAGACCTTGAAAACCTTTCCGTAATAAAGCAAACCGAAACCGAAACCAAAACCAATATCTGGTTTCTGGTTTTCATTCGGTGGGAGAACATAACATGGAATCATCACTTCTGTGTTTAAATACATTGCATGTGGGTTATTATCCTATGTATATCAGCCTACGGAAACTTCTTTCCACTCACATCAACAGCTCTTAATAGACCTTTTGCAGTTTGCCCACCCTTCATCTTTCTCCCTTACTCTCTCCTCCCCCCCCCCCCCCNNCCCTCCCCCCCCCCCCCCCCCTTTTTTCCCTATCTGATAGGGTTTCCGTGACCTTGTAGGTCCCCATCTCTCTCATGCATCCGTGCTCCAAAGCTCAAAACTCCGTGGTTTCAGTTCTAGTCTTCTTTGGGTCCTTTTTTGCTCTCTTTGGAGGGTTTTTTGGTGCGGAACTGTGTAGATCCGACTTCCCGGGGGTTTTGGAGCTGTATCTATGTCGGAGCTCTTTGATTTTAGCGGTAAGATGTCTATTCTTTCCTGGATTTTGTTTGTTAGCTGATTATATATGTGGGTTTGTTCGTATCTGTGAATTTTGAGGTATTTTAGCTGATAATATGACAGGAGAATACTTAATTTTGATATTCATGATGGAATTTTAATTTTATGAGGCTGTTTCTAACTTTTGGGAGCTTTTGGTCGGAGTTACTGGTAATAGGACTAGATGCTAAGTACTAGTTAGATTGTTTATCGTTGATCTGTCCTTTTGAGTAATCGATCCTGGTTATTTTTATAAGCCTTTTTGTTTCGTTACGCTTTGATGAAGATGGATTATTAGACCATTGCAAGGAATATACTTTAAGGGGATACTGTTACGTTTTATTCTATTGTAATAGATCAGATCCATTGGAGTTGGTTCGATGATTTGAAGGTCATAGGATGTTGATTTGTGCGATGTGTTTAGTGTTTGTCTGAGCTTTTATCTGGGTGAAATTTGTGGCCTCCTTTTTTTGGGTGAATTTGAAGAATGTCTTAAGATAGATCTAAGTATAATCTTGTAGATTCAAGAGATGGAAGTTCTTTGTGGATATCTAGTATTATCTAGGCAGTGTGTGGGTGGTTGTAAAGAATGAATGACACGCAAGGTTTTGTAAGTGGGATTGCTTTAGATCCCTAATACACAAATGTAAGTTTGATTATTGTAAGAAACGTCAAGAAAGTTTTTTGGTTCTTGACCATTTGATTTTAGGCCAATATGTACGAAATAAAACTAATAGATTAGTAAATTACGGCTCACAAGTTTAATGCTTCAAAGTTTGTTAAGGTTTTTGACTAGTTTTACATTATATTTGTTCACAAGCACGTTCAGTTTAATTTGTGATATCCAAACATGGGGATGGGGTTTTGATTAGTGGATTAGAAGCTGTGCTTCAACTTAGAGCTTCTTTCCAGTTTTATAACCTAACTCTATAGATTTCTGAGCTGGTATTTTACTTGGTGTTTCAGGTAATGAAACCTTTTGCCCGGGGGGAACAATCTACCCAAACCCTAAGGAATCAAGCCTCTTTTTGTCCCTTGGTCTCCATGTGGATATCTATTTTCCTCCACTCAAGAGGTCTCGCATTAGTGTGCCATTTGTTTTCAGTGGAGAAAGGTTTGAGTCAAAGAAGGAGGTGTCTATTGAAGTTCTTCCGGATGAATGCCTTTTTGAGATCTTTAGACGATTGCCTGGAGGCAAGGAAAGGAGTGCATGTTCTGGTGTTTCTAAACGGTGGCTTATGCTTTTAAGCAACATTCGTGGAGATGAAATCTATAGCAAAGAAACCTCTGTTTATTCAAAGCCTAAGGAAGAGCTTGATGATAAGGAGATCAAAGTCCAGGAAAGTGAGAGTGATGGATATCTTTCCAGAAGCTTGGAAGGCAAGAAGGCAACAGATGTAAGACTTGCTGCCATCTCTGTTGGAACTGCATATCGTGGAGGTTTGGGAAAGCTTGTCATCCGTGGAAGCAATCATGTCCGCAAGGTGACAGACCTTGGCATTAGGGCGGTTGCTCGTGGGTGCCCTTCTCTTAGGGTTCTTTCTCTGTGGAACCTGTCATCCATTGGAGACGAAGGTCTATCTGAGATTGCCAATGGCTGTCATCTGCTAGAGAAACTTGACCTTTGTCAGTGTCCTGCAATTTCTGACAAGGCTTTACTTGAGGTTGCTAAAAACTGTCCTAATCTGACTGAGATAACAATAGAGTCTTGTTCAAATGTTGGTAATGAAGGTCTACAAGCTCTTGGGCGCTACAGCTCCAAACTGAAGTCGGTTTCAATTAAAGGTTGCCCTCTTGTTGGGGATCAAGGAATTGCAAGCTTGTTATCTTCCAGCTCTTATGTCCTGAACAAGGTTAAGCTCCAGGCTTTGAACATCTCTGATATGTCTCTTGCTGTTATTGGACACTATGGCAAGGCAATCACTGATCTTGTTCTCTCTAACCTCACAAATGTAAGTGAGAGGGGCTTCTGGGTTATGGGCAATGGCCATGGATTGCAGAAGTTGAAGTCGTTCACAATTACATCCTGCAGCGGCGTGACAGATAAGGGTCTTCTAGCTGTTGGGAAGGGTAGCCCAAATTTAAAGCATCTCTGCTTGAGGAAGTGTTCTTTTTTATCTGACAATGGCCTGATAACTTTTGCTAAGGCTGCAGGGTCACTTGAGAGCTTGCAATTGGAAGAGTGCCACAGGATCACCCAATTTGGGTTTTTTGGTTCCCTTTTAAACTGTGGTGCAAAATTGAAGGCTCTTTCTCTAGTGAACTGCTTGGGGATTAAGGACCTTAATATGAAACTACCATGTCTGCCCCCTTGCCGATCCCTGCGGTCACTATCTATCCGCAACTGCCCTGGTTTTGGTAATACCAGCTTGGCGTTACTGGGTAAGCTGTGTCCCCAGCTGCAGCACGTGGATTTCACCGGGCTTGAGAAAATAACTGACTCTGGGTTTCTCTCTTTTCTCGATTCCTGCAAGGCAGGATTGGTAAAGGTCAATCTCAGTGGTTGTGTGAATCTGACTGACAAAGTGATTTCATTCATGACTAAACATCATGGATGGGCTCTCGAAATGCTTAATCTTGATGGCTGTAGTAAGATCACAGATGCAAGCTTGGTAGGAATTGCAGATAATTGCTCGTTGCTCAGTGATCTTGACATGTCAAAGTGTGCTATCACTGATCTTGGGATTGCAGCCGTGGCCTGTTCCAATCAGCTCAATCTTCAGGTGCTTTCTGTTTCTGGGTGTTCATTCATATCAGAGAAAAGCTTGCCTGCGTTAGGAAAATTAGGGGAGTCACTTATGGGATTGAACCTTCAGCACTGCAATGGAATCAGCAGAAGCGCGGTTGACTTACTTGTGGAGCAGCTTTACGGGTGCGACATTCTTTACTAAGCGCAAGGAAGGTTCTCTGATACAGCCTCATTCAAGGATTAGAACAGAGATGGGGCCAACTAGTGAGTAGTAGCAGTTTGTTTAGTTTTTTTTTTGGTCCATTCCAATGGGCCTTGGTCATCCAGCAACTGGGTTTTTTTTCCCAGGGAAATAAGGCTATTTCCTCTTTTTTTGCAGATTTCCTAATGGAGATCTGTTACAAGGGTTTTGGCTCTCTGTAGAGGGATGTCATTCTCTTAATGGCCTGTTTTCCCTGAGAAACACAGACGCCTGGTTCTGGATCTAGGGTCCTTAATGTGGGTTTTTAAGAAACTGCGTGAAGCTTCAGCCCCATGTACTGGCTCTGCCACCGACGTGTGGGTTAGGCTTCTATCATCTCTATCATCTCTAGTATCTTACTCTTATGTGTTCTTCTGTGTCCGTCTGTTGTGGTTTGGTTCATGTTTTTCTCGAAGGGTGGGTGAAGAAAGATGTCAAGAGAAAACCTTGGTTGTTGTGGTTGCTTTTAGCAGTTCAATTTACGGTTGCCTTGGGTAAAAAGGGGCTTTGGCCATGGTAGCAGGTTATACAAGTCTGCCATGACAATCCTTTCTTAAGGGTTGTTTTTTTTTCTGCCAAGTCCTGTTTTTTTCAGGTATCGTTTTTCCAATTTCAGGAACTGGATTCTGCAGCCACTTTGCATGTAATGAAATTTAGAGCCCACCCTTTGAGTTGTATGCTTTACTTTTAGCCTATTCAATGGCAGCTATAAATAATAGATGTAGTCTTTGTATTGTTCATGTTCTTTGTTTCTTAGTCTGCATACCTCATTTTATTTCCACGGCATGGAGCAACTCTTATTGCTGTGAATTGAGGAAAAATGGTACTTGTATTTCTCTTTATTGGTTAACAAATCTATATTGCAAAGAAATCTGTACAATATACAAAAGACCCTACCGACCAAAAGCATTCACAAGAGGAGACACAACAGACAGAAAAATAAAATCAAAGACCCTACTACCCACCAAATGAATGGGAAGGAAGAGGACATTGAACTTGAAGAAACATATTTAAATAAGAATGAGGGAAGTCCTTTTGATGATCGGTTTGGTTAGCGCTAGCTTCTTTTTATAATCAATTAAGAATGAAGTCTTTTTTATGAATACAAAGTCAGGTGATGAAAGGAGTTAATTGAAAGAAAAGTAAAATACGTACAACTATTTTGATCTGGGTCGGATGTAATCTTTTGAAGATCATTGGTTATTAGGTTAACGTTATCCTCTTTTATAATCAATTAAGAATGAAGTCCTTTTGATTTGTGCTTTTGATGAATACGACGTCAGATGGTGAAAAGAGTTAATTGAAAGAAAAGTAAAATACAATGTACAACTATTTGATCTGGGTTCTGGGTCTTATGTAATCTATTGAAGATCATTGGTTGTTAGGCAGAGTATCATTCACTTATAAAGTAGAATCGTATATTTATGTAATCTTATTCTTTATTTAAGAGTCACACGTTTTGCAGTGCTGGGGTTTTTTTAAGTATAAACGACGAGGACCAATGCCAAATGTCATAACGTTGCTAATGGAATTGATGGAGCTGCTCCACAACAAGTCCTACTTTTCAAAATCTTTACCAATTACTAATTCTTTTTCTCGGTTTGTAATCTTATCAAAAACATCAGTAATCACCACATGAATTCGTAGTACATGGCATGAAACTAAGATATCTTATACAGAGTACTTAATCATGCAGTGATAGATTTAAGAACATATTTTAGTAGGGTTTTAAATCCTGTACGATAAAATACTGAGTATTATTTGATAAGTTAATATAATCAAAATTCAATTGGTAATATGTAGTTTGTAAAAGTTTGGGTACATATGTTAAGCGTCTTAATTTGAAAATTGTACAAATATGTATTAATACAACAATCTATAAGGAATAGAACAACTGTAGATCCAAGGAGTGAGGTGGGTGAGTGCAAGAGTGGTCTAATCCTAACTCGTGATCGAAACAACGCCTGAGAATGTCGGGGAGGACGCCGAAAGGCGAAGGGGGAGCACTCCAGACACTCAAGGGTGATGACAAGTACTTACTCTTGCTTTCTAGAAGTGAGAGTTTCTCACTCTAGAAATGAGAGCTTCTCTCTCTAAAATGAGAGCTTATCTCTTTAAAGCTTTTCATCCTACCTCCAAATGAAAGGGGAGTCCTCCTTTTATAGGTGAACAAAATGAGGGGGGATCATTGCAACTGATTCTTTGATTAGTTGCAAGTCCGTCAATCAAATCGCGTCACCTAAGCTGACTGATCATGCTTAGGTGAGTAAGATGAGGATTACACATGAACCAATCAGGTGGCGCCGCGTGAGTCTTTGTGTAGTGACCATGATCTAGGGAGAAAATGTCTAGCCGGTGTGGCGTAACGGCGGTATTCACCCAACGCCTCCTCTCAAACCAACCCCTCCACAAGGTGGGAGGGTAGCACACCCTCAATGTATAGAGTGGTCATACCGCGAAGGTATGTCCTCTGTCCAGTACAACGTAGCCTCGACCCTAATCTTACCTGTCCACAGCCTCCCGAGCGTTCTCAGGCAACCATACGTCCACCCAAGTCTTTGTCACTTGACTTTGTGGTTTGTGATGTGATGACTCATTGTGATAGCATGACAGTGTGTCTTGTCTGAAGCGCGTCACCGTTGTCTCGAAGTTTCATTACGGAGGATGATCCGGGCGGTACTCGTGGTACTGTCATGGGGGCGGTACCCGTGGTAATGTTATGTGGTGGCATCCATGGGTGTACCCCAGGGGAGGCACCCATGGGTGTACCCTAGGGGAGGCACCCATGAGTGTACCTTGGTGGCACTTCATGGTACGTCTTGGTGGCGACACTCCGAGGTGCGTCATAAGAGTTGCAATTCGCGGGGAGTCAACATTGAGGTCATCAACCCTCATGTACATTTAGTCCCCAAGCACGATGCAGAGTAATCAGACTTGTACACAATTTCTCCAATATAGCAATTAGTCGTATTACGAAGTCCATGATCTCTTGATCAGTTCCGTTACGTGGTGAGTGTGGGATGCATCGATCCGCCATGCCCAATGTGCCTTCTTTGTGTGGTGTAGGCATCACCATGTTACATGGGGTTAAATTTATAAAGATAAATTTGTGTGGGGTAAATCTTGAAAAGATGCAATTTTCGAAATTTTTTGGGGGAGTCCCCACTCCTTGTCAAATTTATAAAGATAAATTTTTATGGGGTAAATTTTGAAAAATTTCAATTTTTAGACTTTTTTGGGAGTCCCCACTCCCTTCTCCCCATTTTTGAAAAGAGAAATCAAGTCGAGTGGCGACATGAGGGGTGAGGCCGAGCGCGATCGAGCTCACTGGAGGGGTTTAGTGGCGGCATGCTTCTGCAGGGGGAGTCAAGGCGTGCTGGGCAGTGAGCTAGGGCGTGAGAGCTCTGTTCGAGTGGAGGGGGGCACTTGGTCAGCGGGATCGACCTTGGCTGCAACTAAGCCTCAGTGACGGCCAAGCATGTTGGGTAGCGCTAAGTCTCGCACACGAGGCCTTAGTGGCGGGCTGGTTCCGCACGTCAGAGTGAAGGCGGGGTGCTCTTTGCACGGTTTGGACTAGCGTGGGGTAGGGGGCTTAATGGGACGTGGGGTGTGCTCGGGCTTGGGGTTCGCGCGGAAGTGAGGGGTAGTGGTGTTGCCTCAATCAGGTGATGGGCCAAGTGCATGTCGCCACTGAGCCTTAGTGGCGGCGTGCCTTGCTTTGTGGCTGGCTTGATGGGCGTGGGACTTGTTCGTGCAAGCTGCCTTCTTCGTGGGTTGGGTGAGTGGAGTCAAGGGTGCCGCGTCACCGCGCCACTAAATGATGGAATGCCTTAGCCATTTTTCTATACTTGACATACACTTTGATCTAACAAAGTCTTTGTTTTATTTGTAGATCATGATTTCATGGACCATCAAAGGGTGGTTGCATGGACTAGTAAGAGTTGGGCTCTCTCTACTTTGGACTTCTTTCTTCAAGTGAGTAAGTTACCCACTCTTGTACTAGAAATTTGTTTGAGAATTTTTCTTCCGTCAGTCATGCCTCCGCTGAACATGCCTCGCTATAATGTACTTGTAACATGCTTCCCCCCTTAGGAAAATACATGGAAAATTTTGCTTCCATAAAAAATGCCTCTACTATAGAGTGATTGTAACACATTGCTTCCCCTCTTAAGAAAATACATGGAAAATGTTGCCTTTGTTAGACATGCCTTCGTTGAGCATGCCTTCACTATAGAGTTTTTATAGTATGCTTCCCCCCTTGGGGAAAATTTCAATAAATTTTGCTTCCCCCTCCGTCGGGGGGTGCTGGAGTGCCTTCGTCAGGGGGTGCGTGGGAGCCTCCGTTAAGGAGTGCGTGCTTGTATGCCTATGTCGAGGATTGCGTGTATGCCTCTGCTAAGGAGTGAGTGAAAGCGTCCGTCGAAGAGTGCTTCTATGCTTACGTCGAGGAGCGCGTGTATGCCTACGCCGAGGAGTGCGTATATGCATCTTACCAAGGAAGGCGTGTATGCATCTCACCAAGGAGGGCGTGTATGCATATCACCAAAGAGTGCATGTATGCATTTCATCGAGCACGTCGTCTATTATGGATGTTCTCAAGTATATGCGTGAAAGCTTATGGATCTCACCAAGCATGACGTTTATCATGGGTGTTTTCAAGTAGAGGCGTGAAAACCTATGCATCTCACCAAGCATGACCTTTATCATGGGTGCTTTCAAGTAAAGGCGTTGGAGCCTATGCGTCCCACTAGACGTGTACTTTATCACGAGTATTTTCAAGTAAAGATGTTAGAGCCTATGTGTTTCACCAGGCATGACCTTTATCGCGTGTGTTCTCAAGGAAGGCGTTGGAGCTTATGCGTTTCACCAAGCGTGACCTAAATCATGGGTGTTTTCAATAAAGGCGTTGGAGCCTATGTGTTACACCAGGCGTGACCTTTATCGCATGTGTACTCAAATTAAGGCGTTGGAGCTTATGTGTTTCACCAAGCTTGACCTTTATCATTGGTGTTTTCAAATGAAGGCGTTGTAGCCTATGCGTTTCACCAGGAGTGACCTTTATCACGGGTGTTTTCAAGTCAAGGCGTTGGAGCCTATGCGTTTCACCAGGCGTGACCTTTATCATGGGTGTTTTCAAGTCAAGGTGTTAGAGCCTATGTGTTTCACCAGGAGTGACCTTTATCATGGGTGTTCTCAAGTGAATGCGTTAACGCCTATGCGTTTCACCAGGCCTGACCTTTATCATGAGTGTTCTCAAGTAAAGACGTTGGAGCCTATGCGTTTCACCACACGTGACCTTTATCACAAGTGTTCTCAAGTAAGACGTTGAAGCCTTTGCGTTTCACCGGGCGTGACCTTTATTACGGGTGTTCTTGAGTAAATGTGTTAGAGCCTATGCGTTTCACCAGGCGTGAACTTTATCACGGGTGTTCTCAAGTGAAGGCGTTAGAGCCTATGCGTTTCACCAGGCGTGACCTTTATCACGAGTGTTTTCAAGTAAAGGTGTTGTAGCCTTAGCGTTTCACCTGGCATGACCTTTATCATGGATGTTTTCAAGTAAAGGCGTTGGAGCCTATGCGTTTCACCTGGCGTGACCTTAATCATATATGTTTTTAGTAAAGGCGTTGGAGCCTATGCGTTTCACCAGGCGTTACCTTTTATCACAAGTGTTTTCAAGTAAAGGCGTTAGAGTCTATGCGTTTCACCAGGCGTGACCTTTATCACTGGTGTTTTCAAGTAAATGTGTTAAAGCTCTCTCCGTCAAGGACGTGGAGAATTCCCTCAAACTCATGAAATCATTGTAACCATAGGGACTCATGTCATCAATGAAATGTATCACGTGTTCTTTGGCGCACTCATTTCTGTCATTGTGCTTTCAAAACTTTGGAGGAACGTAGTCCGTGAAGTATGGTCTCAAAGCTACATTGGTCGAGTATGATGGTCTGAAGTCGACAACGAACTCATTCAACGATGCTCTTACTCTCTCCTCTTGTAGCACCTTTTGAAGAGCTTTCATGGGTAATAAAATGACCACTTCCAACAAGGATGTTGTATGCGCCTGGTGTGAAGTTAGCTTAAGCCATTATAGTAATCGAGGTAGTGAGGTTGTCCAGAGGTGGGGCATCGACTGTGGTAGTCGTCTAAGAAATCCCCCGATCATAAAATATGGAGGTGTTGGTATAACATTAGTTTGTGTGAGGATCTGAATGTTGGTTCGAACATTCAGTTGAACATGGTTCGGGGCGTATGCTTATGGTTGAACGTCTACAACGGAGGATGGTTGGATGCCATGAACGAGGTTAGTTGCGCGCCTATGGTGGGGGTTGGTTGTGTTCCCATGATAGAGGCTGGTTGAGCGCCCATGGTGGAGGTAGTCGGTTGCGCGCCCATGATGGAGGTACTCAGTTACGCACCAATGATACAGAGGTTGGCTGCGTGCCTATGGTGTGAGAGTGGGCTGTTGCTCACGCGGAGCATGGAGCCATGGTGGCGGGTTGTCATGCAGTGGATGTGGGCCTTCATGCATGAGAGTGAGCGCGAGATACTTTCTTGATGGCGGGACTGAGTGCTTCATGCCGCCACTGAAGGGTGTGGGTCAGTGGTGGGATGATCTTTAGGCAATGATGGGACTGAGTGTTGCGCAGGCCTATAGCTTGTACGGGCTCGTGTGGTGTGATGGTGGGGGCTGGCTCATGGGTCGCGTGAGGTGCATTGGCAGCATGGGTGGCTTGCGTTGCCCGAGCGTGGTGCTTAGTGCATGCGGTGAGCTTGGTGCGCGCGGGGAGTTTGGTGCATACGGGTTGCTTCGTGCTTGCGGGGTGCACTGACAGCACGGGTGGCTCGCGTGGCGTGCACGGGGAGCTTGGTGCACGCGGGGTGTTTGGTGCGCATGATATTGAGAGTGTAACTCGGCATGATGGCGGTTCCAAGTGAGCAGCGCGCGGCATGAACTTGTGCGTTTGACAATTATGGCGGCGTTAGAGCTCCTTGATGGCGGCATTGGAGGTGTGCGGTGCACTTGGGCATGATGGCAGCACTTGGTGCAGGTGTGATGCTTGGTTGCACGACATGTATGCGTGATAGGTCAAGGTGTGACGGCGGCACCTTGTGTGGGGCTTGATGGAGGCACCTTGGTGTAGTTGTGATGCTTGGTTGCACGGCATGTATGTGTGATGGGTCAAGGTGTGATGGCGGCACCTTGTGTTGGGCTTGATGGCGACACCTTGGTGTAGGTGTGATGATAACTTGCTCGCATGGTACTGTCATGGGGTGGCACCCATGGGTGTACCCCAGGGGAAGCACCCATGGGTGTACCTTGGTGGCACTTCATGGTACGTTTTGGTGGCGACACTCCGTGGTGTGCTGTAAAAGTTATAATTTACGGGGAGTCAACGTTAAGGTCGTCAACCCTCATATACAATAACCCTAAATAAAAATATGTTAATTCTCTTTATATAATTACATACATGACATCACTTCCACATGATTACTTCTTCTGTGTAATGAAGAAGATAGATTGGTTAGGCCATACTATAATTCAACCTCTCCTTATGAATTGAATGATGACAGGCTTCAACACTGAAGCTACTATCTTGTTTACAAGGGATAACAAAGGGACGGTTATGTGTCAAATGTATGGGTCTAACCGCGTGTCATGAGTCATGACCATCATGCTCAAATCACATTAGTGTGTCACGGGCCGGGCCGTCCCTTTCAATTTTACGCTTGTGCGAGTACATTACTTCTGAGAACATCATAATTTTTTCTGGAATGTTTAAGTGAATACATGATGTGACGATCATTAATAAATTAATTTATTAAACCATTTTAATAAATCATAAAACATTATTTATAAATAATTATCACATCATTTAGTCACCTAAAATTTTATTAATTACTTAATCACTCTAAAATTTTTCTGTTATATTTGTATTAGGCTAAAATGTAAAACACACCCATGCGTTTTGATGAAACTGAAAATTATGCCCTTACACTTTTTTCATTTTTTTATACACCTGTACTTCGACTAAACTGTAAAATATACCCTTCAGTGACTTTTTTTGGTTAAATTTAACGGAAAGTTAACTTTATTTTGCAGTTTTTTCTTTCCCGCCGAAAACTCTATTATCTCCCTCCACTTCCATTATTTCCTTCCATTTATCTACACTACTTTGCCCTTATAAATAACTCGCTTTCCCCTCATTTTTAAACTTTCATTTTCACTTTCAAAGTTATTTTTCAAATATGGACAACATTTTTTTGAAGGTATTGGTTGACAAAAAATGGTTTCCTTTACAATTTACAATTTAAGAATGAATGCATTCTGTTGGAAATGCATACTAGCAGATTCTTTTTCAATTTCAATCGCATAGTGTTTATGCTCTTTACATTGATTCACGATCTGTAAAAATGCATAAAATCGAATACTACTAAAAAATTTTGCTACTAAAAAAACTTGCTACTGAAAAATATCATCACATTCATCAGCAAAATCGTCCCAAAATATTCAGAAAATAAAGCATAGAACAAACACAAAAGCATGCTCGAAAATAGAACAAGGCCAATATACAGAACAAAACGAGAAACAAAACAAAAAATGAACTAAAAAACAGTAAACGGATAAATCAAGAACCCCAGAACCCGAAACAAACTCAAAAATAGTAAAAGAAAAAAACTCAGAACCCAAAACAAACTCGAAAACAGTAAAGTGAGATTTTGAACAAATTGAACAAATTAGTGAGATTTTGAACAAATTAAGAAAAAACCAGCTAACCTGATTTACTTTTAACTTTTGTTAACGTCGTTAATAGAAGTTTGGCATGTGCGTGACACATGTCATTTTCTGGTTAGTTTTGATGAAAATTCAAATAGAGGGGTATATTTTATAGTTTAGTCAAAATACATGGGTATAAAAATATAAAAAAGTATAGTGGTATAGTTTGTAGTTTCATTAAAGTGCAAGAGTGTATTTTACATTTTACTTTGATATTATACAACACTGTTTTTCCATATTCTTTTTGTTAATATTAATATAGTTATATATCTTATTTTAAAAACCAAAAATTTAAAACTTTAATAGTGTTAAATTAAAATTTATGTGACAACTTAAGAGTGTTCTAATACGAATTAAAACCATGAAAGAGAGGAAAATTTTATGTTAACTCAATAGCTGAAATTTAAGCCAATCATAATATATAGAGAAATTACTTGGTCACTCTTAGATTTACCTAAAAGACACGAACATCACATGTAGTTTAAAAAAATATGTATACCTCTTTTGACATTTTATTTTAGAGACTAAAAAGCTGAAAAATGTTATTTTCCCTACTAACGACGTTAAAGTTTCTCAAAATACCTAGAATGTCTTTGTTTTTCTATATTGCTTATTGGGTAGAACCCAAAATTTCGCGTTTGAGGGTTTTTCAGGTTTTGGTAGAAATAACCAAAGTTTGTGTTTTGAGTATTTTCTTAGATAAAAGTCAATATTATTTAAATGGGTATGAATTGAGATTATTTTAATCATTTCATTTAAAAATTAAACTATTCCTAATAATTTAAACTTATTTATATTTTTTTAAACTATAAAAAATATCTATATTTTTTAAGATAAATCCCAATGAGTGTACGGATACTTTCCCTTAACATATATAACATATTGATATTATATTAGGAGCCGCGTTACGTAAAGCGGGTATCCGTAAGTTGGAGTCAACGGGCCGGGCGCGGGCCCTACGGGATTTACTCGTGCGATCATAGGAGAACGTGCTCCTACTGTATGATTTCCGTCGTTTGTTAATCAAAAGTTTCCGACGGATGAGATTCCTTCGCTTAACACCAAAATTATTAAATTAAGAAAAAAAAGGAAAAAGAGCTTCTAAACAGAACATTATTTTGGCTTCTGTGTTGCACCAGAAAGATCTCTTTCCTCCTTCGCTGCCTCTGCACTATCATCTCATTTAGATAAAGAAGAAAAGCAGCATCAGAGAGAGAAACAGAGGGAGAACAATGCTTCTGAGAAGCGCATCAGCACCCCTTTTGAAATCCTTTATCCAACAGTCATTTTCGGAGCTGGATCTAGGTATCCGAACCGTATCCATGTCCATCTCCTCCGGTTCACCGTCCCCTGCTGACAATTCCTTTATTAGAATCTCCAGGACATCTTCGGAGAGCAATCTCGGGAATCTACCTTTGTCAAAGAAGAAGGTTTTCTCCGAGAAATCTTTCCCGTCTCCGATTTTGGTCGAGGAGGAAGACGAAGACGAGACGGGTCAGCTATGTACAGAGGCGTCGTCGGTGAGGAAATGGTTGAGTTGCACAGGGTTAGGGAATGGAATGGCCATGGTGGATGAGGGATGCAGTGCTGTCATGGTGGATGAGAAGGCGTCCCCTGGTGTACTGTCCCCTGGTGTACTTGTTGGTGGAGGGGTTGGAAATGCAGGCGGCGGGGGTAGTAGGAGTAACGGCGGAAGCGGCGGCGGTGATGGAGTTAATGATGGAATTGATGGGTATGGAGATTCGGATAATGGTAATGAGTCTATGGATGGGTATTACCACAAGATGATCTCAGCTTATCCCGGAGACCCCCTAATTTTAGGCAACTATGCGAGGTTTTTGAAAGAGGTAAAATAAATCAGACGTTCAATTATTAGCCTTTTTGTTTTCGATTTGGTATACATATGTTTGTTTAAAATTAGCATTGTTGACTGGTGTCAGGTGCGAGGTGATGTGGCGAAAGCGGAAGAGTACTGTGAGAGAGCGATTCTGGAAAAACCGAGTGATGGGAATGTTCTATCTCTATATGGAGATTTAATATGGCAGAATCATAAGGATAGTGTTCGTGCTCAGAATTACTTTGATCAAGCTCTTCATTCTGCTCCAGATGACTGGTAATCAAACTGTTAATCCACTTTATGATGGATTGTGACTATTAAGTAATTTCTGATTGTATTATGAGAAAGTTTCAATGCAATTCTTTGATTTACTTGTTCAGAAATCCAATTTTAATACATTGATAAATCAGAGGTTTTTAATTTGATGCAGTTATGTTCTGGCATCCTATGCTAAGTTTCTGTGGGATGCTGGAGAAGAAGAAGAAGATGATGATGAGGATGAATATGGAAAACGTGAAGTTGGGAATAAGAGGACGTGCAGAAATCCACCAAATTGTTCTCTAGGATGTTCTGCTCCTACACCTCCGTTGACTGCGGCTTCTTAGGTTGAAGTCATTGAACTTTCTATTAGTTTCCGATGATTGCTTCCTATTATTATCTCTTATCTGCAATCTCTCTGTACATACTGTAGTAAGATTGTAAGATAGACATATCAATGAGAATTATTTCTGATCAAAGTTACTCTCTTTTATTTTTCTTTTCGTTCACACTTTCTTGCCCACTACCTTGATCTGACTTTTTGATAAATGCAAAAGAGAAAATGGATTAATTATTTAAGGATAATGACAAGATGTAGCTCTCTCACTCATATCTACAAGGATATTGATTGTCGGCAACTCTGTAGAGTATTGGGCTCTAGACCGTTCATGTATAATCAGACGGTTCACGATCAAGGAACTGTTCTGAAAATGCAACACAAATGGTAATGAAAATATCTTCCAAGGAAACTCTCTCATGTTGAGTTATTGGAAATGTTCTTTTCTTGATGATTGTCTGTCCTGTCTAAATGGCCACATAATAAAGATATTCTCTACTTGTGGCCTTTGATGCTTTATGAGGTCTTCATCTCTCACCCTGTGCTCTATCTACAGATGTTCTTCGCTTCCATTGAGGTTTTGATTGGTTAGTTGAACTCAATCACATACCATGACGCTTATCATTTTCTTCCCTTCCAGTTCCACCTGGCCCCCTCCAATAAAATACATTTCCATACTTTGTAACGTAGCTTTTGATATTTTGCGTTCTCCTTTGATTTTTATGACAAAGCTCCAAATACAAAGTCTTCTCTACTTTTTATTATATTTTTGTTTCTAAGAAATGCCTTACCTAATGAAAATAATTGTGATAAAACAAGTAGACACAATTGATTTGATATGTACCCGTTATTCAGACTGTAAGTTCAAGTCATATTATACACAATTTTTTTTAGAATTTATAATTTTGACAAAAAAAAAAACCAATCGTCAAAACCTTGCTGAGTTTTTTCCTTTTGTTTCTGTTTCATCAATACGAGGATGAATCTTGAGCTTCATTCTATGCTCTTTCGTGGAAAAGCTTGGAAGGAAGAGAACTCAAATTACCGGTAAAAAGATGTGGACACCCAAAATCAGCATTCATAGTTGCCCTCTTTAAATATGATCAACAAAAATCACATCCACTCATTTTCTAATTTGATGGGTTTTGGCAAATTTTTTTCCAGACAATCCCAATAATGCAACATGATCATAAAGCATAAAAATTGAAGGTAGTTACATACAGGGGGTGGGGTGACAAGACGAGCAACCTTCCACCTTGAAAATAAAAAAAAAGCATACAAGCAAAATGATGCTGCTGACTATGGAAAAGACTATATCAAATCAGAAAGCAAAACCCTTTTGAGGATCTTCTTCTAAATAATTCAGAACTTAAAACCACTTCTTTTTTTTCCCATGAAAATATAGTCAATGGTCTCCGAATGCACGTCTAACTGTATTTCCCTCTGCTCACTGCCCCATAGCTATGGTTCTTGCACCATTGTGGTCTAATGATCTTCTTCAATCACACTCTTATGGTCTGTATCGATCTGAGTTTCAGTTGTTGAGTTGGACAAAGATAAAGTTGTCTTCTCTCCATTGGTTTCTTTGGATAAGGCACCATTCTCATTCGCTGTAGACAAAGATGGTTTTCCTCCATTTCTTCCATTGGAAGGGATTAATTTCTCCACATGTTTTACCTTGGATGAAGAGTTTTTTCCTGTTTTTGTTGCAGTAGACATAGTAATCTTTTCAGAAGGCAGCTTTGGAAGAGACCTCCTATGGGGCTTCTCTATATGGGCAGGCAAATTCTCCTTCACGGGGTTGTTCTCAGATACTCTCTCATCAAGACTTAACCTGGCTGATCTAACACCATCAGAGTCTCCCTCTGTCGAGCTCTTCTTTCGGCCTAGTTTCGGAGATTTGGCTCTTGTTGTTGGTATCTGCATGAGGGCAGTTTAAATAACACTCACATTCCTGCCAACTCAGGACAAATCTAATTCCACCAAAAATAAGTTATACAATGAAGCTAGTAGGTAACTAGCCAAGAACAAACCTACTGCTCAAGTTTGTAGAATATATGTGATTCCAAGGAATAATAAATCAAGTTAACCACACCAAGTCATTCTCTGTGCATACCACAAGTTTCTCACAGTTGGAAGTCATTTAACATATATCAAACTCAGTATTTTAAGTAGAAAATGGTTTGAAGATCGAAGTTTCAATTCGTACGGAGTCCATACCTAAATCTGGAAAAATAAAGTTGATGGAACAAGTAGGAGCATGGAATTACTAAAAAAAAATAATGGGAAACGCTAATAAAGAATTGCCTGACCCCCTGCTAATAACTATAACAGATACGATCATCAAGGAAAAACAACAAATAGGATCAATGTCTACAAATTGAAAGGAAAGGATGGTGTTATGTTATCATAGGTCCAACACAATATCGATGATGTGAAAGAATCTTTACAGGTACTAAAGTCAGCAATTATAAAAATGAAATACCTTCTTCAGCTCTGTCTTAGGAGGTGTAGGCTCTTGATAAAAGCTTGGCATAGGAGTTGCTTTGAAGGCCAAACTCTTCCTGAGCATCTTAATCTCGGCCTCTAGGGTTTCCTGCAAAAGAAGTAAACAATTCCGAAAAGAGTCCACCCCGTTTAAATAAATTGAAGGTGACAAGAGATATCATGATATTACCTTGGACTTGGCTTGCAAATTATTCTTTTCAAGTTCTTTCGCATGTATTTTCTCCTCAAGTTTAGAATAGAACTGTCCAGAAGATAGATGACAAAAATTACAACCGCAGTACAAATACTGCTCGATAAGAGAGGAAAACTACATAAAGTTGGAGGAAAACTCACCTCTCTCCTCTTCTCAGCTCGTTCATCACACTTAAAACTGAAACCATAGTTAGGAAGTCTTCCTGCCCTGTGAGATTTAGCGTCATCGTCATCAGGACTTCTAGAAAAACTAAAGGATAAACTTCCACATATTGAAAAATGATAACCAATGGCAACCAAAATCATAATATGATGAAAAACCCGCATGATATCCTTTTTCAATCATAGGGGATGAACAATTTGAAATTAATGGTATCAATGAGAAGGATACAATGAAGCCTGCGTTTCTTCTTCACTTTTATAGACAGTTACTTTCTTCACAGGCTTCAGGTTTGTCTTCTCCCTGTATCAATGGAATCGCATTTCAAGAAAGGCCAGATGACAAAACACTAATTATAATAACACGTCTTTTCCTTTTCAAGCATTTCAACTGAAAATGTGTTGTTAATCTCTCAGTACATACATGTGGCCCTCTCCATCAGACTTCCCAGGTTGCTGCTTGAAACAATAGAGTGGAAATAGAATAAAATCAGTAATCAGAAAGCAGAGTATTTCAGAGCAAAATGAACTCTTGAAAAATCAAGTTCACTCCACGGCATTGTATGCAATGCAACTGCAAGAAGCTAAAAGTACATCAACTTTTACCTTTGGATCCTGCTGCCTATCATTAAAAGATCTACTTTTTGTAGGCTGTTTTGGGTGTGGATGTGATGCGTGTGAACCATTTAACACGGTAGAAACTGGTTCTGCATCTTTTCCATCTTTACCGTTCTTCACCCAAGTTGAGGAAACATTTGTGTGACTTGAAGACTTAACACTCGTGCTCCTGCCTTGACCCTTTTGTGCTTTCGATCGCCTGGAATGATCCACAGTCTTCTTCTCTCCTTCCTATAAATAATATAGTTACTTTAGAATTACATCAGATAAGAAATCAAATCAACCCAGATGAAACAAACATCTTCTGTCTTTGAAGGTATTTTGCCATTGCTTTTGATTTGCACATTTGATCGGACTTTGCTTTCCCCAGTCGACGTATCAGCAGTTGCACAGCTATCTATGACCAAATTTTCTAGATTCACGTGTGGCAATACAATCTGCGTTGTTTGGTCCCCTGTCTCATTAATATTGTCTGAAAAAACACTATCAGTTCCAGGAGCAGAATGATTCTCCTGAGAACCAGTTATGAGAGCCACCCCGATGCTATCTGCAGGAACAAGATTATCTGATTCCATATTTCTCTGTTTACTGCAATACAGAGAAAGTATCACTGTAACTATACACTACATAAGACTCAAATATTCAAACCCAAAATCATGGAAGTTTACATTACACGACATCGTAACATGATACATGTAGCCAAAACGGAAAAATCCATAATCCTGCAAGTACTTTTTAAGCATCAACAATTTTACACATAATCTCACAGTAAATGCACGACGATCCATCAAATGCATTCTAAGCTCCAAATTCTAAATATACTACTCATTATAACTAGAAGCCAACATTTGGAGAAAAGAAAGAAGAAAAGAAAACTTCGCCATTCACTCTTCATGATAAATATAGGTTTGGTCTTTCTCTAAAAACTTAATAAAAAAACGGAAACACCAAGTCCACGAATTAAAAAACAAGTTCTCGTTCCCAATATTAAAATAAATGAACTTAGCGAGAAAGATAAAGAGGAAGATTACCAACTTTTGACTATACAAAGTTATTCAAACTCCCATATGTTTTATTCTTCCATTTACTACTTTCTCACTTGAAAATTTATTAGTAGTCAGTAATCATGGTTGGATATCAACGAACATCATGCTATGGAGATCAGTTGCTAAGGGGTGCCAAATAAAAACAAATAAAGAAGAACGCAACTGCATAGCGAGTCTCATATTACTTCGCGATTGAAGCGGGGAAATACAATTGCACATTTCCAGATCAATCTCAAAATACAAGTACATTAATCAAGTGAATACGGACAATTTCAAGTTGATCTGGACCATCTGGTCGTATCCATACAAAACACAGACCGCATTCTTTTCATAAACCTTCTGTTCAGCTTATGAGGAAGAGTATGAATCTAGAAGAAACTAAATTCCACTTTGGAAGTGCAAAACAAAGACATTCAATCTTTCCCTCAAAATCTCGACAGCCAAACAAAAGTTTGTGAAGCTTCAAATCTACTACTTACCTAGAAAATCAAATGGAAATCAGAACGATATTGAATCACCGTCTTCTTGGATTAAATGAGAGAGATTCACGGAAGGTCCAAAGGATCTATAAGAGAGAGGGGATGATTATAAAGAATGATTTCAGAAAATCGGCGGATCCGAGGAACAGCAATACGATCTGTCGGTTTAAAAAAAATCTACGATTTTTCTGAACGGGTTAACTTCGAAATCGAAAGAAAAAAAGATTCAAAGGTTCAGAGCTCATTTAAACGAGCGTCATTTGAATCTATTTCCATTTCCAGGTCAGGTCGCCATTCTACGAGACGACAAAGAAAGAGTTTTCAATTTTTTGAGGCAGAGAAAGAGATAGACGGTTACATAAATTTTACGGTTATACGAATTACAGGGGAATACGAACGGTTAATACTACCATATGCGTAAACCGATTACCAAAACATTTTATTTTAAAATTATTCATTATTCCTTGTAGAATGGTTAAATAACACACGTATGCGTCTAGTTTAAAGTATGATAAATAAATTTGTTTTGTTAAAAACATGTTAGTTTGAGTGTGAAATTTTTTTTTATCTCTATACTCAATCTGATCCAACCATATTTCTAACTCCTGACATAAATCGATATAGCTTTTTCGATTTTAAGTGAATCTTTGTTTGAATATTAAAAGAAATTGGTCATAACTGAAGACTTTATAACCCTATGATCATAATTGAAGGCTTTCAACCTCAAGTTTCGGGTTCAATCCTCAATTACAGTAATTCATCTTCCCCTTGATAAAATAATTAGGCTTATTGCACGATATGGAGAGGATGGAGGATGGGAATATGTTTATGGTCCATTTAGTTTGTAAAATTTAGAATGAACGTGGTATTTGAATTGGTGGCAATTGAGTTGGCGAATATTGAATTGATGATAATGAAGATTTGCATGTGTTGATTATTTATGCTAACTTATAGAAGCATTAATCTCAATTAATAATTATTATGTTTGGTATACATATAATTATGTGGTAAACATAAGAAAAATAATTTTTGAAGACAATTCAATTGTAAAGAGATTTGGGAGGGCATTACGTCCCTCTAATACTTCCTCTAATACTCGTACCAAAGCCTCTTAGTCCAAGAAACATATTTTTTTGACAAAATAACTTTTTAACTATTTATTATATCAATTTGTCACATCAATTATCAATCTATTATTAATTTCAATTTTCTGATGTTATGTATAACAACAAAATGACAAAATTCGACATAGTAATTAGAAATTTGAGCATGAAAACAAGGATAAGAATATAGATAATTAGTTCTCTGTTCAATGAAACGTACCAGCTTCTCTTTCTCTGTGAGAGTTTTCTCCTCTGTTTTGGTGCTTTTTCTCTGTTCAGTGAGATTTCCGGACCTAGTGGCGACATCGTTAGTTTTTCTTCAATTATGGAGAATATATCGAAACAGTGGCAATCTCTTTCGCTGACAGAGACTGAAGACAAGGTGTTGGAGGTTGAAGACTATCCTATTGGGGAGTCGGTTGATCCTTCCATGTCCTTAATGATCAAGATTTTAACATAGAAAACAGCGAATATGAATGCTTTCCTTAATGCAATCCCGAAGATTGGAATACATCAAAGGAAGTTTACATAAAGGAGATAGGCCAGAACATGTTTTTGGCCTTGTTCAGTCATCCCGTGGATAAATTGAGATTTGTAAGGAACTAACCATGAAGCTTTGATAAATCTCTAATCTTGTTGGGAAAGGTTAACGGGTATGTTCAACGGTCGAAAATGACTTTAAACGAAGTTAGGTTTTGGGTGTAGGTATTTAATCTCCCTATTCTATGCATGGAAAAGGAAATGGGAAAAAGAATAAGAGGTTGTATTGATAAATTTATAGATATAGATGAAGGTCCTGATGGTGCTTGTTGGGGAAGGTGCCTACGTATTAGGGTCTGTTTTAATATTGAGTGTCCTTTACCCAGAGGGTTAAAAATGAAGGTGCCACAGAACTCAGAAACAATATGGGTGACTTTCAGTATGAGAAGTTAGCTGACTTCTGCTATGGATGTGAAAAACTTTCCCATTTGAGCAAGGATTGTGATGCTACTGTGAGAAGGGATGCCGGTGGAAAATGCAACAATAACCAGCACGGGCCATGGTTGAAAGTGGACAGACCAAAATCCCCGATGAGGAAAGACAAAGAAAATAGTCAAACTACCTCATTGTCAATCCCGTTGAGGGAAGATAAAGAGAATAGCCAAACCGTTTCATCGTCAATTCAGGTGAATGAAGGGAACTCGTCTGCACGTATGGCGGGGAACATCACATTCAAAATAAATCCAGTGACCGGAAATGGAGGAGACCTGGCGATGACCATTGGAGCAGGTAATAATGAAGGTAGTCATCTCAACGACATACCCATCTCCCAGGCGGTAATCCATTACTCTCACAATCACACGCAACTTGAAACCATAGAGGAAATGACACGTGGGGATCCTATTGATCTCAATTAATGATTATTATATTTGGTTTTACATATGATTATGTGGTAAATATTAAAAAATAATTTTAAAGACAATTCAATTGTAAAGAGATTTGCGAGGGTATTACGTCCCTCTAATACTCGTACCAAAGCCTCTTAGTCTAGGAAACATATTTTTTTAACAAAATAACTTTTTAACTATTTATTATATCAATTTGTCACATCAATTATCAATCTATTATTAATTTCAATTTTCTGATGTTATGTATAATAAAAAAAGACAAAATTCGACATAGTAATTAGAAATTTGAGCCTGAAAACAAGGTTAAGAATATAGATAATTAGTTCTCCATTCAATGAAACTTACCAGCTTCTCCTCTCTCTGTGAGAGTTTCCTCCTCTGTTTGAGTGATTTTTCTCCGTTCAATGAGATTTCCTGTCCTAGTGGCGACATCATTAGTTTTTCTTCAATTATGGAGAATATATCCCAACAGTGGCAGTCTCTTTCGCTGACAGAGACTGAAGACAAGGTGTTGGAGGTTGAAGACTATCATATTGAGGAGTCGATTGATCCTTCCATGCGCTTAATGATCAAGATTTTAACACAGAAAATAGTGAATATGAATGCTTTCCTTAATGAAATCCTGAAGATATGGAATACATCAAGGAAGTTAACATAAAGGAGACAAGCCAGTACATGTTTTTGGCCCTTCAGTCATCTTGAGATAAAATGAGAGCTGTAAAGAACGAACCATGGTGCTTTGCTAAATCTCTAATCATGTTGGGAGAGGTTAACATGCATGTTCAACCGTAAAAAATGACTTTAAATGAAGTTAGCTTTTGGGTGTAGGTACTTAATCTCCCATTCTATGCATGGAAAAGGAAATGGGAAAAAGAATAGGATATTGTATTGGTAAATTTATAGATATATATGAAGGTCCTGATGGTGCTTGTTGGGGAAGGTGCCTACGTAATAAGGTCTACTTTAATATTGAGTATCTTTTACCTATAGGGTTAAAAATGAAGGTGCCACAGAACTCTAAAACAATATATGTTGACTTCCAGTATGAGAAGTTAGTCGAATTCTACTATGGATGTGAAAAACTTTCCCATTTGACAAGGATTATGATGCTACTGTGAGAAGGGATGTCGGTGGAAAATGTAACAGTAACCAGCACGGGCCATGGTTGAGAGTGGACAGACCAAAATCTCTGAGGAGGAAGGACAAAGAAAATAGCCGAACTACCTCAATACCAATCCCGTTGGCGGGGGACATCACATGCAAAATAAATCCGATGATCGGAAAAAGAGGAGACCTGGCGATGACCATCGGAGCAGGTAACGATGAAGGTAGTCATCTCAACGTCATACCCATCTCCCAGACGGTATCCATTACTCTGACAATCACATGCAACTTGAAACCATAGAGGAAAGGACACGTGGGGACCCTATTTATCTCAATTAATGATTATTATGTTTGGTATACATATAATTATATGGTAAATATAAGAAAAATAATTTCAAAACCAATTCAATAGTAAAGAGATTTGCGTCCCTCTAATACTCGTACTAAAGCCTCTTAGTCCAGGACACATTTTTTTTACAAAATAACTTTTTAACTATTTAATATATCAATTTCTCACATCAATTATCAATCTATTATTAATTTCAATTTTCTGATATTATGTATAACAAAAAAAAAAGACAAAATTTGACATAGTAATTAGAAATTTGGGCCTAAAAATAAGGTTAAGAATATAGATAATCCGTTCAATGATACGTACCAGCTTCTCCTCTCTCTGTGAGAGTTTTCTCCTCTGTTTGAGTGCTTTTTCTCCGTTCACTGAGATTTTTCGGTCCTAGTGGCGACATCGTTTGTTTTTCTTCAATTATGGAGAATATATCGAAACAGTGGCAATCTCTTTGGCAGACAGACTGAAGACAAGGTGTTGGAGGTATAAGACTATCCTATTGAGGAGTCGGTTGATCCTTCCATATACTTAATGATCAAGATTTTAACACAGAAAACAACGAATAGGAATGCTTTCCTTAATGCAATCTCGAAGATTTGGAATACATCGAAGGAAGTTGACATAAAGGATATAGGCCAGAACATGATTTTGGCCGTGTTCAGTCATCCCGTGGATAAACTGAGAGTTGTAAGGAACGAACCATGGAGCTTTGATAAATCTCTAATCTTGTTAGGAGAGGTTAACGGGTATGTTCAACCTTCGAAAATGAATTTAAACGAAGTTAGCTTTTGGGTGCAGGTATTTAATCTCCCTATTCTATGCATGGCATAGGAATTGAGAAAAAGAATAGGAGATTGTATTCATAAATTTATAGATATAGATGAAGGTCCTGATGGTGCTTGTTGGGGAAGTATTAGGGTCTGTTTTAATATTGAGTATCCTTTACCCAGAGGGTTAAAAATGAAGGTGCCACATAACTCAGAAACAAATATTGGTTGACTTTTAGTATGAGAAGTTAGTCGAATTCTGCTATGGATGTGGGAACCTTTCCCATTTGAGCAAGGATTGTGACGCTACTATGAGAAGGGATGCTGGTGGAAAATGCAACCAATAAGCAGCACAGGCCATGGATGAGAATGGACATACCAAAATCCCCGAGGAGGAAGGATAAAGAAAATAGTTGAATTACCTCATTGTCAATCCCGTTGAGGGAAGATAAAGAGAATAGCCAAACCGTTTCATCATCAATTTAAGTGAGGGAGACGAACTCGTCTGCACCTATGGTGGGGGACATCACATGCAAAAGAGATCCGGTGACCAGAAATGGAGGAGACCTGGCGATGACCATCAGAGCAGGTAGCGATGAAGGTAGTAATCTCAACATATAACCATCTTCAAGGCGGTAATCCATTACTCTGACAATCACATACAACTTGATTCATAGAGGAAATGACACATGAGGACCCTATTGATCTTAATTAATTATTATTATGTTTGGTATACATATAATTATGTGCTAAATATAAGAAAAATAATTTTAAAGAAAATTCAATTGTAAAGCGAGTTACGAGGGTATTAGGTCCCTCTAATACTCGTACGAAAGCCTCTTTGTCCAGGAAATATTTTTTTTTGACAAAATAACTTTTTAACTATTTATTTTATCAATTTGTCATATCAATTATCAATCTATTATTAATTTCAATTTTTTGATATTATGTATAACAAAAATTATGACAAAATTTGACATAGTAATTAGAAATTTGAGCCTGAAAACATGGTTAAGAATATAAATAATTAGTCATATGTTCAATGAAACGTACTAGCTTCACCTCTTTCTGTGAGAGTTTTCTCCCCTGTTTGAGTGCTTTTTCTCCGTTTAGTGAGATTTCCGATCCTAGTGGCGACATCGTTAGTTTTTCTTCAATTATGAAAAATACATTGAAACAGTGGCAGTCTCTTTCACTGACAGAGACTGAAGACAAGGTGTTTGAGGTTGAAGACTATCCTATTGGGGAGTCGGTTGATTCTTCGATGTGCTTAATGATCAAGATTTTAACACAAAAAATAGTGAATAGGAATCCTTTCCTCAATGCAATCCCGAAGATATGGAATACATCGAAGGAAGTTAACATAAAGGAGATAGGCTAGAACATGTTTTTGGCCATGTTCAGTCATCTTGTGGATATACTAAGAGTTGTAAGGAACAAACCATAGAGCTTTGATAAATCTCTAATGTTGTAGGGAGAGGTTGACGGGTATCTTCAACCGTCGAAAATGACTTTTAGATTTTGGGTGAGATATTTAATCTCCTTGTTCTATACATGGCAAAGGAAATGGGGAAAAGAATAGAAGATTGTATTGGTAAATTTATAGATATAGATGAAGGTCCTGATGGTGCTTGTTGGGGAAGGTGCCTACGTATAGGGTCTGTTTTAATATTGAGTATCCTTTTCCCAGAGGGTTAAAAATGAAGGTGCCACAGAACTCAGAAACAATATGGATTGACTTCCAGTATGAGAAGTTAGCTTACTTCTGCTATGGATGTGGGAAACTTTCCCATTTGAGGAAGGATTGTGATGCTACTATAAGAAGGGATGCCAGTGGAAAATGCAACAGTAACCAGCATGGGCCATGGATGAGAGTGGACAGACCAAAATCCCCGAGGAGGAAGGACAAAGAAATAGCCGAACTACCTTATTGTCAATCCCGTTGAGGGAAGATAAAGAGAATAACCAAACCATTTCATCGTCAATTCAGGTGAGGGAGGGGAACTCACATGCAAAAGAAATCCAGCGACCAGAAATTGAGGAGACCTTGTGATGACCATCGGAGCAGGTAATGATGAAGGTAGTCATCTCAACGTCATACTCATCTCCCATGTGATAATTCATTACTCTTAAAATCACATGCAACTTGAAACCATAGAGGAAAGGACACGTGGGGACCCTGTTGATAGGATTATGTTTTTTATGGCTGCCACAGATAATGGTGTATGTTCCAGTGTGGGCAAAGATACAATAAAAAATTTGGGGAAAGTGGGAGAAGGACCTAGAAATAATGTAGGCCAATAGCAAGGGTTAAGTTTCAATTTATCACAGCCCAATAATAAAAAAGTGGCCAAAACTCACAAGGATTTTATCCAAGAGCCTGATTTGGATCCAAAAATTCAATTAACAGGCAACAAATCAGATAAAGAAAAACAAATTATTTGCACTACCAAAAAACGGAATAGATTTTGCCTTGGAAAAAGCCCTGAGGTACATGAGGCTACTCTCACTGGGAAGTTCAAACGTAGATCATCTTCTTATGTCTCGGTTACTGTAACGAAATGAAGGTATGAACAAAATTTTATCTCTGAATCTGAATTTTCAACAGCGGATTCCGAGCATTGAACCCGCTGCTCGCAATGAGTCTCTTAATCTGGAACGCTCGTGGGCTTGGGAACCTACGAGAGATCCGAGCTTTAAGGAGATTAATCTCCAACAAAGATCTCACAGTAGTGTTGTTGTTAGAGACAAAACTGGACTTGCATGGGTTTGAGAAAGTCTAGAGAAAGGTTGGCCTCAATGGTTTTAATGTGCCGAAGGTGGGTTTGAGTGGAGGCTTGGGCATTCTGTGGAGGGAGGATATGAAATTCATGTTACAATCATTCTCACAGAGGCGTATTCATGGGGAGGTAGTTAATTCAGAAGGATTGAAGTGGAGATTAACTTGTTTTTATGGTAATCTAGATCGAACCCAACGTGTCCATTCTTGGTCACTGCTGAGACGACTACAAAAATGTCGAATTTAGTATGGTTAGTTTTCAGAGACTTCAACGAGATCTACTCCCATGCAAATAAATTGGGTGGTTCACTTAGACAGAATTCAACAATCGAAGCCTTCCGTGAGTGTTTGGAGGATTGTGGTCTAATAGCCTTGCCATATAGGAGTCCGAAATATACTTGGACATATAAAAGGAAGGAGGAGGAGCTGCTTTTGGAGAGAATTGATATGGCATTCGCCTTGCTTGAGTGGTTAAACCTTCATCCAAGAGCCTTAGTTAATCACTTGGGTTTTCTCTTATCTGATCACAGACCTCTCCATATTTCCCTTAATAAAAATAACCTTTTCAATGGTCAGGGAAGAAGTTTTTTCCGGTTTAAGGAGTTCTGGAATAGGGGCGAAGAGTGTAAAAAAATTGTTAAAGAAATCTGGAACTTTCAAGGATGTGAAAGACATCATTTTGGGCTTCATGGGATGTTGAGTAGATGTGCAGCAGCTCTCTCAACTTGGAGTCGACAAAAGTTTTGCAAGTTTTAAAAAAAAATTGTAGACTGCCAGAATATGTTGGATAAGCTATATCAAAATTCAGACAGGTGCACTGTGGGAGATCAGAGTAAATTATGTCATGAGGAATTGGACAAGACTCTTTTACAGGATGAGGTGTTTTGGTCTTAGAGGGCGAAAATGGATTGGCTCTAATATGGGGATGCAAATACAAAGTTTTTCCATTCCAAAGCCTCTATGAGGAATAGGAAAAACAAAATTGAAACGCTATTAGGAGAGGATGATAATTGGGTAGAGAGACAGAAGGAGCTCAGATTACTGGCATTTAATTATTTTGAAAAACTTTTTGCTTCTTCTTGTCCTACAGTGGAAGCTATTGAGGGGGTTACAAGGTGTATTAATCGCAAAGTGACGGAAGAGATGAATGCAGAGCTAATCAGAGAATACACAACTAAAGAGGTGGAATGGGCAATCAAAGAGATGCATCCTCTCAAGAGTCAAGGCCCAGAGTATTTTCTGGCAGCTTTTTATCAAAAGCAATGGGATATCGTTGGAAGGTAGGTAACTAATTTTTGCTTAACATGTATGAATTTTATCTATTATTAATGATACATTCATAACTCTGATTCCTAAATTGTCTGATCTGGTTGGCTTGGCTAATTTTAGACCAATTAGTTTATGCAATGTAATATATAAAATAATCTCAAAGGTGATGGCCCGTAGATTAAAAATGATCCTCTCGGAGATTATTTGTGAAAATCAAAGCGCTTTTATAAAAAATCGCTTAATTACAGATAATGTTTTAACGGGGTTTGAAGTTCTCCATTCGATGTCAATACGTAGAAAAGGAAAACAAAGCTTGGTGGCTATTAAATTACACATGAGTAAAGCCTATGATAGAATCGAATAAAGTTATCTTCAGAAAATAATGGAAGCGTTTGGTTTTCATGAAAAATTTATCAAAAATATTTTGAGATGTGTAACTTCCACTTCGATGGCGATCCTCGTAAATGGTAAACCTTCCCCATCCTTTTCACCAATAAGGGTATTTTTCAAGGAGACCCATTATCCTCATATCTTTATGTTTTATGTGCAAAGGGGTTGGCGGCCATGATAGGCAAAGATGTTGAGTCGGGTTTGATTAGATGCCCTCAAATCGATAGAAGGGGACCTATTGTCTCTCATTTACTTTTTGCTGATGATTGTCTGTTGTTTTTTAATGGTACGGAGAGGGTTTGTAGGAGCATTAAATAGATTTTAAATACCTATTCTAAAGCATCGGGGCAATGCATTAACTTCACTAAATCGGTGGTCACTTTCTCTCCAAGTTCAACCTCAGAGGTAAAGTCGATGGTAATGACAATTTTGGACATTCCTACAACTCTCAATATTGAATCCTATTTAGGATTATCGGTTTTTATGGGCAGGTCGAAGAAGGCTTTGTTTGGGTATATTATAGATAAAATGTATAAACTTTTAATAAGATAGAGGGAGAAGCAATTCTCATTGGGTGGGAAAGAGGTTCTTCTAAAAGCTGTAGACAGACCCTTCCGGTCGCGTTTTCGAATCCTTATAAGTGTGTGTAAGGATCTTGAAAGGTCCATGGAAAAATTCTGTTGGGGTTATAATGATAAGGGTCCAAATATTCATTGGCTTTCTTGAAAGGCTATATGCTTGCCTAAATCGGAAGGAGGAATGGGATTTAGAGAAATGGTCTATTTTATTCAAGCTTTACTTGCTAAACAAAGTTGACGAATAATAAAAAATCCTTCAACCTTAATGAACAGGGTATTTAAAGGAAAATATTTCAGCGAGGGTTCCCTTCTCGAAGCTAAATGTAAAAGCAATGCTTATACTATATGAAGAAGCATCATATGGGGTAGGGATATCCTGAAGAAAGGAGTTAGATGGTGTGTAAGGAATGGTAAGAATATTAAAATAGCTTCCGACACTTGGATCCCCAAACCCTTTCTTTTAAGCCTTTATGTAAAGCCCTGATTCCACTTAAATTAAAAGTAACAGAGCTGATTGAAGGCAATAAATGGGTTAAACACCGTTTATAAAATTTGTTTGTCGAGGATGATGCAAAACTAATTGCAGCCATTCTGCTTACTGGGTAGGATGTTAAAGATAAATTGATATGGCATTTTGAGTATAATGGGGAGTATACTATAAAGAGTGGCTATAGAGTTGCATTAAACATGAAAAATAATTGAAGAAGTGCTTCTGAAAGCCCCTCATAATGGTGGAAAAAAATGTGGAACCTCCATACGCCACCAAAGGTTAAGGTTTTTCTTTGGAAAGCTTCAAAAAATATACTGCCTACTTCATTCAATCTAGAAAAAAAGGGATAGAAAGTAGAAAGGTCTGTTTATTCTGTGGGAAGCTAGAGACCATTATGCATTCTCCTTTTAAATGCCCCCGTACTAAAGGGGTATGGGTGAGAGCTGCTAGTATTCTTAATGGGGGAAGGAGATCTAAGTTTCAAGATTTAGGGGATCCTCTAGATGCTTTTGAAATAATCTTTTTCAATCTTCCTCCTCAAGATTTGGTTTTAGCTGGTTGCATATGTTGGTTCATTTGGTTTTCTAGAAACTCATGGATTCATAGAGGCTTTGGTTTGGTGGAAGAAGAAATCATTAACAGGGCTGAAACTTTCTTGACAGAATGGTCCAAATCCCAACCTTAAAGGCATGGAGAAAGGAGAGACTTGGGTGCTTCAGTAGTAAAGTGGACAAGACTTGCCAAAGGACTTCTGAAAATGAATGTTGACGCTTCATGCTCGTCAACAGGTACAGGTGTGGGAATCTCCATTCGAGACAACATAAGAACTGTTCTATTAGTAGGAACGCTATTCATGGAGGCCAACTATGAAGTTCTTGTGGCAGACTTATGGGCTATATTGGAGGGTATTAGACTGGCTCGAGATAAAAGAATTGTAATTAATAATTAATGAATTTGAAACTGATTCGGCTAAGGCGGTGGCAGAGGTTAATTCGGCAAATACGAGAAACTTAGAGTGTGGGAATGTTATCCAGGCAGTCAAATCTGCTCTGATTTTTCATCCAAACTGTTCGGTTAGATATGTTCCAAGAATTTGTAACTCAGTAGCGGTTAGACTTGCTCGTGTAGCAGCTTCAAATCTTTATTCCTCAATCTGGGAGGGTGTTACACCTCCCATTGTACAAGACCTATGTATCTTGGATTATTTTTAGTTAATATATTTCTATTTCAAAAAAGAAAAAAAGAAAAACAAGGTTAAGATATTAAGTGCAACTACTAAATTAAATTATCTATAACTGGGTGTATACAAAAATGTCTTTAATGTATTTTACATCATCACATATTCAGATATAATATCATTAGAGTTTAAGAAAAAGATATAAGATACTTAGAAGTAATGGACAGTAAGCCAAAGTCATTAGGTGCATCATGCATGTTAAACAGGAGTAAAACCGTGACATACATGTTTATAAAAAAGAACCAACCAGAGGAAGTCGCGAAGGCCATCGACGTAATAGAACAAGAAAGGCGGAGCGAAAAGACAGAAGATTTAATCAATGATCAGCCTATAAGTTATAGTTGAATTCCCCAAATCTCGGGGAATATTCTGGCAACTTATTAATTATGCTTGTCCAAATCAAATTGTAATATTTTAATTATAGTTAAATCTCCCTAGAATACAATGAATATTCCATTCTTAGTAGAATATTTCTCTTTTTAAGAGATGCAACAAGATCTCATGAGTAGCCTATAAATAAATGTTAATTGTAAGTTTAAGAGAGGCAATATTAATCACCTAAAGGCATTATTCTTTGAGTACTCTCTCTCTCTTTCTCTATATTTCAATTTACTTCTCTAAGTGTGTGAGAAAAATCATTTACATTTTGGTGTTTTCATTGAGAGCGAGTAGAAACATCAAAGAAAAACCCCTCCGAAAACTAAACAATGCCTCGAACCAGATCAAGCACTGCCATTAATGAAGGAAATTGGAACGAGGATGATCATGCCAATCAACCTGCTCCCCCAGCTGAGATACTTTAAGTAATCCTGAACAGAATGCAAGATATGGAACAACGAAATGTTGAAACGCTACACAACGTGTGGCAAACAATGCAAGAACAAATCACCACGCTGCAATGGGACTTCGTACAGATATGTGCAGAAATCAGTCAAAATACCAACCGTGAGTAACAGGAAAGTCATCCAGAAGGAGACACGCGTGAAACTAGATGCGAGGACAATAAAAATAGCAGGAATATGAAAAATGAAGATGTGGAGGTTGAGTCCCAAATCCATAAAAAAGAGGTAGCAGTAGAAATTCGTCCATCTAAAGTTGCAATAGAAGCAACAATGGAAGAGATGCTGGAAAGAAAGATGATGGAGCTGAGGAGTCTTGGGAATGTGGGAAAAACATACCTTTAATCACTCACTAAAACCCCGTTGAGGCTAGAAGTCCTGACCACCCCTATACCAAAAAGTTCGTGGCACTTAAGTTCAAATGCTATGAAGGGAAGTCTGACCCGATGGACCATCTCAGACGATTTAATCAAGTTATGGCATTGTACCAACATGAAGATGCATTGATGTGCTGAATATTTCCTATGAGCCTAGAAAGAACTGCACTTAAATGGTATCATTCCCTTCCCGCTTATTCGATTACTAACTTTACTCTCACGTATACTTACTACCTTTTTAGAGTAATACTCTACAAATCAAGCGGTGATGGAAGATTCAGAGTATCTTCTTACAATCTCTACCAAACAAAGGAGAAACTCTATGTGAGTACACCCAAAGGTTTAAAGAGGAGATGACCAAGGTGGAGAGCTGTGATAACAGAGTTACTAGGCTAACTTTTAGATGTGGGCTGGACCCGGAATCCCCCCTCTTCGAGGATTTATCGAAGGTCAAACATTTGACCATGGCGGAGTCCTTTCAGCCGGAGTAAACTTACATCATGTTGGAAGAAGAAAAGAAGAGTCTATTAAAGTTGACGGAACGAAAAAATGATGAGTCAAAAGAAGAAGAACGGAATAAGAGAACTGACAGAAATGAAATCAGAGAATGGAAAAGGACAATGAACGAGGAGATAGTAAGTAGGAAAGAACTGATAGCCAGAGGAGATATATTGACTACATTCATATTAGAGATGAAGTCTACACATCGTTGACTGTATCAATAAATCAAGTTCTAGACATGATGAAGGACAAGCCTTGGTTGAAGAGACCGGCCCCGCTCACGAAGGAATCGTACTACGAGGACAAAGATAAGTACTGCTCATCTCACAAAAGCAACATACATTGCATGAATGATTGTTATCAACTGAAGGATTACGTCGAAAATCTGGTTAAAGAAGGTACCTCAATCAGTTTGTGAGGAAAGAAGAGCCGAAATGGCAAAGTGAAAAGGAGGCCCCTAACAGGGAAAAATGAGATAACGGGAAGCAACCACTCCAGATTGTTAACACCATCATCACGTTGACTGAATAAAAGGGAACTACAAGAAAGTAAAGGAAAGTATATTGTAAGAAGCCATTGCTGGAAGAGAACTGGGAATGGGGAAGTTCCTCGAGCGACATCGGTAACCTCTCACTCATATTTGACGACCTAGATTTGGAGCATGACGGATGCCATAACAATACCCTAGTCATCTCAAAATAAGTTGGAAACTGTTTTCTAAGGAGGATGTTGATTGATGACGGGAGTGTCGTCAATATTCTCCATCGGTTAACACTCTAGAAAATGTCTATGGGGGAACGAAAACTGCAAGGTCCCTTACAACCACTGATAGGCTTCAACAGAACTGTGAGCTACTCAGAAAGGATAATTGCTCTATCAGTTAATGTAGAGCCGTTCAACTACCTCACAAATAAGACACACCATCTCCCTATAATGCCATCATGGGGAGAATCTGGCTGTACAAGATGAAAGTCATACCGCTAACCTATTACCAAGTGTTGAAGTACCCGTCTCCTGACATGATCAAGACCATAAGTGGAGATCCAGTTGCTGCTCGAATCTATGCCATTACCGCACTGGAATCAACAAGAAAGAAGACAACGGGGAAGAAGGTAGAGAAGATGATGGTTGCTAATAAACAATAGCAATCACAGGAAGATACATATGTGGGTCTGAGATACAAAGCAGAGGAAGAAACTGAAACCATCTGCTTAGATGAAGAGACACAGAAGACAACGAACATTGGAGCCCACCTCGAGCATGTGGAAAAAGAACGGCTCACAAAATTTCTACAAGGTAACATAGACATCTTTGCGACGATAGCCCAGGAAATGCCAAGTATACCTGAAATTATAATGTGTCATAAGTTGAACAATTATCCCATTGTCTGGCCAAAAAGCAGCGAAAGAGGAGTTTCACACCCGAATGGAATATGGTCATTAAAGAAGAAGTCGAAAAGTTGTTGAAAGCAGGCTTCATTAGGGAGGTAGATTACGCAAAATGGCTTGCAAACGTTGTCATGGTAAAAAAGAAGAACGGGAAATGGAGAATCTGTGTAGGCTTCACAAATTTGAATAAAGTTTGCCCGAAAGATGAATATTCGCTGTAGAGAATAGACCAGATGATGAATACCACCTCATGACACGAGCTCCTAAGCTTCATGGATGCCTTCTCAGGATATAATCAAGTAAAAATGTTTCAACCTGATCAATAAAAGATATCTTTCATAACTAAACATAGTACTTTGTGTTACAAAGTAATACCTTTTGGTTTGAAAAATACAGGTGCTACTTACCAGAGGTTGGTGAACAAAATCTTCTGAGAACAGATCGGGAAAACCATAGAGGTCTATGTGGACAATATGCTAGTAAAGAATTGTAAATGGGAATATCACATCAAAGACCTTGATGAGACTTTATCAGTCTTGAAGAAAAGCTCCATGAAATTTAATCCAGAAAAATGCACCTTCAGAGTGGCAGCGAGAAAATTCTTAGGTCACTTGGTCATACAACAGGGAATTAAAGTCAAGCCGGACCAGGTGAAAGCCATAATGGAAATGCGATCCCCTCAAAATCGTAAACAATACAAGGCTTAGTAGGAAGATTAGCAGCACTAAACATATTTCTTTCAAGATATGCAGACAAGTGCAAGTCATTCTTTGCAAAACTAAGGATGAACTCCACAGACGGATGAGATGAAGAATGTGAGTAAGCTCTTAATAAGATCAAGGAATATTTGACAACTCCGCCATTGTTGTCAAAACAAAAACCTAGAGATGTGTTGTTTTTGTATGTGGCCATATCGTAGACAACTGTCAGTGCTATTCTAATCAGAGAAGAAGAAAGAAAATAAAAGCCTGTATATTTTGTAAGTAAAGGCTTGGTGGAAGTTGAAACCAGTTACAAAATAATTAAGAAGTTAATGATGGCCATTATGTGACAACAAGGAAACTAAGGTATTATTTTTAAGCACATAGCATAATGATGCTAACAGATTCACCAATCAGAAGCCTTTTGCATTCGCCAAGGTCAACAGAAGAATAGAGAAGTAGGCAATAGAGCTAAACCAGTACGAAACCCATTATGAGCTGCGAACATCGATTAAAAGGCAAGTTTTAGCTGACTTTGTAGTGGATTTGACTGTTGTCAGTGGGGAAGAAACTGATAGTGGATCACAGACCACTGGGAGTGGAGCATGGGAACTGTACGTTGATGGAGCCTCCAACAACAAAGGAGCCAGAGTGGGATTTGTGCTACGGTCCGACCCCATTTGGAGAAACACTAGAGCACTCCATTTCATTTGAATTCAATGCCTCAAATAACAAGGCAGAATATGAAGCTTTGATAGAGGGAACCTCCTTACTACGGGAATTGGAGGTAACTAGAGTAAAAATATTATGTGAAAAAGGTCACGGGAGAATTCATGGAAAATGATGAAAGGATGATCAGTTATTTACAATAAGTAAAAGAATTTCTAAAGTGAAGAATTACGAAATCCATCAGGTCCCTAGAGCAAAAAAAATGGACATGCGGTAAATCTGGGATTTTCGCTACAACTCTCACGAAAGCGGAACGTAGCAGTCGAATTTCTCGAAAAACCATGTATCACAGCAAAAGAGGTAGCGTATGTGAAAATTAAGGAAGAGCGTAGCTGGCAGGATGATGTAATCTGTTGCCTGAAGGAAGGAATCTTGCCACATGAAAAACTTTACGCAAAGAAAGTCCGGCAGCAAAACACTAGGTACTACTTGATTAACGGTTCATCGTATAAGTTATCTTTTTCAGGTCCATAACTGAAGTGTCTAAGGGAAAAGGAAGCCCAGTACATGTTAGTAGAGATCACGAATGAGTGTGCTGAAACCATACCGGAGGCATCTTTTTAGCTCTCAAAGTGCTAAATGAAGATATTATTGGTAAAAATGCACCAAGATGCCAAACAGTATGCAAGGAAATGTGACAAGTGTCAACGATTTGTACCCGTGGTCAAAATTGCCCCTCGGGAACTCAATACAATGACGAGTCCTTGGCCGTTCATATAGTGGGCTCTAGACATCGTCGGACCACTCCCCAAGGCACCCGCTGAGAAATGGTTCACTAAATGGATTGAGGTAGAGGCTTTTTCTGGACTCGTGAGAAAGAAGTAAAAGGGTTCATGTGGAAAAACATAGCGTGCCGCTATGAGATTCCCTGGGTTCTAGTTTCTAATAACGAACTTTAGCTCACTAGGAGAATGGTAAAGCTCTTCTGTGAAGACTTAAAAATTTTCAATCGGTTCTCCACACCCTACTATCCATAAGGAAAAAGATGAGCTGAGAGGTCAAACCGAATTATACTCGATAATATGAAGAAACGTTTGAAATCGGCCAAGGGAAAATGGGTTGAAGAACTACCAACAATACTATGGGCATAAAGAACAACTCCCAGAGAGGCAACATGCGAGACACCATTTGTCCTGGCCTGCGGAATGGAAGCGGTAATACATGTAGGAATTAGAAGCCCCACTATGAGATCAGAACTTACTGAGCAGTAAAATGAACTCATGAAAGAGAATATTGACTTATTAGAAGAAATTAGAGAAGTGACACTCGTACGAATGACTAATTATAACCATAAAAGAAAAGCCTACTTCCAAAGAAAAATCAGAAAGCAGGAGTTTCAAAAGGGAGATCTAGTCCTAAAGAAGATCTTTCAAACGAAAGGAAAGTACAATCCATCTTGGGAAGGGCCATACATTGTTAAAGAGGTAGGTGAAAATATATACTATCATCTCACAATTGAAGAGGGATCAAAACTGACAAAATCATGGAACGACATCTATTTGAAAAAGTACTTTGTTTAACTTATTAAATGTTGTTATAATGAATAATTTTTTCCTGTGATATTTTTCCGCAAGGGGTTTCCATGTACAAAAACATTGTGTAAACTTTCTCCCTCATCTCTTGAAATTAAATGGTCGGCGGCCTAGTAGTCAAAGCCCTTGAGAGCGGGAAGAATTTTCCTTTCTAAAATATGGAAACTGAAAGATCGGTGGCCTAGTAGCCAAAGTCTGCGAGAGCGGCAAAAACCCTCTCTCTAAAATGTGAAAATTAAATGTTGACGGTCTTAACACCTAAAGCCTTGAGAGCGGGATCATTTTCTCTCTAAATAGAAAAAAATCAAAAGGTCGACGGTCTAGTTGTCAAAGCCATTGAGAGCGGGAAAAACTCTCTCTAAAATGTGAAAAATAAATAAAGGAGTACGAGAAAGAAAATAATGAAGGAAACAAAGTGATAAAGTACGATGAAATAAAACCAACAGTTAAAGATTGCAAAGTAAGCAAGCACAATGAAAACATATGCAAGGTAAAAATTCACATCCGTTCCAAAGAAAAAACCAAAAGTCAAAGTCTTTGAAAGCGGATAAAGAGAAAAGCCGGCAAACAAAAGCACTGTAAGCAAAAAACCTTTTAAATTTGCTACTACTTTTAAGTGTTAAACCATTTATTAAGTTTTTGCTTAAACATTTTGAAGGTTAACAATGGAAGTTGTTGAAGGAAAAAACCCTAGATTTTGAACTACTTGTTAAATTTTTTTACCAAGTGTTGAGCTACTAAGGAATAGATCCTAAGTGTTAAACAACTTTTTGATTTTTTTACTAAGTGTTAGGACGAATATCAAAAGCAATGATAAATTGTTAAAAGAAGAGATCATTTCATTGATAAAGGGGAAAACTCCAAAATGATCGTAAAATAATAATAATAATAATAATAATAATAATAATAATAATAATAGTAACAAGTGCAAGTACATAAAATGAAAATCGCAGGAGAAGTTAAAAGCTAAGATTCTCAAACAAGGATGACTTCATCGGCGGGAACATAGGAGTCAACAACGGCATCCTCAACAGTAGGAGCATCCTTAATAGAAGCATCCACTACAGCTTGAGATTTTGAAACATCTTCGAGAGGGACTTTGGGAGGATTGTTCTTATTCCCATCCTTGTATCCCGCATGGTAGACTTTCTTCCCAGCCTTGCCAAAAAGGCCTTGGAAGGTTTCTTCCGTCTCTCTCTCTCTCCCCCCGCTTGGCCTCTTCTCGATCTATCTATGTTATAGCTAACCTCTCTTAAGTGATCTTCAAGTTCTCTTCAGAAATGGCCAAGCACCTCTCAGACTCCTCCAAAGCCTCCTTTGTGGCCTTCAGTGAGTTCTCCAGCTTACCAAGCTCTGCCTTAGCTACCGCCACACCCTGGGAAAACTCCTGCACAGTCCCTTGGAGGTCAGCCTCATTCTTCTTTAGCTGCTCAATCTCGGCTTGGTGATTACCGAGGACTGCGTGGCATCCTTCAACCCCCCTCTTCCACTGAGCCGTAGTCTTCTCATTTGTCAGGAAATGTTCTTGGAGACTATTGTGAAAAATAATGGCCGGCAAGATATACAAAGGGAGAAAAATCAAACATTAGAAAATGTAGAAGATAAGCAAAGAAAGTAGGAAAAGAACAAAATAAAAGAAATACTTTCATCAGACCATGACTCAGGGAACAAAGTTGGTTCCCAACAGACATATTACGGGTAGTTGTCATGTCCATTTTAGATTGGACCCCACGAAGCATGATGTGTGCTGAACGAGGGTCGTTGAGGAAGTTTATAGAAGAGGGGATCAGAGGAACACTGTGGAATCACCTTCATCTCCACAAAGAAGGATCTTCATTTCCCTCTTGAGAACCAGAGGAGTGAACGAGAATAGACTCCCTCTGCTCTGACTACGAAGGAGGATGGGAAATAGAATGTTGTTGAGAACCCTATTCGGGAGCTGCAGGAGTAGGAGGAAAGGATAAGAGTCTATTGGGGCAGCGAGACTTTTAGTAGAGGTGGGTGGAGGACTAGGAGCTGCTCGAAAAGAACTCGGGGCTTCGTGCCTTGCGCAGAATTTCCTCTCCTCTTCGACGTCCCCAATAATAGTGCTACGCAGGCGCCTCAACATAACTATGCTCACAGCAAAATTCTGAAGAAGTCATTCCCGTTCAGACCTAGAAGAAATAGAAGTCTAGAAACGGAAACTTTTATAACAGAATGATAGTTAGGGATGGGAATATCTCTTAGAAGCTCAGGAGAAGATGACTAAGAGGAAGAAGATGCGACTTGAGTTTCATCAGGAATGAAAGCTACGTTAATCTCCCATCACGGATCAAGAAGATTGTCTCTGTCCTATCCTCAAATGTTGAAAGTGACGATTATCTTCTCTTGGGACTCCCTGGAAAGATACAGGTTGTTGTTCTTCTTGTTATCTAGAAAAAATGGTCAAAATTAGACAAAAGGAAAACAAGAATAAAGAATCAAGAACGAGGTACTGAAGCTCTGACGACTTACGGAAAACTTCCCATTTTCAGGGGATTGTCTAGCGACCATCACCGCCCCAGTTCCCTCCTTTTTGAATGACGTCCCGTTCCCAGCCTTTATCCCATTTTGAAATTTTTGTTATCATTTCCCTCTTTTCTGGACTGGGATGAGGGACAAGGTAATAGGTCTCGTTATGATACTTAATGATATAGTAAGCAAGAAGCTCGTCAATGCTTAAATCTAACCCATATCTTCTGTTTAAGGCCTCAAAACCTATCATAATCCTATAGGAGCTAGGATCGAATGGAGACAAAGCCAACCCAACAATATGGAAAAACTCTTACAAAGAAGGTGAAATGGAAGCTTAAGTCCTAAATTTATATACACTGGACTGAGGGTGATTTGGAATGGGGTTCTACATTCTAGGCCATGATGATTACTCTCTCCTAAACCACATATGATATAAGGAGGGAATGCATATATGTGGGAAGTAATGAAATGATCAAGCTCAGCTTGAGACCTAACTAAGGGAACGAGAGGTCTGAACCTATTACTGCCTGCCATACTAAAGGACTTAAAGGAAAGAGTCCGCAGAAAAATATTACAAGGAAGAAGAAGAAGAACTTACAGCGAAAGACAAAGGTAGAGGAAAAAATAAAGGAAGAAATGTCCTTAAATAGACTGCGGATTTGAAAGGAAAATGAAACATGCTTTATAATCGTTTGAAAATGGGAATTTGAAAGGACGTTTTGCAGGAAAACCTGACTGACAAGATGGAACCGTCACCTGTACTGACAAATGATAGAGTGACAACTAGGAAAGGAAAAAGGATAAGGCGTATGCTACATGAATTAGTTGAGAGCGAGAAGGTGAAAAGACATGGAGAAACGATGAAGAGCCGTTTTATCGAAGGGACGTCAATGAGAACAGGAGACGAAGTGGCAACTTAGGTAAGGCACACCTATCTTTTTACTTATTTATTATTATCTTTTGTTGTTTCCAATGTTTGCAGGTTCTCAATGAACAACATGAAAAGTAGAAGAATTTAATCAAATCTCTCATCAAAGCACACAAAAACTGAGGTTCCTCATCATTACACATCGATATATAAATTTTTATTGAGTGTAATGGAGGGCAAATGAACAAGTGTAAAATCGTCAGAAACATATGTATAAAAATGAACCAACCAGAGGAAGCCGCGAAGGCCATCGACGTGGCAGAATGGGAAAGGCCTGATCGGAAAGATAAAAGGTTTAATCAATGATCAACCTAATATTTGGGGGAATATTCTGGTAATTTATTAATTATGCTTATGAATCCCACCTAAACCTGATTGTAATATTTTAATAATGGTTAAATCTCCCTGGAATACAATGAATATTCCATTATTAGGAGATTATTTCTCGTTTTAAGAGATATAACAAGATTTCATGAGCAGCTTATAAATAAAGGCTAATTGTAAGAGGCAATACTAATCACCTAAGAACAATCTTATTTGAGAGCTTTCTCTCTCAATTTACTTCTTTGAGTGTGTGAGGAAAATAAATCCTTAGGAAAATAAATCCTTTACATGTGTTGGTAGATTTTGTAAGTAAATTAGTGAACCAAACATCCACATTATGACATACTATAAAGTTCACGAATCATTACTATTTTTTTTTAAATTCATCTTGTTTAAATGGCATAGACGTATACACTCAGGTTTCAAGAAAAGAAAAACTTAAATTATTGGATTTTAAACTAAAATCATTTAAATAATATGTGATACCGAAATTATCACTCATTTTATTAACAATTCTAAAACGCTAAATTTTTTTAATACTTAAACTCAAATTCACCTGAACCAATGAAACAATTAGAATGTTTTATCTTTTGTTTTAGAGAAATGGTTTGGTTTCATCGGTCATAAGGTTAATCTTATTTTTCACACTGAAACTAACATTTTTTAAAAGATGAACTTATTTATTACTCATCAAACTAGTGGAGTCTGCGTGTTATTTAAGTAATTAAACTACATGAGATGTGAGAGGGATATTCCATTTTCTTAACATAGTAGCTTATTTTAGAATAATGTGCTTTGAACTCATAACATATTAAATACGAGTGCAAGTATTTAATCAATTGTGTACGATTGAGTGTTTTTTTGTACACAATGACTAAATTGTCATTACAAATGATAGACATATCTACAATATTTAATATATTAAAAGGTAAGACATACAATCTTTAATATATTATTTTTTTTGGACAACTAACTATTCACTTTTTTTACTCATCCAAAAATGCCCGAAAGACATGCACTTAGGACATTTTTATTGGTTGTGACCCAAAAGACATGTAAAAACAATTAAATTATGAATTGTTCTTGCTTTTTTATTTGCATTTTTGTTTCAGTTATTAGATTTTTTATTCTTATCGCCTGAACTAATTTCTCCTTTTACATCTTTTTATGTAATCAGGTGTGTCTTACCTAAAAATATATCTATTTCTTAGTGAGGGAAGAGTCATAATTATTATTTTACTTTTACATCATATTATTTTATTGTTTTAATGATCTTACATTCCTTATGTATGTATATTGAAGGGAATAGCAATTTTTACTATTTATTTACTCGTTATCATGACACGAAAACCGCAAGTTACTTAAGAAAAATTCTGCAATCGTTTAATTTTTTATTTTAATTAAACTTGTTAGTATAACATATATAATGTTTTTAAGAAATATAACTGTTTAAATCATGTGTGCAAGATGCACATGAGTACTTCCTAATTTAATTAAAAGCTTTACTGTACAATTACAAAGCTATAACGCTAATTATTTGTGATGTTTTTTAAGGGATGTATATATCTTATCTAAATGAATTGAGTGGTAATGCTAAATTTTATAATTTATAAAGGGATTTGGAGAGTTGAGGCCTCAGACTCGGTGGCACAACAGCGTGGAAACAAGCAATAAAGGGTGGGTTGGTGAGGTGGTCGTGACAAACCGACCAACTATGCTATATTGTTGGTTCTTCCAATAGCTTTAACGGACACCATGTTTTTCGGAACACCACTCCCTCATAACTAAACTCCCATTCCCAACTGCACCAAGCGACGTGTATTGGAAAGAGATAAATGTATAGAAATACATTAGAACATTCAAAAGAAAAAATAAAAAATTATAGCAATGGTCAAGCGATTACACTGCGTTGATATATCAATACACATATTGTGTAATCATTCATACACTTTGTTATATTGAATTTTTCTTTTCTTTACATATCAATTTATCACGTTTAATTGTGATTTTCAGAGTTTTATGTTACAGTAATTATATCTTATTACAGTAAAGAATTAGGACCTTATAAGAAAATAGAAAATGAAAGAAAATGTTGATCTATCTTATCTTCTTTATCGTTTTTTTATAAGATATACTCACAATAACATATAATGATCTATAAAAACGATGTTCAGATCAAGAATATTGAATACCTGATCTCCTTTTAGATATACTTATAAGTTGAACTTTAAATGGTACAAGTGGGAATTTAACATCAAGAACAGGGGTTTAGGCAGACAAATTTGGACCTACAAGTTTACTTAAAGGAAATGAAACTTGGAGAAACTATAAATTTTAAAGAGATTAAATTTCGGTAGGGACATGACTTAATCAAATTGGTAGAAAAAGAAAAAGAAAAGGAGAAAGCAAAGACTATTGTTTCTTCACTTTTAATATGCTTCAATAATGATTAAGCGGACCATAATTCAGTTAGACAGTCTTTAATCAAGCCGAACAATTTGTTTTGCTTATCAAACTGTATTGTCTTTGTGATAAGATATTAATGGTTTTTTAGCCAAGTTGGTCCAATAAACAGACGAAGATTTATGTTCATCAAATTTAAGTTAGTGTCTTTTTTTTCTTCTTGAATTTATCTTATAATCACTTTATGATATATTTTTAAATAAAGTGTGTGACGAGATGAACTGATACAAATTATTAAGTTCACACACTTATACATATAAAAGATTATGATAAGTCATTTAATTTTATATCCAAAATAATCTATAAATTAAAAGAGAGAAGAAAAACATGTTTATGTTCGCATGAGAGAAGTCCAGAAAAAAAAAGGTGTAAAAGGCACTTGTTATGAGGGAGAAGCCCATGAGAAACTTAGAAGATGAAGGGGGGCAGCTAAGAACATATATAGGGGAGGGAAGAACGGGTTCACGTGCAAGGCCAATGGCAACTAGCTGTTCAGCCTGTTAAATCAGCCAAACCGGCCCGTTCCTGACATGCACGGCTCTGTCTGGACTGTTTTCAGCAATTTAAACTGAGTCCGGCATGCAATATGTGTTAAACGCGTTTCCGATTCGATTCGATTTTTTAATAAAAAATTAAACTGAATCAAATTATTCATGTCAAAAGTATCAAATTAAATTGTGAGTTTCGGTTCAGTTCAGTTCAGTTCTTCGGTTCGGTGTTATTAATTAAAAAATAATTTTTAAATGATATTATCTAAAAAAATAATATAAAATCAAAATTTTGTTTCGTTAAATAATATGAATTTAATGTTTCAAATCGGTTCAAAAACTATCAAATTTTATATTTTTCTGAACCGAACACATATAAAGAGCCGACTGAACCGGTCATTTTCAGTTCGGTCGGTTGGGTAAAATAATTTCCACCCCTAACATGTGGTCTGTTTTAATAAGAGTTCAATGGATCAATCCAGGTAAAATAAAAATCAGACCATCCCGTTTGTAAATTTTGGGTTGAGTTAGCCAGTCTCATATCCTTTCTTAGAACTTAGGGAAATTTTGTACAATAGACAATATTAGGAGGTGTGTTTTAAGCAATAGTAGGTTTTCAAAATAATTAGATAAATAGTAAGATTCAAAATAGTCAATAATTTTAGATAAAAATGCCCCCATCTATATATAATATACTACATATATTTTCAAGTAAATCAAATATTTAAGCTGATAGACTTAATTTATATACCCTACAATTAAGGAAAACTATAATGAGCAATGAATTTGAACCGTAATCAGTAGTATATTTAATAGCCATCTAACCTTAATTAACGGAATCTATAACATCCACACTCAACTAAATATTGAATAAAAAAATCTTAAACAAAACTCAAATTAAATCAACAAAAAATCAACAAAAAATCAGTGATAATACGATCAATGATATAAACATTGAAAATTTTAATAAATTTAAACATGTTGCTTATTTTATACAAGTATCAAAGTAAATAAGTGATATACTTAACTCAACTATGGCGATAACAAAATTGTATAATTATGATTTCCATAATTGGTAATTAACATATTTAATGAAAATTTTAAAAACAAACAATTCTCGCCGTGTATACACCTTAAAAGACGGAGGCAATCATAACTTCCATATAACCCATTAATTGAGATAATATCAAAAAGGTAAAATTCGAATTTCAAATCCACCATTAATTGAGATAATATCAAGATAATTACACTTTCTAAATTATCAAAAATATTTAAAAAAATCAAACAATCCCGCCTGCCTAACTGCCTACAATTAACTTCCCCAAATAAATGATTAACTACGGTAAATAATAACTAACCTCACATATCAATCAATCATCCAACAACAAAAAACAAGAAACCCTACAAAGCTTTGTCTATGCTTCTAAAACCTCCATCTATAGAGTAGAGATAACCTCCATTAACACCCTTTTATAAAACATAGAAAAATCCATTGAAACTCTATAGACAAATCTCAGTTTAGTTACGTTTAATCAATAACTTATGAAAAGTCAATAATTGATTGTCTATGTTGAACTGATATCAATAATCTAATTTTTCTGTGTTGAACACTGATTGTCTATTATATCATTAGTCAGTAACTATTATCAATAAATAAAAATACCTGATAAATATTAAAAACCATCATCAAAAGATGATTAAAAATAATCGTCACTAAAATATTAAAAACCATCCATCAAATTAACTATGGTAAAATAATATTAAAAACTAATAGGTGCTTTTATGTATTTGCAGCGTTTTTATCGTCACCTTGAATTGAAATCAAAGAAATCAGATGCAACTGTACCTCAACTTGATGAAACATTAAAGAAGATTACTAAACCTGATCTAAAACTATTTTCTAACAATAAATCCATTATTGACACATTCCGAGGGCGATTTGAGCTGATGGTATTTTATTTGTAGTAAATAAGAGAATGTATAATGCAACATCCTCATCATTGAAGTGTTGATTTAAATCCAATTTGCAGCTAAAGAAGAGGTGACTCCTACCCAAGATTTTGAAGCCATGATATCGCGAAGAGATGGTCCAGAATGGGTTAGCAAAGTACTAAAAAGGAGAAATTAAAAAAGATAGTTTCCATAAACGAAATCACTAAAAAAGGGGAAATTAAATTAAACAATAAGATTCAATATAATTTAAATTTAAAATAATATATACTAATAATATTATAACTGAAATACCAAAGATAAGGATATCTTATTAATTGACATGACCCCACAAATCAAATAATTGAATCTATCAAATGAGGGGCAAAATCATCAACCGGAAATCATGAACAGAATTTTGACGACATTGAGTCCACAAATATGCTATTTACGTAAAAATTTGAAAGTCATGTTATTCCTTAACTCAGCTTTCAAAACATATCTATTTGGTGTAATTACTTTAGAACTAATTCATATGTGTTTAGTTCAAAACTCATTTATGAAACTGATTATCAGCTTTCCTGTCTATATGCCTTTCAAATATGGTCGTAAAAAGGAAGCATAGACACATATCATAGAAATGACTTTTGCTCTGATGTTTGACAGTTGTGTCCCTCCTATCACGTAAAGTAAGTAGCCCTATGCTAGTTGGGGGCCTTTTCCAAAGCAGAGTGGCCCATTTAGCCCACCTTAGAAAGGCCTGATCGACTAGTAACCCACGTGGACACCTGGAAGCCAAGTTAAGACTGGATCTACCATGTTGTCATACTACAGATGAGCCAACTATGCATGTTCTTCTTCTATTCTCACTCTCTTCCAAACATTTTCTAGCATTTGATGAAATGTATCAAAGTTTTAGATGTGTATACATAAAAAACTGCTCATTGTATCCACTAAAAGATTATCAAATTTAAGGTTTTAAAATCCATGATTTTCATATCATTATACAATAATTTTTACCAATAACTTTGCTATATACTTTGCAGAAGAAAGTAGACTTAGTTTTAATTAAATGTTTGGTTTCTTAAAGAAATATATTCTACTTTGATGCATAAAGACATGATTGATAAACCTTATTCATGATTTGTGATCGTACCTAATCAAATGAAAAATGTATGTTCTTCCTATTTCTTCACAATTGTGGTTCACTTGGTGGTTCACTTGGCATTTGAAGCTAGAATTGGTTGACTTGTACATTACATGTGGATGTATCAGATTGAAAGTAATACTTTGTCTCATACTTATAGTTCTTAATGTATACTTTCTTTAAGATACTTTATAGATTAACGACATATAACGTGATTCAACACTTTCAGAAGGTCTAATAATAGTTTCTACTATTCTAATGTTGTCCACTCTCTAGAGGTAGTTTCTCTCTAGGGTTTTTCTCCTAGGGTTTTGGTTTTCTTCACTTTGTTTTCTTATTTTCTCTGTTTGTGGTGAGGGTGTTTCATTTTCTTTTTGGTTGTATTCCGTTCTTAATGATGGAAGACTCGGATGATCTCTTATCATCTAGTTTACCCAAATGTAAATTGACAGAAGAAGAATCTAGTGTTGTTGAGATTCCTCGTGAGGCTCCGTATCCAAGGATTGAAGCATGTCGTTTAAGTATTATTGGAAGGCTTGCCACAAACAAAAAATATTCTCTTACTGGACTCCATAAAACTCTTTCTAAAGCATGGTGTCTGAATGAGGAGGCTCGTTATGTTGAGGTCAATCAAGATTTATTTCAGGTTTTTCCCTACTGATACTGCATTAGTATTTGTCACGAAGAATGGCCCTTGGCTTTTCAAAGATAATCTTTTTTTCTTTAAGAGGTGGAATGTTAGATTATCTTTAAACAAGGAGATGTTTCTCTTGAATAGTTTTTGGATTCAACTACATGATTTACCTGTTGAATGTAGAGGCAAAAAAGTTACTGAACACATTGGCAACAAATTAGGTAGAGTGGTAGATACAGACGATGGTTTTTTGAAGGATGGTTTTGAGTTGAAGCGTTTTGCTAGGGTGAAGGTTGAATTCGACATATCCAAACCTTTGTTGATGGGTTCGTTTATTAACTTTGATGGTCGTCAACTTTAGTGTTCTTTCAAGTTTGAACGATTATCCAAATATTTATACTTTTGTGGTAGAATTTTACATTTGGATGGACTCTGTAATCTTTAAGGGTCTGCTAATAATGTGAGTAGGGGTGAATATGGCGAGGGGCTTAGAGCTTTTCGTGGTTTGGACAAAAGTTCTTTTTCAACAGAATTTCGGAGATCCCCTGTTTATGCTAGTGTTGGTGGTGGTCAATTTACAGATAGAGGTTTGGGTGCTATGAGAGGTAAAGGATGGGGACAAAATTTTAGAGATCCTAATTGGAGATCTGGGCAATACAATGGTAGAGTTTTAGACTAGACATTAATGTGGGTGATTTTATTTCAAAGGAAAGAGAGGAAGAGATGCTTCATCGATGGTGTTCTGTTCTGGCGGTGATAGGGTTACTTCGTCGCTGGTGGTCGATGTGAAGGAAGGGCCGGTGGTCGTTGGTGCTTCTCCGTTCATCAAACGACTCAAAATCGATTCTTCTCTGGTGGTCGCAGGTTCTTCTCCGTTCTTTGAACGACCTAGAATCATTTCTTCTCCGGTGGTTGCGGGGTCTTCTCTGGTGGTTGCGGATTCGGTTTAGATTTTACGATGGGTAATTCATTATTGATGGCATTTTCTGCGGAGGAGGTTGTTGATTTAGAGGATAGTATTGATAAGATTATTGTAGATTTGGTGGTGAGTAAAGATTCAAAGGTTTTTCAGGAAGAGTTTATCCTGAATGTTGGTGAAGACGTTCATTTGGTTGAAGATGAAGGTGATCCAGTAAGGGAGGATGTTCGGTAGAGGGGTGATCAATTGGTTGATGATGTTGACTTTATTCCAGTGAGGGAAGGTGCATGTGAAGCTTCAGGTTCAGGATTTTGGGCCTACTGATTCTTTGGCTGAAATAAAAGTAGGCCAAAAATTTGATTCCCATTTATCCTTTAATTTGGGCCAAAGTAAATAGAAATCTAATGAACCATTTAACCTTAAACTGGTTATTGAAAAAATTCAAAAAAATGGACCAGAAAAACTCAGTTACCTATATCTCCCAAAATTGTCCCTAGAAAATTAAGAGGACAACCCAGACCCACATGGTATAAGGCGAGCTCGTCAAAATTGATCGTGCATGGGAACATTGAGGATGTTTAGTTCATGCAGGGTGGCAAACATAAGGCGGTTGGAGTAGTTGAAAATTCTAGTTCCAGTTTATTGGAACAGGGAGTATCGAAAAGGTTGAAAGAAGATATTCAGGCTGAGAATGATGATGATGATCTTGATAGGGTAGAGGTGGCCAACCTGAATTGGCCCCAAAGTTATCAATGAAAGTCCTGGGGTGGAATTGTCAGGGTGTAGGGAATCCCCTGACAATTTCCACATTGCGAGGGTTAGCCAAAACCCATTCCCAGACTTTATTTTTTGACTTGAAACTAAAATAAGAGTAATATAGAGGAGAAACATAAAGTGGTTGTCAATACTTCGAGTTTGTTAGTTGTGAATCCTAATGGTATTAAAGGTGGTCTCGCGTTGTCCTGGAAGGATGGTAATTTAGTTAAATTGATTAGGTACGAAAGTTTTTTTATTGAAGTTCGGGTTGTGGATGTGGTTAATTTTAAAGTTTGGAGGTTATTTGTAGTTTCTATGAGCCATGAGCTTGAGGTTCGAGTCCAACAATTAATCTCTATTTGCAATCATATTATAGCTTGTTCTAAGGCTTGCATTGTTATTAGGGATTTTAATGATGCATTCTAATATTTGGAGGTAATACCGGAGATCCCAACAGTTTTAGTTTACTATTGGATTTTACGAACAATTGTAACCTGGTAGATATTAGCTTTGTGGGTTTGCCCTTTACCTGGATTAACAAGCTTGATTATCTGAATCTGATTAAGGAGAGACTGGATAAATGTTTTGCCCATCTGGATTTGCGTCATGATTATCATTTAACATCTCCTAGTTTAGACCCTTTAGCTTTATTTCTAGATATAGTTAATGAGAGAATACGATACATACATCAGTTCAAGTACGATAAGAGATGGTTTGAGTTTGAAGAGTGTAAGGAGCTGATAAAACCTGCAAGGGCGTCATAGGGGTATGATATTAGTGGGAGTCGAATCTCTGATAAAATTGCTTGAACCCGTAATCCTATTGTTCAATGGAGGAGGAGAAAAATATTGCTAATTCCAGTAGATTACAGAAGTTGACACATGTCAAGCTTACGAAAGCTTATTCTCACAGTTTAGTGGATTTTAAAGAGGTTTGTTCATTAGAAAAAGACCATCAAGAAGCAGTTATTCAAGAAGAGAAATACTGGAAGGATAAGACTCATGTTTTATGGCCCTAAAATGGTGATAGGAACACTTCATTTTCTCATGCGAAGGTCAAGGGAAAGAGAAGAAACAACCGAATTTTTGGTTGGAAGATAAGAATGGGTTTGGTTTACTAATTCTAAGGTTATTCAAAATATTGCCTCAGAGTATTATCAAAACCTATTTCTTTCTTTTCACCCTAGTGCAGCGTTGATTAAGTCGGTGTTGGTGAATTGTGACTATTGTCTTGATGACGATGACAGATTTATTCTGGATGAGGAAGTCATAGTCGATGAGATTCAGGCAGCAGAGGCATCCACCCTTCCAAATCTCCACGTCCTGATGCTTTCACCTCCGCCTTCTTTCATCAAAATTGGAATATCATTAGTAAGGATGTTATCACTATGGTACAAAGGTTTTTTAATACTTGCTCTTTTCCTTCTGACATTAATCATACATACATTTTACTTATTCCGAAAGTGAATTGTCCTAGGAATATGTCTAAGCTTCGTCCTATTAGTCTTTGTAATATCTCTTATAAAATTATCTCTAAGATTCTTACTAATCGTGATAAGATTTTAGGAGTTGGTCAAAGTGCTTTTATTCTTGGTCATCATATTATTGATAGTGTAATGATTGCACATGAGATTTTGCATTCTCTTTGGATACGAAAGAAAGGGAAAAAAAGGTGATGCGGCGATCAAAATTAATATGTCCAAAGCGTACGATAGAGTCGAGTGGAATTTTCTTTTGGCAGCCATGGAGAAGTTTAGGTTTTCTGATAAATGGTGGAAGTGGATTTTTGAATGCATCTCAATTGTTAAATATAATATCTCTCTGAATGTGGAGCTGAGTAAAATTTTTTCCTTGAGAGAGGTCTGAGACAGGGAGATCCTCTTTCCCCGTTCTTGTTTATTATCTATGTTGAAGTTCATTCAAGGATGATCACTAGGGCTAATGATATCGGCTTGATTTCTTGCTTCCGAACCTCTGCATCTGGTCATGGTACTCTACACTTTTCTTTGCTAATGATTATTTGCTATTTTGTAAAGCTTATGACGCTAAAATTGTTGCTTTGTTGATAATCTGAGTAAATATTGCGCAACTTTTGGGAGTGGAGACTGATTTTGGGGTTTTGAAGACTAAGGTTTTTAGAAGCATTATGGAGATAATCATTCACTATGTATCGGGGTGGTCAGAGAAATTCTTATCTGCGGCGGATCGTGAAATTTTAATCAAATATGCAGTTATCCTCAACTATACGATGGCTTGTTTCAAGCTTCTGATCACTGTGTGTAAGAAAATTTACAGTTATCTGGCAAATTACTGGTAGAGCTCATCTCCGTGCAAGTCAAGTATCCACTAGGGTTCGTGGGATAGAATTACTCGTCCCAAGTTAGAAGGTGGATTGGGGTTTAAAGACGTCTTATCTGCTTTTAATCTAAGCGTTGTTGGCTAAACAAGGATGGAGACTCATGTATAACCCAGATTCTTTACTTGCCTCATTCCTGAAGAGTAAATATTTCTGAAATTCTGATTTTCTTTCTGCTTCGATTGAGAGACGTCTATCATGAGGCTGACGTAGTTTGTGTGAAGGTCGAACGATTCTATTGCATGACATGAGATGGAGTGTAGATGATGGGAGCAATATTGATATCTGGGATGATTCTTGGATTCTAAGGCCATATACTTTCAAAGTTTTGAAGCCTAAAATTTCTTAATTTTCTATAGTTAGAGATCTTTTTTGTCCAGATGGAGGGGGTTGGAATATCCAGTTAATTAATTCAATTTTTCAACAAGAGGACATTAGCATTATCGGTCAAATTCCAGTTAGTACATACGACAATTCAGATATTCAAGTCTGGCATCACTCGACATCAGGGCAGTACACTGTGAAATCGGGTTATAAAATGGCTTGCTTTCTTCATAGAAATGGTATTGTGGATAAGAAAGGTAAGGGAGAATCTAGTTCTTGCTTGATCAATAAGAAAGCATGGAAGTCAGTCTGGAGATTAAAAGTTCCCCCTAAACTTAAAGACTTTACCTGAAGATGTTTGAACAATTTTATTGCTTGTAAAGGAAACCTGGTAAAGAGGGGGATGAATATTGACCCTGTTTGTCACATTTGTGAGTGTGAGGAGGAATATGTTATATTTTTTTCCTGTCATTTTGCTTCTAGATTTTGGGTCGTTAGCCCTCTTAATCTAGATTCAAGCAGACTTAAAGGTGCCTCCTTTCTAGATTTTTGGACGTTAATTGTCGATAAATTGGAGAAACACCCAGATCAGTATTAACTCATGCAGTGGTTTACTTTTTGCCTATAGAGACTCTGGAAGTGCAGGAACAAAGCTTGTTTTGAATCTGCTATTTTTGATCTGTTAGATACAGTTAAAGTGGTGAAGCGCATATGGAGAATTGGATCTCGTCTTCTGATGAAGTTGTTGATCATCCTCCTCTTAGTCAATTTTCTGCTTCGGTGGAGGTTCGGGGTTGGAGACTTCATTCGAATGTAGAGTGCGGCATGACTGGTTTGGGTTGGTGCGTCTAGGATCCAGGTGGAAATCTGTTTGATGCTAGTATGGGTCAGAGATCTAATGTGTCTTGTGTTATTCTTGCCAAGGCTTATGTATTAATTTGGGCTATCGAAAGCTTTTATCAGGCTAGTATTGATGACATTAGTATTTTCTCTGATTCTTTTATCTTAATTAACGATATCAAAGCTAGCAATCACATAGCTCGGGATGTTGCTCTTGTAGTCACCGACGTTATTTATCTCATATGTAGCTTTAATCGTGTGGTTCTCTCTCATTATCCTCGAGAGAATAATCATTCGGAGGATGCTTATGTGAGGATGGGTAAATATGATTCGGGTGATACTGTTTTGAATGTTTCAGATGATAGATTTCATTTAGTTTTTAACTTTCTTGATTTATAATCTTTGGTTTTGACTAATACTCTTTTTCCATTTCTGAGTTTTCCCCTTTGGGGTTTTTCCAGAAAGGTTTTAACGAGGCTAATCAGGGGAGTTTCTTTGAGCTTTTATTCTGGTTGAAACTCCGCCTGTGGTGTTCCTTTTGACACTTTTTTTTTCTTTGGTTGATCTAGGTTAGATGATGAGGGTGCTAAAGAGGTGCCAGCCTAGTTGAGATATTCTGGTACAACTACTGATTTTCTTCTCCAACTTAAGTTTCTTTTTGTTTTTTTCTTCTGAGATATGCCCTTTATTTTTATGTATTCTCTTATTGATTAATGAAATGACTCTTTTCTGCTGGGGTATTTTTACACCCATTCTCTTTCACAAAAAAATAGAAGAAAAACGAAGGTCCAATAGTCAGGGAGATATATTATAGAGAAATGTTGTTCAACATTTTATTCATGATACTTACAAGGAGTTCAATCAAGACTCAACCGAGAAGCTCGCAATTTTGACTTTCTAGTAGAAGAGCGTATACAAAATGTATCTATATTCCCACTCAACCTCATTACCAGTCCACCATTCTCAAAGGATGTTCTCTCTCTCTTTCTTCTTACATTACATAACCATTGCATTTATTTATTGATGGAAAAGGAGAACAACTAAACTGAGGAATATAATTTCTATGGCTCAAATTCTTTGCAAAAGAAATTTTTTTTTTTCTAATCGCACAAAGCTCTGTGATTCCCATGTGAAAAAATTGAAACGGCTTCCCATCAGTTCTATGGCTTTGCTTGTACTTATTAAATTAAAGATGGAAGAGCTGATATTTTAAATCATATGTTTATTTCTCTATTTGTTTAAAAAAACACATGCATATAAATTTGTACGTATATTGTTGTTTTGAACCTTTATTCCAAATGCTTGCATCTCCACTTGCGGATTTATAATACATTTTTTGGCCCTCATATATTGTTTTCGTCTGCATCTTTATCATTTTGAGCGGCAACTTTTTCACTTTATTGTGAAAGCCAGGCATGATTATGCAAATAAGCATATATACATGTTAAACCTGTAAGTATATAAATTATTTGGTTTGTGTCTAGCTCTGCAACAACTGGTGTCTCAGTGTGTCCGCTGCCGCAAGCCCCCGTTGTGTGGTGGCCGTCATGAGGGAGCACAGATGTGGAATTCATGCGTTGGGTTTTCGATCCCTACCATTACATTAATGAATCTAAAAATTTGAGAACTTAGCTCCTGGAATCGGACTCGGGGTTAATTGAGGAGTAATAAAAGCATCTGAAGCAGCCGATGTGGGTCTATTGCTCTGATAACATAAAATGAATTGAGTAGCTATGGAGAAAGTAGCAAAAACCAATAGAAGAAGAAGATAGAGAGTGAGTTCTAGATAGTGATTTTATATTCAATATGCAATTACAATGCTTTTTATCAGAGATTTACGTATAACAAACTCTAAAAGGTACTCTCTAACAAACTCTAAAAGGTTACATTAGGTCAAGCCGACTTTTGTGATGAGACATCATGCTGACTCATCAATCGTGCCCTTTAACTCCACTGGTCGAAAATTACTCAGAAATTGTAAAAGATGAATAATAGTCTGTTTGAGCGTGCTTACAAATTTGAATTTAAACTTCATTTAGTAACAAAAGGGTACAAACGAACTAATGAAAAACTGATAACTGATATACTCAAGCTACACAATATACGATTGTATATTCTGTTAGTTGGTAGTTATATTTGGCTAGTTAGGTAATGTTAGTTTTGTGAGTATAAGTACTGTATCTATGAGTTTCAGGTTGGTTAATGAAAATCACTTCTATTTTCTCATCTTCTTGCTTCTCCTATTCTTCTACTGTCATCTTCTTACTATCATATTACTTACAACCTCATCATCTTGACTCTCATGGTATCAGAGTCATTCTAGACACACGTCTATGGCTTCCTCATCTTCTCCAATTTTTCTTTTAGCAAATATTTGCAATCTCATTTCTGTTAGACTCAACTCCAGCAAATTATGTGTTATGGAGGAATCAAATAGAATCAATTCTTAAAGCACATGATCTCTTTGGTAATGTTGATGGATCTTTAGTTTGTCTAAGGAAATATCAAGTTGATGATAACGTTGATGAGACAACAACTATGAATCTGAAATTTCTTTCTTGGATTTCACAAGATCGGGCACTTATGTCCTTGATCAATGCTACTCTTTCAAATTCAGCATTGTCTCATGTTGTTGGCTCGAAGAACTCTAGAGAAATTTGGTCTACTCTAGAAAGAAGATTTTCATCTTTGTCAAGATCTAACATCATTCGGTTGAAAGGTGAATTATAGACAATCACCAAGAAGGGAAATGAAAGTATAGATACGTATGTTCAAAGAATTAAATAATCGGAAGACAAGCTTCTTGCAGTCTTAGTCAGAATTGGTGATAAAGATGTGTTGTTATACACACTCAATGGCTTACCAAATGACTACTCTGCCTTCAAAACCTCTATTAGAACAAGGTCTGAACCTCTGTTACTTGAAGATCTTCACGTCTTACTTAAGGCTGAAGAACAAAGCTTGACTGAACAACATAAATTTCAAGAATAGAAGATGCAGGCAATGGCAATGATGGCTAATCAGTTCAGAAACCAGAACTTTAGAGGTAGAGGTAGAAATAAGTTTCGAGGGAATTCAAGATTTCAAAACTCTCGAGGAAGAGGAAGAGGTAACCCTGCAAATCAATTTAACCAACACACCACCCAATTTAGTCAAATACTCAATTCAGTAACCCTACAAACCAGTTTGATCCTCCAAACAATCATTCATTCACCAATAATTTCCAGCTCCTTCAATAACTCATCCAGACCCTCTTGTCAAATATGTAACATGCCTTTCAGAGAAGGCATCCACCAGCCCAGCTTGCTGCCATGGCAGCCACTTACTCTCAAGTAAACTATGAAGGAGCAGACAACTCAACTTGGATTTCTAAAACTGGACGCAATGCACACTTGACCTTTAGGCTGTCAAATTTAAAACTTACTGAGGAGTATAATGGAGAGGACTCAATTGTTGTAGGTAATGGACTACAAATTACTCATACCGATTGTGGTGTTCTTCCTACCCCTAAACATAATTTTCTAAAAAAGATTCTTTGTGTTCCTCACATTACAGCCAATGTTTTACCAGTTCATAAGTTCTATCTTGATAAGCATTGCACATTTACCTTTGATTCTGATTACTTTCTTATTCAGGACATATATTATTCAAGGGGCCAAGTGAAAATTGTCTATATCCTATCCCAAGCACTCTAAAATCCAACCTATATATTAGAATCAAAGTTGTAGCTCTTCTTGGCAGTAGGTTATCCAACATTCTTTGGCACAATCGTTTAGGGCATCCTTCAAGTAGTATAGCACAGTTGATACTTAATAAAGCAGGCATACCATATAATTCAAGTCTTGATTCCTGTATTTGTACTAGTTGTATCAAATGCAAGATGTCTAAACTGCCATTTTCTTTGTCTCGGTCTGTTTCTTTCTATCCTTTAGATATTCTTCATAGTGATATATGGGGTCCAGTCCCTGTTACTTCTGTAAATGGATTCAGATACTATGTTTCTTTTGTTGATTACTATTCCAAATATACATGGATTTTCCCAATGACTCAAAAGTCTGAAGTTTCTATTATCTATTATAAATTCTTCCGTTTTATACATAATTTTTTCCTAAAAGAATTATAGTCCTAATAACATATGGATGAGGAGAAAACATAAGCAAAGCATTTGATGCTTACCTTACTGAGAATGGCATTTTTCATCAGAAAGGTATTGTTGAAAGAAAAAATAAACACATCACAGAAACAACCTTAGCTCTTATATACAAAAGCTCATTACCCTTTTTGTTTCTGGTTCTGTCTTTGCTACTGCTAGTTTTCTTATTAACAGAATGCCTACCTCTGTTCTACATAATAACAGTCCCTTTGAAACTCTTTTTAGTTATTTGCCAAATTATGTTGCTTTAAAAGTATTTGGTTGTGCTTGCTACCCCTTACTTAGACCTTATAACTCAAATAAGTTTCAACCTAGGTCAAATCAGCATGTTTTCTTAGGTTACTCACTTCATTCTAAAGGTTAAATGTGCTGTAACATCTCTACTCAAAAACTTATCACCTCTAGACATGCCATTTTTCATTCTCAACATGTTCTACTGTGACTACTCTTTCCTCTAGAATCACTTAGTTTCAAAAACCTACTATTGTACCTTTTATGTTTCCCACTATGAATGTATCAAGTAATAGTCCCCTGAACAATTTCTGTCAAGTTGATTCTAATACCTCAATTGATATGAAACTATCTTCTGATAATTCTTGTGGTTTAAGTCCCATTATAGGCCATTTGTCTCCTAATAGTTCCTCTGATTCAAGTCCTAAACCAAATCCTATCATACCTATTATTTTGTTTCCATTGACTATCCTTTTCCTCCTATTTCTTAGATAAATCCACATGTTGTACCCACAACATCACAACCTGTCAATAACAGTTCATTACATACAATTATTGTTTCTTCTTATTATACTGCAGGTAATACTCATACTATGACAACTAGGTCAAAAGCTGGCATCATTAAGAAGAAGTCATATTCAACAGTATCTCATCCTATTACACTCATTCAGACAGATTGTGAACCAACATCCTACTCTTTAGCAGCTAAATTTGAGAAATGGAGACAGGCTATGCATGAGGAGTTTGAAGCTCTTCAAAAAGAAGGAACATGGACCTTAACACCTCTCCCACCTAATAAGAACATTATTGGATGCAAATGGGTTTACAAATTGACATACAAACATGATGGGACAGTTGCAAGATACAAAGCTAGGCTTGTTGCCAAAGGCTTTCACCAACAACCTGGTCTTGACTATTTTGAAACCTTCAGCCTGTTGTTAAGTCCACTACTATCAAGTTGCTTCTTTCCTTAGCTGCTCAATAAAGTTGGTGTTTACATCAATTAGATGTAAATAATGTTTTTCTGCATGGTTATTTCCAAGAAGAAGTATATCTTTCAACCTCAAGGTTTTGTACATCCTAATTTTCCAAACCATGTCTGTAAACTGCACAAACCCCTCTGTGTTCTTAAACAGGCTCCTCGAGCCTAGTTTGAGAGATTCACATCCTTTATTCTTACCATTGGCTTTGTTGGTTCTACAACTGACTCTTCCTTGTTTATATGCACTTCTAACACTTCAGTAACATATTTGCTTCTCTATGTTGATGACATAGTATTAACATACAACAATCCTAGCTTTATTCAATCTTTGATTCAGCAGCTCAAAACTGAGTTTGAGATTACTGATATGGGTGCAGTTAAGTATCTTCTTGGGTTGCAAGTATCTCAATCATCAAAGGGGATATTTCTTCATCAACAGAAATATGTACAAGACTTACTCACTAAGGCTGGTTTAGTTACAGCTAAAGCTTGTAAAACTCCTATCTCACCTAAGACATATTTATATGATTCACAAGCATCACCTATGTCAGATCATACTCTCTACAAAGATTTAGTTGGAGGATTGCAGTACTTAACATTCACCAGACCTGACATCACCTTTATTGTCAACAAAGTTTGCCAGTTTATGCATAAGCCTTCTATTATCTATTTTACAGCAGTAAAACGTATTCTCAGACATCTTAAGGGTACTTCAACTCAAGGTATTCTATTTAAAAAAGGACCTTTCTTTCTTAATGCATTCTCTCATGCAAATTGGGTTGGGGACATTGTTGACAGGAGGTCTACATCTGGTTTTATGGTATTTTTAGGGTCTAATCCTATTTCTTGGTCTGCCAAGAAGCAGCCAACAGTGGCTAGGTTCACTATCGAAGTAGAGTATAAGGCTCTTGCTAATGCTACAGCTGAATTGAGATGACTTAGACAGTAGCTTAAGGAGTTACACATTCCTATTCTTCATCCTCCTACTTTACGGTGTGACAATGCTTCTATTATATCACTTGCCTCCAACCCAATTTTTCATGCCAGAACAAAATACATAAAGATTGATTATCACTTTTTAAGAGAAATGGTTGTAAGGAAAGATTTGGTTGTTAGCTTCATTAGTTCTTCTGACCAACTTGTAGATTTATTCACCAAAGCTTTGCATTCAACTCAATTTTCTTTTCTAAAGTTCAAACTGATGCATCAATTTGAGGAGGATAACTTATATACTCAAGCTATATCAGTATAATATACGTTTGTATATGCTGTTAGTTGATAGATATATTTGGTTAGGTAATATTAGTTTTGTGAGTATAAATATTGTATCTATGACCTTTGGGTTGGTTAATGAGAATCACTTACATTTTCTCATCTTCTTGCTTCTCCTTCCTTATTCTTCTACTGTCATGTTACTTGCAACCTCAACATCTTCGCTTTCAAAAAGCTACGTAATGGCTATGATGATGAAATTTACAGAAACATGATGTGTGATTTTACACATGACAAACTCTAAAATTACTTTCATATACATAACAAAGCAAGTGTTATCTTGGCCCAGATAGCCGCACAGCAGAAAGATATGCATCACTGTTACAGTCCGATTGCCCCGAGGAAGTCCCCTCCTCGCTGCTTGATTTGAAGAAAGTCGAATATATGCGTGATCCAAGGGGAGAGGAAGTTGGAGGCTGAGGAACAACACATAGACCCTCAAGCATTTGAACAACTATAGTCATTGGTGGCCTCAGATACATATCTTCTTGTATACACCATAATGCAACTTTGATAGCAGTAAGTACCCTGTCATCCTCTACATTCACGGTCAGCTTTGAGTCGAGGATTTCACGAAGTTTCCCTTCTTCCACCATTTTAAAAGCATAAGACGGAAAATAGGATTTTTCGGAAGTTTCAGTTGGATCAAAGTTTTTCCTTCCCCCGATTATCTCCAATAATACCATTCCGTAGCTATATACATCACTCTTATCTGATATGGCATAATTGGTGATCCATTCTGGGGCAAGATACCCTCTGGTACCCCTAAGTGTTGTGAAAACATGGCTCTGCTCGCGGGTCATCAACTTCGCTAAACCGAAATCAGAAACTTTGGCCGAATAGTTATCATCAATAAGCACGTTTTCGGGTTTTATGTCACAGTGGATAATCTTTGAATCACAATCTTCATGAAGGTAAGCTAATCCTTTTGCTGTACCTAAAGCTATGTTGAATCTAGTGTTCCAATCCAACAGGAAATCTTCCGTATTATTCTTCTTGAATATCCATTTATCCAAAGACCCATTTGCCATATACTCATATGCAAGGAGTCTATGGGTTCCTTCTGCACAAAAGCCCTTCAGCCTGACCAAATGAACATGATGGATGCTGCCAATTATGCTAACTTCAGCTCGAAACTCTTTTTTCCCCTGACCGATGCCTTCCAACTTTTTGACAGCCACTCGAGTTCCATCTTTGAGAACCCCTTTGTAAACTGAGCCGAATCCTCCCTGTCCAAGCTTCACAGAGAAATTATTAGTTGCACTTTGAAGATCTTGGTAACTAAATCGAACAGGTAACCCAGATATACTCTCTAAGATATCATCATCCTCTGAAATTTCTTGAGATTCTGAAAAATCCCTCCTTTTCCTAACGAAATGGAATCCCAAATAAATTAGGCCGAAAATGATTAGTATTGTAGAAACAGCAATGATAATGACAATAGGAAGATGCAGTCTGCCACTTCCCCGATGGGTACTTCCACTGTTTCCGTTTCTCAAGACCCTGATGTAAGACACAAAGTCAGAGCCATTTTTGGAGTTCTGAAAGCTTCCGATATCATCAAACATGAAACAGTTCCCAGTACTGGTTTGGAAGAACAAAGCAGCGCAGGAACAGTTACTGACACAAGAGTTTTTACAACCATTCAGATCAGTTTTCAAAGAAGGTGGAAGAAATCCAAGAGCAAAATAATTAAGTCCATTTCCAGTACTCACAAGCTCTATAGGACCCTTGGACCGGTCACACGGAGAGATAATCCCAGTATGACAATTTGCAGTGGAGCTAAGAACAGAAGGGCACTGGCATTTGTTGTCACTATAACATAAAACATACGGGCCACAAGGTTGTGGTGTACTGCATTGATCTTCAGGTATTTTTGTAGAAGAAGCTATAACTGGACCTGACATTGGGAGATTGTAGAAAGAGATGAAGCCATTGTTTCCTAAAACTGCTATTGGAGTTGCGTTTGTATTAGATGAGAAGATAAATTGCCAGAGTAAAACTTTGTTTGGTCCATAGAATTTCCATGAGTTTTCACTCAAAGAAGCAGAAGCGACCATGCTACCATCTTTGTTAATGATTTTACGGTATTCTTTTTTCATAGACCAATAGGTCTGTGGAGTACGGAAACTGGCAGAGAGAATCATATCTCCCGACTTTATTTCAAGAAAATAGGTCAAGTTATTGTCGCTTGAATCACTTACTAGTCTCATTCCTTCAGTAAATTCCTGGTTTAATGCAAGGGTATCTGTGGGATGGCTAAAACTCTGCCAAATTACCACACCATCCTGTGTCAGCAAAGCTAAATTTCCCGAATCCTGCAATTCCATTACGGAAACGCCTTTTTCGCCCGTATCGGTAGACCAAATCACACTTGTACCTTTTCGTAATAAGGCATTACCCTTTTCATCAAACACAAACTTATCAGAGTTTGAAACTGGGGAGCCCCTATTTGCAGACCAGATTACTTTTGAACTGCCTATGTGAACGACTGCTAGTAAATACAATGTGACATCTGACGTAGACGTGAAGCCAAATCCGAAAGCAGAATTGTTTGATATAAGAAACAAGCCATCATTGTCAATCCAGTTCATCTCTGCCCCTTGAAACCCCAGCGGCAACTGCCTAATCTTTTGGACACTCGAGCAGATTTCACTCAGAAGTAAAACACACAATAACACGGTGATCATTGGCTTAGCGAAATTCAAAGTTTCCATTGCTAAATATGAGAAACTCAAAGGTTGGGGGGACGAAAATAGAAATAATAGAAGTTTGACACAGGAAAATGTCAAAAGAGGAAAAGAGGACAAGAAAAGAGAATAACCCTCAGTAAACTGCTGAAGTGATAGCTACCAAACATCAATTTCGACAAACTTCTGCCATTGAATCTACTAAATTGCTATAAGAAATTCAGATAAAACCCAAAAATTCTCTGAAATTTTATAAGTGTAAACTACTATCAAGTTCCTAAAACCAACTACACTAAGGAAATATGGGTAAACTATGAGTAATAAAACTTGCTCGGATCTTAACCGCAAACACTAATTATAAGATTTTTAACTTACCAAATTCCCCTTGGATCTTGACAGTAAGGAAATCTGACTAGAATATGCAAAAACAGAACGAATTATGAGAAGGAACTGAACGAGAGCGAGCTAAAGTCGAAAACTGCGATTATATCTGAAAACCCAACTTCGAAATGAATACCTACCTAATCAGATCAAGGCGCAGACAAGAGTCTTTGGCGTTTTTTTTAAAATCTGACGCTGCTTCTGTCACAAGATTGCGAAATTTGGTGTGATTCAAGCTGGCTGATGGCCTCATCATTTATTGAAGACAGAGTCGTACTGGTAGTAAAACACATACGAAAATTAAAAAAATAAATTAATAATAGTTTTTTTTAATGATTATGATGTTCCGAGAGTACTATAATTGTTTTTCCAAAATGCAACGTTAATCGAACATGAGTTCTATAAGGAAATAAAAAACAAGTTAGACACAATTAATTAGTTTCGTTACTATATTAATAAGATGTAGTTCGGGTCACCTGAATACATTAGGATGTATAATTGTAAAAAAAAATATAATAAAAAAAGAAAAAATAGTGATTGTAATATATAAAAGAGACTTATAGTGGGATTCTGAAGTCTTCACAAGTTGCTTATTAAAATAGAAAAAGTTATATTTTTATTTCCTTTGGCTGACTAAAAAAATGGCTAAGAAGGAATTGAATATGCTGAGATTTGAAGAATTTATTAAGAAGTTGGATGAGAGTGGGGGACGTGAGTTCGCTTTCTTATTAAATACTTCCTTCTCTGCCCATTGTTCACAAAATCCACCAAAGGTGAGTCAACCAACTTTATCAACGTCCAACTATAAGCTAAACAAAATTAAATACCACCCAGTAGTTATACAATTATTAAGCTCTTAATTAAATCATTTATAAATCAAAAAAATTATTTATTAAATAATTTTATTAAATCATAAATATTAATTTATAAATAATTTACATCATTTAATTATTTAAAACTTGATCAGCAATTTTATCAATGTAGAGTTATTATTTACATACATCACAACATTTTTCTTTACAAGTATGAAGTCAACAAGTTACTTTATCTTTATTTTTTTTTTCTCATACTCTATTTTTTTCAACAGTCTAGAATACTTGTTTTTTTAATTACAAATTCTACATCAACTTTTATATATATTTAACTGAAATTCACAATCTTATAAACTATGCATGAGAGCTTAATCACTTCATCAAATTAATTTTCACGTCAAAGTGGTCAGAAGTTAATCGAAGAAAAATATAACATTAACAAAATTACAAAATCATGAATATTTAAAACATAATAGAAGTAAATCATATATTATATTACTGTATAAAAATAAATATTTTAAGAAGAATGAAATTGAATCACGAGTCATGCTTTAATGCTGAATGCTGACTATTGTTCATTGAGTTGGATGGGTGCAAGGATCTAAATCTCTACTTTTGACTTTAGGGGAGACCTTGGTTTTGTGGCCAGGGTGTCTTTTCAGCCGTGACCCCTTCCCTTAGTCCAAGAGTGATATTAATTCTTATCCAAGAAAAAGTGAGCTGAAATGTTTCAAATCACTCCATTTAAATTGAGTTTGAGAGCTTTAATGAATTAAAAAATAAAATTCTAAATCATATTTAAGTTATAAACGTTATTATTTAAAATATATTTTAATATATTGATCACTTTTATAAAAAATATAATTCATAAAAATATTTCTATTCATAAACATTAACATACACACGTAATTAATGATTTAATTTTAATTCTAAGCTTATTTGTTAGTCTGTAATTTAATGGTCGACGCTTACTAGATATGATTTTTTTTTATTTTTCTCAACGGGAGAGAATCGTTTGTAGTCTTTGATGTGCCTTCAACATTAGTAAATTCTTAGTCGCCCTCTTTGTGAATAATATTGAACGTTTATCACAAACTAACAGGTTCTTGAGTGTAAGAGGTTGTTTATTTCACGCAATCTAGGGGTGTTCACAGTTCGGTTCGGCCAGTTTTTTGGTAAAAAATCAAACCAAACTGAAACTTCGGTTCGACGACAAAACTGAACCGAACCGTGAATACTAAAAGAACCGAGCCGAATCGAACCATGAGTTTTGGTTCGGTATTATTAATTAAAAATAATTTTTAATGATATTATTGAAAAATAAATATAAAATTAAAGTTTTGCTTCGGTTTTATAAGAAATTATATATAAAGATAAAAAAATTAATATAAACTTAAAGTTTCGGTCTTGTTCGATTCAAAAACCATCAAAATTTCAAACCGAAAACTTCGGTTCAGTGATTTTCCCGAACCGAACATACATAAAGAACCGATCATTTTCAGTTCGGTTCGGTTCAGATTGGTTTTGAACACCCAAATGCAAATCTAGAGTGATCATCACAATTTAATTGCTGGTAAAATATGATTGTCATGTTTGGTTGTGCATGATAATCTATGAAATGATGAGTGAGATTTTACGACTCTTATGCTTGGTATAAGTTAAATTTTGTTGTAAATTTTTGTGAATAATAATAAGTTACTTAAATTCCATTTTAACTATATATTGTGTAAAATAACAATTTGAGTTTATAATATTAACATTAATTTTAATTAATTTTATTGATATTTAAATAAATTAATAATCCAAGACTAAATTTGATAAGGTTAATTTTAATACCATGAGAGAGTTGGTTTTGATAAGCAATGTTAAGATTAATTTTAATTAATTTTATTCATATTTGAGTAAATTAATAATACTTGTTTAAACTTTAATAAAGTTAATTTGATTAAATTAATAAAATAGGGAGCGTGAAAGAAAAAAGTGACTTTTATTATTTCATATGAGATAAGAAAGTAATTTCATTTGATATTAGAATTATAATTGTATTGTAAATTAAGATTGCTCACATTTTCTGATGTAATTCAATTATCTCAAAAGATTACAGATTATAATTGCATGCAACTTAGAATTACATCTAATTTAAAGTTTACTCCAAACAAAAATGATGATTCAATTATAAAAGAATCATAATAGAATTACAAAATATGATTCGAACAAAACATTGTTAAGTATTTACCTAATGTGTTAAGCTATTGCATTGAATAATAACAACTTAAACACGTCTTAACTATGAATTAAATCAGATTTAGTACTATTTACTCGTGTTTACTATTGACTTTATTATTAATATAGTGCCCACCAACGTTTGTTCACAATCAATCCTTACTATTGAGATCTTGGCATGCCAATCAATTAACCGTTCTCACCGAATAATAAGCTAAGTTTGTTTTCTTACAAATGATACAAACATGTGACACCCGCAATTTTCTATTGCCTTTAAGTCTAAATATGATTCAAGAGTGATAATAGAAATGCCACAAAAATTTAAAACTATAGTTTAGAGAGAACTACACTGATGATTCATTTAGGCAATTTGTGCAACAAAATGGTGGCCACGTATTATTTAACAAAAACGGTGGCAGCTAAATCAAAATGATATATGATGAAAGGAAAAATTTTTATTACTCTTGGAGTACTGAATATTCAATACTCTTTCATATCATTTGATGATACGTGTACACGTTTTATAAATTTCAAAATTTTATTTATTCTCTCTCCTTATAATCTGAATAAAATATAATATTTTTAGACATGTGATAATTATTAATTTTAATGAATACCGTCAGATGTACTGAATATTCAGTACTTCAGATATAAGGTATATCGAATATTTTGTCATGGTGAAATCATTTACTATCCAGCCATTACATTTCAAAACAGCCCAAGCAGCGCGCTACAAATGTAAGCCCAATTCACCACGAACATTCTCATGTAAGAATTCGTAAAAACTGATTTTAAAGAAGTCGCTGAATCAAGCTGTTTGAAAAAAAATATAGAAAGAATGAAGAAATATATTTAAAAACCACAAACACAAATGTGTGAAAACATTTCTTCAAAATATATGATTCCTATTCTTTAAACGCAGATAAATCAGTTATGCGATTGAGTATGAAGTTTTCTGATGATTGAATATGAAAATTTCTTATGACGTAGATAAAATAGTTAATCAAGACAAACGTTGCAAAGAAATTGGGACTATCTGACTCAATTTTTGTTCAGAAACAGTGTTTTTTTTCTTTGTGTTCCTAGACACTAGAGAGATTAGTGACCATGATTTAAAAGACATCAGATGCAATAAATACATCCCAAGAAATGATGTCAAAATCAGACGATGATGACGATGATGAAGATGGTGATGATGATGATAATGAAGAAGAGGATGACAAGATGAAGAAGAATCAGAGAACGAATATAAACATACAGAGGAACCAAAAGACAACGTTTGCAGCTCATAAGTATGCCTAAAAAAAATTGCAGCATGTAAACTGTCAATAAAGTATTTACTATGATGATTAAATTTATTTACATTTTCAAGAAAAACAAATTCTCGTGGTGCCAAGACTATGGAAAATGAATGAAGGATAAACATGTATTCCAACCTCTTTGTTCTGTCTCAAATAAAATAAAAAACTCTTTGTTTTATCAACCATTAAAAAATTATAAATACTCGACAATAAAAAGTTTTCAAGACTTCATGTATCGATCATTTGCTGGAGTTGGGTAAAAAGAGCTTTTTTCACGACAATTGATGTATCTAGTTCGAAGACAGTGCCAAACAAGGTTGAAGAAAGAAGGGGAGAATTTCAACTTCAATAGAAAGATACTCACATTCTGATTGAAGCAATTCACCCTAAATAACAATTCATTCGACAAGGAGAGCTGTTAAGGGAGAATTGAAAGAGAGTATTCTCGGAGTGAAGTTCATTACAAAGAAGAATCTTGCTTTCTCCTTTAATGCAATGCAAAGAGCAGAAGATAAACTGAAAATCACCAAGCTTTCTTGTCTCAAAAAGTATTTTACTGGGAAAACAATAATAAATAATAAAAGTACCTTCGATATGTCGAGATATTAGACGACAATCACATGTTCGACAACCAGTCATGGGGAAGGCTTTTATACGACTTGATGATATAATTTATATGAGATTATGAAAATCACGCAGAAACCCATGGTTACATAGTAGGGGTTCTCATATGCCTTAATTTTTTAGGCATATGATGTAATCTCAGGCTTTCCAACAAACAACATCAATATGCAAGAAACGTTGCTATCACGATTCCTAAGCTATGCAACTGGGCATCCGACAAGCAGCCTACCTCGAAAGATCTTAACAACACTCTTAACATTGTCAGGGTATGTAGCTAAATTATTTAAAAGTAGTAAATAAATTTGTTTACATTCTATTTCTAAATATGTCTTATTAACCTATCATTTTTAACAAATTGACTACACGACTGTGCACGATTTTAACACCCTTGGCGATATAGCAAGAACTAGACTCAGCATACATGGCTCCATTTTGGTCCAGATGGGACGCATGGAAAAAAGAAAAGGAGCCAGAGCAAACAGAAATCGATGTTGAGTCTGAGGAAAATGGTTCTTTACAAATATAGATGAGGCCACCACTCAGAAGAATAAGGGAAGAAGGAACAAGCAAGTAAGGATGGTATTTGAAATAGGGGAGCAATTGCATTTGATCTCAAAGTTGGATGTGATTTCAACTGACATAAAAACTATTTTAACAATACAGAACAAACGTGAGGCTGAAATTGCAAAAAAAAAAAAAACAAGAAGAAGAAGAAGATATCAACCAACAACAACCGTTGGAAATGAAGTGGCCAACCCAGAAAAGGTAATGAAATTATTTATTATTGCTCAGTAAATTATTCACGTGACTATTAACAAATCTTATATGTATGTAGGAGAATGAAGAAGATAAAGACGATGATACTGAGGAAGAAAAAGAACAAGGAAACGAAGAAGATTATTACTAAGGAGATAATCAAGACCTTTTTTGTGTGCAACTGGAGACAAGACTCAAACTTTAAGGAAAGAGACACCAGCAATATCATGTTTAAAAGAAGACCCAAACCGAGAGGGGGTGAGCTAAAAGTTGAAGCTTGAATGTTTGAAGAAACAAGGTTGGCAAGAAAGTCAGCACATTAGTTAAGTGTGCGAGAGAGTACGGCCAATTACGTTGAATTAAATCTCGACAGTCTTGAATAAGGGTGTTCAAAGGATATATATGAACATCAGCTGAACGAAAGAGATGAAGAACAACCTCAAAATCAGATTCTAAAATCACCTCGTGAACACATAATTCCCACGCACGAGATAAATTTTCACTAATACTCTATTATTCTGCAGTGATCCTAGAAGCATGACCAATATAACCATAAAAACTCAACAACCAAGAACCTTCTGAATTTCTGATTAGTCTAGTTATTCCAGCCATTGTTGGATCAGATTTTGAACATTTGAAGAAAAATCATTGAATCACAAATGGTTCACGGGCGGAATATTAAATGTTTTTACATAAACTAATTTAATCATATTAAATATTAAAATTATACATCCGATTATACATACAAAGTTAAATCTATTCAAAAGAGGTAGAAACGATTTATACCTTTCGTTGTATCAGAGAATTTTTGAATTGGTGGAATCCTTATTAAATGCTTCCCGTTCTTCAATCTTCAAATCCAAGAACTTCAACTAGTCTTTGCACAAACAACCATTTGTTGGATTCAGAAGTATATCTCACAAGGATGTCGTTAGAAACTGAGTGTGGGCTGTGAAAACAGCTGAAGAAGAAAAAATTATTTTCTTCCTCTATGAATTCGGCGGCAACAGTAGGAGGGGGAGAGAGAAATATTTTTCTACTCGGTGTGATTAGGATTGTGTCAACACACTTAGAGAGGTAACCCTAATGTCATCCCTTATATAATTATTTTAAAATTTTCACACATACCCCATATATGTGTAATTTCTTAAATTCACCCTCATAATTTATAATTGCCGAAAATTGCATCTCCCATTAAAGTCAATATTGTGTCTAAATTCATCAACCCAAATTGATAAATTTAAATTGATCTTCATCACTTAATTAATTAATTATTTTATTTATTAATTATCCAATATTACAAAATAATAAATTAATTAATTTGAACATCAATAATTGCTCTTCACTAATTAAATGACAACACCCATCACATATGAGTTCTGGAAATACACATTGGCTCAAAACACATTTTGGTCCAACTGGCGTTGTTTCTTCTATTCATGTCTTTATGAGCTACTCCTAAGATCGAATAGACTCACGTAAAGTAAAACTATAGGATTCAAATACTCGGATAATCTATCTCTATAAATTCTCAACCTATTTAATTCTGACATCGTACGACTCCACTATAGATCGATGCCAAATCAACTCTCGATTCATGCACGCTATATTTCTGTTTGTGCAAATAAACACTTTTATTTCACAGTCCACAGAATATTTTAACATATTACCCTTCGTGAATATCAATAACAAGAGCGGGATATAAAATTATCATGTTACCATTCTTGTTATTATTTCCTTAACTCATTTATTGAATGTGAAAGTGGTGATTATCTTCTCCCGTCACAGATCAAGAAGATGGTCCAAGTCCTATCCTCAGATGTTGAAAGTGGTGATTATCTTCTCCTGGGACTCCCTGGAAAGATACGACTTGCTGTTCTTATTGTATCTGCAAAAAAGGGAAAGGGGTCAAAATTAGATGAAGAAAAAGAAACAAAAGGAAAGCAAGGATAAGGAATCAAGAACGGGGAACCTAAGCTCCGACAACTTACTGAAAACTCCCTATTTTCGGGGGATTGTTTAGCTGCCATCACTGCCCCAGTTCCTCCAATTTGAATGACGTCTTGTTCCCAGCCTTTATCCCCTTTTGGAGTTTCGGTTATCATTGTCCTCTTTTCAAGATCGGGACAAGGGGAAAGGTAATATGTCCCGTTGTTATACTTAATGATATAGCAAGCGCAAGGCTCGTCAACGCTTAAATCTAAGCCATATCTTCTATTTAAGGCCTCGAAACCTAACCGAATCCTATAGGAACTGAGAGTAAATTGAGACAGAGTCAGCCCAACGGTATAGAAAAACTCTTACAAAAAAGGAGAAAAAGGAAGCTTAAGCCCTAAAGCTATATGCATCGGACTAAGGGTAATTTGGAATAGGGGTCTACACTGTAGGCCAGGATGACCACTCTCTCCTAAACCACAAACGACATCGAGAGGGAAGGCGTCTATGTGGGAAGCAATGAAATGGTCAAACTGGGCTTGAGACCTAACTAAGGGAACGAGAGGTTTGAACCTATTACCGTTTGCCATGCTTAAAGGGCTAAAAGGAAAGAATATGCGTAATTTTTTTTGCAAAGATTAATAAGAAGAATAACTTACGGCGAAAGACGGAGGTAGGAGAGAAATGAAGGAACAAATGTCCTTAAATAAGCTGCAAATTTTAAAGGGAAGTGTAACACACCTTATAATTTTTCAAATATGGGAATTGGAGAGGACATTTTACAGGGAAACATGACTGACAAGATAGTACCGTCACATGTACTGACAAATAACAAAGTGATAGTTGGGAAAGAATCATGGATAAGGCATATGCTACATAGTTGAGAGCGGGAAGGTGAAAACACATGAAAAGCGATGAAGAGCAATTTTATGGAAGGGACGTCAGCGAGAACGGAAGACCAAGCAGCAATTTAGGTAAGGCACGCATATCTTTTTACTTATTTATTACTATCTTTTGTTGTTCCCGATGTTTGTAGGTTCTCAATAACAACGCGAAGAGCAGAACTTAATAAAATCTTTTTCTGAGGTTCCTCATCATTACACATCAATATATAAAAAATTTATTGAGTATGATGAGGGGTAAATGAACAGAAATAAAACCGTCAGAGACACGTGTATAAGAATGAACCAACCAGAGGAAGCCGCGAAGGCCATCGACATGGAAGAACGGGAAAGGATGAATGAAAAGAAGAATATTTAATCAATTATTAACCTAATGGTTATAGCTGAATTCCCCAAATCTAGGAGAATATTCCAACAATTTATCAATTATGTTTGTAAATCCCCCTAAATTTTATTGTAACCTTTTAATCTCCCTAGACTATAGTGAATATTCTATTCTTAGAAATTTTATTTCTTATTTTAAGAGATATAACAAGATTTCATGAACAACCTATAAATTTTATTGTAATCTTTTAAAGTCTTTATATAATCGAATCATTTTATTTTGAATTAAATCGAGATTTGTTTGGTATTGAATTGACTTTAGTGTAAAAGGTCATCTACCCTCCTTTTCTTAAGCATCGATATCGAGTAGTGGAGAATATAGAGTATACAGCTGTGAGCTGTGGTGTGGAGGAACCTAAAAGTAAAGGCCGTCTTTAATTTCATTCATCTTTCCTGTAAAGAATTAAATTCCATATTTCTAAAAAAAATATTAGATTTCGGTGACCATAAATTGCAAAAGTTTGTGTTATGTGTAGAATCAATTAAAAACAAAACTAATTTTATACAAATGTACTCGTCCCTCTCCTCAAAGTACCTTATTTTATTTTTACTAATTGAAAAATATGTGCGTGTGTTAATTTAATCTAAGAGATATATATGGTTTGAAATTAGTATTCACTATCTTTAAAACTTATCATAATTTTTAAATACATTAATTTATTTATATTTTTAAGTTGCATTACATAATATTACTCTTTGAATAGTATAAAAAATAATTTTGTTCAATCAACTTGTCATACTTTTTAAAAATAATTATCATATTAAGGGATGGTTAATACATAATGTATTTCTTTAAATTCATTTATATGAACTTTTCATGTTCCCGTTATATAATTATTACAAAATGTTTAATTTATAAATTTCTAACAGAAAAGTTATTACTGATTTAAAAAGAAAAATTTGTTTTATAAAAAATCTCGATTTTTATTTTGACGGAAGTTCATTTCTAATTTCATAATATTATAAAACTATTTAGTTTTACTAACAATTTATAAAATCATTAAATAGAATATAATTTTATTATATGAATTAAATGAGAAAAAACTGAAATACTCAAATTGTACTATATTTTAGGAGGTTGTACAGGGTAAAAAGATAAATCAATAGTTTCTCAACTTTACGACTATTTTAATATAGTATAGATAAAGATATATTTTAAAATTATCCTCTAATTAATATAAAATTTTAAACGTTAGACAAAATTTAATTTATCTTAATTAGTAAAATAAATAAATTATTTTATTTAAGATGAAAGTAGTTTAGGTAAAATATTACTGATTTTTTTGTTTCAATTTACAGAATTAACTTATTTGATTTATTAGTAGTTTATTTTAATAAACTATATTATTTCATAGCTACTACTAATACAAAATTGTTTATTTTCGTTCACCAACACCTTTTCATAAAACGTGGCATTTATTTTTCATTATCAGATAAAATATTTTAAATAGTAATAAAATAATTTATTTAGCCAACAAAATAAATAATTTATTTCAATTAGTAAAATAAATATAAATTTTTTTATTAAATTAAAAGTATTATTATTAATAAATAAGAGTATTTACTTTAGTCACTAAATTCTTTAATGGTAAAACTGTAATTTAAATCTTCCCAAATCAAAGAAATTACTAATTAAAGTAATTAGTGTATTAGATATTATTACTAATTTATTTAAGACACAAAAGAGTAGCAAGTTATATTGTATGAGATATTTTGCTGAATGATTATACAATTTTTATTATTGGTTGTTAAATAAACCCATTAATGACATTAAAGCTATTTCTTAATTCGATTCTATTCAAGTCAATTAAGTAAACAAAATGTCACCACTATTAATAAGAAATTCTTATTAATATTATTTTTCATTTTTTAAATTTATTTACTTATATTTTTCAGTTTTACATATCAGTATTTAATATAATATATATTATCTAAAATATATCAATAATTGTAAGAACCTGCTTTATAATCATGTTGTCCAACTAAACCATTTTGATGTTGACAAAAAACGTTACCTTTTTTATTCTTGGAAATAAAAAAAAAAACATTTTGGTTGCCGTTTCTCACTATCGTCTGTTCATCAGAAAAATCTGACGGCTCATTATAATCTCTTACATAGCAGATTGGGACAACAATTTCAAAATAAATATTCCGTGCCACGAGTTGTTTTAAAATAAATTGGGCCTATCTCTGCCGTCGATTAAGCATACTAATTTTAGACCAAATTATACCTTACTTACAGCACCCACCAAATCCCACTTCCTTCTTCAAACCCTTGAAACTGGACAAAATTATATCCTTATTTTCTCTTTCTTCACCAGCGTCTCCTTCCTATATTCTCTCTCTCTCTCTCTCTCTAGAGCAGAGAACGGAACCATGTTGTCGCCAAACCCACTCTCTCTCATTTGTGCTCTTCTACTTTGCTTGCCCTTCGCCATCTTCTTCACCATCAACTCTCCCACCACCATTAACGGCAATGCTTCGACCCGAAACCCTGAAGCCCTTTATAAACCCTCTTTTAATTTCGCCAGAGCCCACCGTTATAAAGTCAATTTCCAATCCCTATCCTCTCCGCCGCCGCCGCCGCCGCCGCCCACTCCCCCTCCTCCGATTAATCCGCCTCCAGAAGACGATGAGTCCTTACTCCGACTTGCATCCCGGGTCAACCCGAAACCCTTTCCTCCTGGGGTCCCGAAGAAAATAGCATTCATGTTTCTCACAACTTCACCTTTCCCTTTTGCTCCACTCTGGGAGTTGTATTTCGACCAAATCCCCTCAACCCGGTTCAACATTTACATCCACGCCGACCCGAGTTACGATTACGACCCGCCATTCTCTGGTGTGTTTGCCCACCGAGTTATCCCCTCCAAACCCGCTCTCCGGTTTACACCCACTCTGGTATCAGCGGCGCGTCGGTTACTATCTCACGCGCTTCTCCACGACCCGTCCAATTCCATGTTTGCCCTCCTATCCCCTTCTTGCATACCCATCCGCTCCTTTAATTTCACTTACAAAACCCTAATTCGGTCCAAGAAGAGCTTTATCGAGATTCTTCAGAACGAGGTGGGAACATATGACAGGTGGGCAGCGCGTGGTCCTGACGAGATGCTACCGGAGGTGAAGTTGGAGGATTTCAGGATTGGGTCCCAGTTTTGGGTGCTGACACGTAAGCACGCGAGACTTATCGCGAGGGACCAAAGGGTTTGGTCAAAGTTCAACCTTCCGTGCGTGCGATGGGACACGTGTTATCCGGAAGAGAATTACTTCCCTACATTACTCAGCATGCGGGATCCACGTGGCTGTGTTCCCGCTACTCTCACTCACGTGGACTGGAGAGACCGATATGACGGCCACCCGCGCACGTACAACTCATCGGAAGTGGGTCCCGATCTGATGCTCAGTTTAAGGAATGGAAAGCCCAGGTACGGCGACGATGAAATTGACGGCTCAAATTCGACTGCGATCAAACGTCACGACCCGTTGTTGTTCGCGAGGAAATTCTCTCCGGATGCAATCCAGCCGTTGATGAGTATAGCAAGTGACATCATCTTCAAAGAATAAGGTGGCAATTTGTGAATTTTTGTATCTTTATGGAATTGTAAATTATTTTTCTTTGAATTACTTAATTTCTACAGAGTTTTAAAAAAATTATATATATGAAAGAAAAAAAACGGGAACAAACCCAAATTTTGTGAATTTCGAAACTTGTAATTTGTGTCATCATAATTTATATTGGAAGAATAATTCCAACTTAAAAAAAATGTGACTCTTTGGAAATGGTAGCAAAGCATTAGGTTTGGAGTTGTTAAGTGTGCTGTCTTGTAACCCCAAATGAACAACAAGGGCTACCATTTTGCCTTCTTTTTTTTTGGTAAATGAGAGTGAGTGAGAGATTTAATAAAAGCAGAAAACGACTCTCACCAACTACAAAGAATTAGTGTCTTTGAAAAGGGAATTACAACCGTAAAGGGGGGAAATGGGGAGATTTTGTATTTCTCTTGCTTTAAAATTTAGTCATTTTTCAGTCCCCCATAATATAATTGTTAATCATCAATAATATATAGTCTCTACGTTTAAATTTAGGGTCAATATTGTATGACAATGTGCCTCTACCACACAGATTATGCACTTGCACTGGCAATGCTTTTCCCCTTTTATGTAATGTAGCCCACGTATTTAGAGTAAGTTACACATAAAAGATGATTATCTTGTATATTATTTAACGAGATAAATGTCTAACTTTTCAAATCAAGCAACTCACACTTTAAACTTCAATAGAAATTTAATGGAGGAAGCCTTCTCCTAGTGGGGAGGGTCAATCTGGGAAAAGTTGAGTATTTATAGAGTATAAGGGTGTCTTACAGTATAGGGAGTGTGATTTACATTTTAACCATATCTCTTACTGTCACTTCCTCTAAATCTAAAGAGGAGCGAAACCACGTTACAAACCCGTGGTCTCAAAATGGGCAAATGGGTAATATAAAATATCCCTGAACATTTGATGTCATTTCCCTCTTATGCTCCCTCTTCTGGTTCCCCCGGCTCATTTCTAAATAGAAATGAAACCACGTGGTCTTATTGTGGGCAAATGAGTAATTTAAGATCCCTAAACACGGGCGGTTTTTACTGTTTATCTTAAAAAGTAATATCTATTAAAATGAACTAGGTTTGCGCCGGATTGAAGGGAAGAATTGAATGATCAATGAGTAAATTTGTACCAAAAGTTAAGTAAGCTAACTCTTCTTAACTGTTGGTAAAAAGTATGCATTTTCACCAAATATGTATATTTTGTCACGTGTTGAAGAACTTCCCACTGAAAATTGCTAATAAATAAGGATCCAAATCACAGGAAAATTAAAACAGTTCCTAAATTCTGTCCGAACAACATAATAATTAAATTACGCAGTCGATGATTATTTCTTCAAAAATTGCTTCTAGGAGCACCCAACTTTATTGGAATGCATCGATACTAATGGGAATTAGCAACTAAAAAACCAATTATCTTTTATCAAATATGAACGCAATTTCTCATAGCTTCAAACCGGCTTTGGCCATGGCTAAAGCACCCTCATAACTTTGATTTCCACCGACAAAGCCACTCATGTGTACAAAAACACAACCGCGAATACCTGCCTCCTTTGACAGTTCTTCGTCCCTCAAACCTCGCCATTGAGCAGGCAGAGGCCTCCGGCTTTCAAATCTGTCTGGGCCAACAGCCACTGCCTGTACTCGCCAATGTTTACTCCTGTCGTCCTGCATGTTTTATCGTGTTGAGAGCATTTACCACTTATGCTACTGGATGTGTAGTAAAGTGGGATAAGAATGGATCGACGTAAATATCAGAAAACGCTCCATTTATTTCACAATGTCTACTCAATTAATAGCATCTCTACAAAGCAATAGTGTCGTAAGACTGCGTGTTAGTGTGTACCTGATAGAGAACATATTTGACCAAAGTATCATTCTTCATCTCCTCCTCGAGTTCAAATATGTGAAGTTTCCACTATCAAACAAAAAGGACATTATGTTCTAAATATAAGTGAATATCTAAAGCTGGAAATGACCAGTCTTATAACGATATCAGTAGTATGATCTTATCATCAAGAACAAACAACTTAAACGGCGATCAAAAGAAGTATCATAGGTCGATGAAATTACAGAAAAACTTATTCAGCTCTCGTCTCTCCTTTTTAACCATTCAACCTAGCAAACAATCATAAAGCAATCCTTTGATAGTATATGCATGAAACTTGTCAATTGATAATGTTTACACTGGTTCAGACTCTTTGATACAAAACAAAAATAATGTTTATACCATAGCATAAAAAAAAGATCAAAACATTTCAGGCAATAACAACCACCCCCCCCCCCC